>JADLZN010004673.1:0-94988 GCA_018155175.1 Sinocyclocheilus anophthalmus
TGGTATTAATGATCCACACACACACACACCACAGTTCCGATTTGTAATTTTGGTGTCGGTGGTCAGCTTGTTAATGCCATATTTTCTATTTTTTATTATAGTCCTACTCTGTCAAAGTGAAATGAATTTAATTCTAATAAAGTATTATCAAAATTATGTGAATTCTGGTCAAATCTTAGTTACATTGCATTATCTCTGATTGTAATAACCGGTTGTAGAAGGCGGTACACGTTTCTCTCCCACATGAAGGTCAAAGTCTGCGATGAAATATGATAAGAGCGAAAACGTTCCGATAAGACAGAAAACAAGGAACCCAAAAATCACATTTTTATAAACTTCGACGCGCATGATGCGGTTATAGTCCATTGACAAGAGGTGCAAAGATTGATCAGTTTCAGCCAGTCAACCGTGACCCATGAAGTCCGAATTGTGACCGGTTTCCGCTGCTCGAGCTGTGAGGGGGGAATGCAGACCACTGAGCTCAATTCAGCTTCTTTTCAGTCTTTTGGGGTAGCTTATGTGAACTAATAGTGGAGAAAGTCAAGCCACTGGATGAAATCATATGTCGAGAAAAATGTCGCGTTTTCTAATTCGCTTCTCCTCTATCGTTACCAACGGAGCGACTGTCAAATCAATTTTACCTCAGAAGAGGATATTTGTAGGGATTCGGCTGGTGTCTACATCAATGGGTAGGGATTTTTATCCTCGATCTATGTTGTGTTTACAAATGAAGTACCTCAGGATATGCTTTCTATTGTAATTATTGTATTTTGTGCAATTCCATTTCGTTATCTAGTAACTCGATGCAAAGTGCAGTTAGTTATTCTAGTCATGTAGCTCAGAACATGCGTGTCCTGATTACTCAAACACGGAGTTGGCTTTTGAGAAAGGCCTGCAAAAGTTTCTGTGATGCATGGTCAAATAACTCAGGCCTAGTAAAAAAAATATAATATATATATATATATATATATATATATATATATATTATATATATATATAATATATATCCATATTCTAAAATAATCTCACACTGAGCAGGAATAAAAATAAAGAAATCCACAATAAATATTTTAGATATAATAGTATATTTTAACTAATTAGATAGTAGCCCATAACACTGATATATTCGATTTTTTGACTAATGCCACAAAATATCTCAGAAATCTCATCAAATTCATGTTTGTGTTGATGTTGTTTTCTCAACAGAAAGGATTTCACTGCCTAGAGAACGATGTCATTAAAGACCTAACTTTGTTATTTTAGAAGACAAATATGATAGAATGTAACATTTCTACTAATTAAAACAATATTCTCAAGACATTTTTGTTTGAAACATTTTCATTAGAGAAAGGTTATAAGGAAAAAACACTTGGATTTGTATTTGTAACAATTCTTTACAAATTGTGCGATTAGTATATTATCCATTATTAAGACGTATGTGTTGGAACAAAAAAATGTATTGCGTTTATGGCTGTTTATACAGGTTTGCAGTCACTGACACGTTATGACCAGTCCACAGATTGGCAGAGGAAGCTGACTCCAGAACAGTATGTTGTTACAAGAGAAAAAGGCACAGAGGTGGTAAGTTAACAAAGTAATAATAATGTTTAAAGTAGCTCATTTGGTAACTCAAATAATATAGCTCACACAATTTTCTGGATACTTTAATATATCTTTGAGAAAAAAAATTTTTAAAACAAGTACACACTTTTTATTTTATAGCCATTCAGTGGTATCTACTTGAATCACAATGAGGTGGGCATGTACCACTGTGTTTGCTGTGACTCCCCTCTTTTTAGGTAAGAAGTTTTTTAAACCTAAATCAAAATACAATTAAAATTGTGTCATTCTCTTCAAAGACATGTTGACACTTTTACATTTTTACAGTTATGAAGAGTAACAAAAGAACAAAATGATTACAATTAATATTAAATCTATTAAATATGAAATAAATAGTAAAAATATATTATAAATCATAAATTAAAACCTGCAATTATAAATACGATTTTTCCTTTGGCTCCGACAGCTCAGAAGCTAAATATGATCCAGGAACTGGTTGGCCGTCCTTCTATGAGGCTCACGGGATATGGGAAAAAGATGAGAGTCACGCCAACATTGTCCGTCGTCCTGACAACTCACTTGGTAGCACAGGAACAGAGGTTATCTGCAAGCATGTGAGTGCAGGACAATGATGTCAGCCGGTTTAATCATTGTGTTGGCTTTTTCGGAAACCCTACTTTGTGCTGTTTGCTAACATACAATGTAAATAGTAAAATTTCCACTCTTCTTTTCAGGTTGCCAGATACCATTAACATGTCATTTTATTTTATAGTGTGATGCCCATCTTGGACACGTCTTTGATGATGGTCCAGATCCGACTGGCCAGCGATTCTGCATCAACAGCGTTGCTCTAAACTTTAAGCCCAGAGAGAAATAATGTAGAGACATCCAGCAAAAAAACTCTGCATTTACAGTTATTCCATGCAAATAAAAAACAAACAAATAGCATTTGAATAACACATGTCCACTGTGCTATGCTTTCAGTTACAGTTTACAATGTTTATTATGGTGGAATTTTTTTTTTGGAGATTGTGTTTTAGGAAAAGTGCACTTTTAAAAATTAAGTTTTCAAAGGGGGGGGTTTAGCAGCAATGGCAGTTTTGATTCCTCATAGAACCTTTCTATGAATAGTTTTTAAAAGAATTTTTTTTTTAGTGTAAAGAGCATTTTAAAATTCTAAAGAACTCTTTCCACTGTAAAGAGCCTAGTGGAAGGGATGTTAAAGGATCTTATTGGAACCAGATGGCAATAAAAAAAACTTTATTTTTAAGAGTGTGTTCGATTAAATGTCCCACAAGAAGGTGTCATTAGGCTCCTGTGCCTGTAATGTGCATTATGATATCTTGATTTTTTTTTAAATATATAAAATCGGATAATGCCCACTTTATATATAATATATATATATATGAATTAAGATTGTAAATGACATATCAGGTTGTATTAAAGTGAACATTGTCAGAAATGTGGGTTTGCGTGGGTTTGTCGACGAGTTAATGATAAACCTGAGTAGAGGGTCATCATCCTAAACTGAATTTGGCAACACTGGACAGTTGACTGGCTCTTATTAGCAAACCTCTAACAGAGCTGTTGGGGAAGACGGGGGTATAACGCGTTATAGTAAAGCAACAAGTTAAAACAACCGATTTGATGATTCGCTTCTGGCTTTTGTTCTTTGCGCTCGCGTGGCTCGGGTTCTGGGAGCCTGCCGAGGCACGAAGAGCACGCTTTAAACCAACACCACCGAAGCCAAAGAAATCCGAGGCAGAACAGGCTATTGAAAAACTAGCTCCAGGTCAGAACATCAACATGATCAGGTATATTCAAAAACCTATGTTTTTCCCCCCCCCCCATTACAAACAATCAAGTTAATTCGTTCTGGCACACTGAATAACAAAGGCGCATCATTTTATAGGCTATGAGTGAACTTGTAGGCTATTATTCATATTGATAGGCCATTTATCTTGCCCAATGTTGTTTCAACAGAAGGCAGATATATTTCTTCATAAATGCACGCACAGTTTATGATTTTACACTGATTGAAAACCCATTCTCTCCAGATGAGTGGGAAGTGGTACCTTCTTACTGTGGCATCACGGTGTAAGAATCTTCTGGAGAGCGGCTTCAAGGTGGAGAGCACGACTGCCGCTTGGACTGTCACTGGTGATAAGGTGTCAGTGAGCACTGTGAGGAAACTGTGAGTACTGTTTAAGCCGCAAGGGGGAGCACTTTACTCACTTGCCAGCTGATGTTAGTTCACTTTATGATATAGTTCGATGTATCCAAATACCTTAATTACTTTTGGTTATGAGAGGGCAGGAAGACCCAAGTGAATAAGGTAAAAAAAAAAAAAAAGGTTTTCACCATACTTCCCAGGTTATTGATTACATTAAGAGGTGCAAACACTTTTTTTGTATTACAATTTTTCTGGTATCTTATGTTTACATATACAAATGAGGTATTATCTAATTAAATATGCACTAAATTGTATACAATTCTAGAACAAAAATCTGAACATTCGATAAAGGCAGGTTTAAAATTCTTTTCATTTTACTGACAGAATCTGAAAATTCTGTCAACAGCCAGAAGAAAACAAAAAACAAATGTTCACCATTTTTTAGGAATTAAATGTTGTTTAAAATCACACAAAACATACAAACAAACCCCTCTGAAAAAAATAACTGTAATGTTTGGTGGTAGCCACTGCGACGTGGAGATTGGGCCAGTGTTAGTAGAAAAAAAAAAAATGGTCTTTAAGTATGTATTGTAATTGAAATCTACAGATGCAAATAGTTAAAGTGCAATAAAAGAAACACTTAAAAGTGTAGTTTGGATGTTTTCTTAATTCCACTATTCTGAGAAGAAGAAAAAAAAACACTTTATGAAAACTGCAAAAGCCCAAAATCTACATGGAAAAAAAGCTATTGTTTCCTGGAGTGTCTTGCCTTAACAAGATCAAGATCTTTTTTGAGGCATTACAAGTTCATCAGGCAATAAATACTAATAAATACTAAATACTAAGCAGTAAATGCTTAACATTTTTATGAAATATGATTATAGTACCATATTGTGAGTGTTAGCCTACTAAATTGCACAGGAAGACCATGATTTCTTATGCAACTTTAAGAAAGTCCCCTTTGGCAACTTGTATAGACTTTCATAAGCAAAAGCATTGGATGGGCAAGATACAGCTTGCTTTGTCAAAATAATTTTTACATGGACATTTTCCCTTATATTTAAATCACTAAGAAATGTAAATTATATATATATATACATTTTTTTCCCATCTTTTCTACTTATCCATTGTGCTTTTCCCCAATGTTAGCAATTTTGAATGCTGGGAAATCAAGCAGAACTACATGAGAACAAAGACCCCTGGCCAGCTGTTTCTCAAAGGTAGGTATCTGGTGCCGACTGAACTGACCAACAGACAAGGGTTCAAACTTCAAAGTCATTCATACCACTATCTAAATTGATGGCTCTGTTTTGTTGTGAAATGCTCCCTGACCTGGACTGACAATTGGTATGCAATAGATGAAATAGATTTCATAATCTTCACAAGTGATTTTAAAGACTTAAAAATTAAAAAAAAAAAATGTTTGAAAGTAATATTAATTATACCATGGCCTGTCTGAATACTCGTTTGTGATTGGCTAGCATGTATGCATTAAAACTGCTTAATGCACAAGTAGTTCCAAGTTAGTTTAATCACTGTTCTATATTAATGCACCGCTTTAAAATTGATGCCACAAACCTACACACCTCACATGCACACACACACCCACACACACCCAGATTGCACTGAACACACACAGAAATTTGTTGTCAATGCTGCCCCACGACTTTTATTAATATAATAGCTTAGATAGTAAATCGCTACATTATATTCCTGGTAAAATCGCTGTTTTTGAAGTAACTAAACACAACTTAATTGTTTGTAGAAGACGGGGCATAATGCACACACCACTGTCATTCTCTCACTTCTCACTCTCTCATCTGTCGATCAATTAATTACTGCAAATAAGCTATAATTCATTCAAATAATGTTGCTAACGCACTATTTCTCTCGTTGCTGATTTGAAACAGACAAATGCTACCGACCATTCGTAACTGTCATTTTTACCCCCGTTTGGCACTCCAACACATCTATCATTAACAGCTTTAACTTGTCAGTGCTGGCAAATGACCATGGTATAAGTGGGATAATGAACGGCCGCTTCATGTCGGGTGGTTCTAAGCCTCCACGTTGTGCACTGAAATTGTTGAACGCACAGCTAGCCGTGCCTTACTACTATAGGGATATGATTAGGGTTTGGTTTAATGTTAGATAATTATGTAAAAATTTGAATGCCAAGTTCTTTCATGAAACTCTAGAATAGCAGGCCGATGGGTCGTTAATGGAAACTGATGATATTCACAGCATGAAACTACTTGGCACAAGCTGATTGGTACATGTTGCATACACAGCCAATGAGCTTACTGCTTTACATTTAAATGGCAGGTTAGCATTCACTAGAGCAGTTCGCAGCACGCTTTCAGAGTTTCTCTGAAACACTCCACTTTCCCCAGCTCCACCTTTATAGATCTGCTATGGGTTATTATATGCCACTATATATGCGAATATATAATGTGTGTAGGTCTTTTACTTGCGCTTCCTGCACGTTCACTAATTTATCAGGATTTAGTTTACATTTTAGTCTAGCTCCGTGTTCAATCTGAATCCAATTTAGTGATCCTTATTTTAGACTATTCTAATTAAAAACGATCACAAATATTGGTTTATTCATTTAGATATTATCTGTGACATCCCATTCTTTCACTATCATATCCTTGGGACCCGTGTCGCTTAGAGGGCCTTGCGTGGCAGCGCGGGTCTCTCGATCCAACACCCAGGTTCTGAGTTAGTCATAGGATGCGAGTGACTAATAACTTTAATTCGTGCCACTGCACACTCATTCAAAAATTATATTTTCTTAGTCACGGCGCTGCAACTGCATCCTCCTAGACATGAATCTAAAGGTCCCACATATGTGCCCCATCTTTGATTCTTTGTGCCTTCAGGTTGACCAATCCGGGACCAGATTGCGAATACCGACTTCACTTAATCTACTATTCATAATGATTTCAGAAGAGTTCGTAATCAAATAAAATATTTTATTTGTCAGGTAAAAATGTATCATGCCAGTTTTATAAATAAACAATGATAATCCAATTAACTTCAGTTCCAATTTAGAGGGGAAAGTGAGAGGGCAATGAGCAAGGAGAGAGGTTTGGACATGGTGTTGTCATTTGATCTTTTTGGAGATCTCTTCTCCAGATTAGTTTTATGGTTTTGTGAGAGTTCCTAGACTTTGGATTTCATTGGAGATCATACGCCATCCAATGCTTAACATTGTCATATCATTACCATGCTAAAATCTTCAGAGAGTTATGATGATAGAACTGCTATTACTAAAGTGCATCTAACATTTATTTGAAGGACACTCAAATAAAGTGTTTCTGTGGACAAATACATTTGATCCAGCATGCATTTACACTTAAACACCTTAGAGATGTATATTATTGCATTTACAGGCAACATGTTTGCAAATTATGCTATAATGCTATAAATGATGCTTTATAATAACATTTTATTGTCATAGCCAATCAGGGGTTCACTCAGTGCGTAAGAGAGTTCCAACTAATTTGACAACCATAAAGTGTCCAACTATGACGTTTTATTTTTTTAAATTTATAATTGTATTTTATTGTTTATAATTTAAAACATATTCTTAAACATAAATTCCTCTTGGTAGGTATTTATTGATTGATTTATGCAGGTAAGAGACCTGCTGAGAATGTGGACATAATGGTGCTGGAGACAGACTACAGCTCCTATGCTACGGTGGTTTTTAAAAGAGCAGAGAAAATTACCATGAAACTGTATGGTAGGTGTTCTAGCCTCTATTTTAAAGTTCTCAAACCCATTCTTTAGTGTCACAATGGCACCACTGTGGAAAAGAGCAGTTTTAATCCAAATGTATTTGGTTTGAAAGGACGTTCCAGTGAAGTGCCTGATAATATAGTGGATAAATTTGAGGATCGTGCAAAGACATTTAATTTGGGATTGGACGTCATTTTCCAGTATCCTGACTATGGTGAGACAATGTACAAATTATAATAAAACAGCTGATAAACCCTATATATTTTTTTTTTAACTCGAGACTCTTTTCCAGGGTTCTGCGAGTCCACAGAAAAGGTCCTGGGTAAGAGCTGGTTACAATTGTTTGTTTTTACATTGGCTTAATGTTTAATTAACTGGCATTTACAGAACGCCATGTATATTGTTAAGTAATTTAATAACGTTCTAAACATCGCACAGCTGATTCTAATGTCATATTGGCGCACGAGTCGTTATTTTGTAACGGTTCTTTTTAATGATTCAAATGAACCGATTCGCAGAGCGTATTTTAATACTCGTCAGTAGCTAATGGAAATCACTGACACAACATAAAAAGTATTCGAATACAGAGTCATAAAATGTTCAACTGATTATTTATTTCAATACGTGCAATAACACGTAAAATCCCGCGCGAGGAGTTCTGCGAACTGATTCATGTGAATCGTTTAAACGAACCTATTCGCTAAAAGAATTGGCTTTCTCGACTGCTCTGTGGCGTTGCTTGGTGTTAGGCAACATTTAGCTACTGATTGGCTGAAAGATTTGTTTCATCCTACAAAAAGAGCCAATCCGGCCGTTTGTGCATCTCCTGCTTTTGTTAGAATCACGTTTTCTGTTTTAAAGGCATGTGTTGCAAAACTTGCGTAACTTAAATTAGGTTTTGTAACACAATGAAACTGTATAATTTTGTATAATCCCTCTTTTTGCCTAACAACCTAACACAACACAATCATTGCTTTGTCCACCAGATCTAAGCTAAGACTGACTGGCCAGCATCTTGTGAGCACTGTGAGAAAGCGTTGTGCTAAGAATTGCACCAATAAAGCCATTTTGTCATTTTAAGGTTTTGTGTGTTTTAAAATGAGATTTTTTGTTTGCTTGATCAGGAACTATAGCATTCAATATAGCCTAATAAAAACCAGTAGATATTGAGTAAAGTGCATCCCCCTAATCTTTATTTGGGTTGCATCCTTGCTAATAAGTATCAAAATTGGTATCAAAATTTAGATATAACAAAAAGGTACTTCTAAAACAAGGCAAAGGCATCTTGATGAAGTTAGTGTGGTTTGTGATGTAACTCTCAAAACAAGACTCTGCCTGTCCACCCTTTCAGAGTTACACAACACAAGGGGTGAGCATGTTTCATATCCAACATCCCAAAAAATATCCTAAGGTAATCATTTTCTTATGGAAAAACATCTAACACAGAAATGAGCTAGTTTTAACTCAAAATTGCTTTTTGCTGCAACTGTCACAGTCACCCAAAAGGCTGCACAAGAGCTTGATTTGGCAATAAAATGCATTTTGATACTTTGCATTAGCCTACATTTGATTAAAAACACTTTTCTTTAGTCTATTGGACTTAACATCATCTCCAATCTACACGATACCATTTTCAATAAGATTTTTTTTTTAGTTTATTCATCAATGCTATGCTTAAAGCAGCACTATGTAACTTTTTATGTGTTCAAAATGTGCAAAATGTATATAATGAGCGAGTACATCATGAATTCATCATCCAAACCGCGTTTTTGTCTTATTCCGAATCACTACGGTACACTTATAATAAGTACTTATATTGGGACTATTGTAGCCTGGTCGGGTCGTCAACGCTGCGGAGTAACACATACCTGCGTAAATCGCCATAGACATAAACTTAGAGAAAGTAGCTCCGGTTGGGATGTTCTTCCGCAGGATGTGTGCAGTTCAGTTTATTAACCGCTAGAGCGCCAAAAGTTACATAGTGCTGCTTTAAATTGATCAAAAGTGACAGTAAAGACATTTATAATGCTACAAAACATTTCTGTTTCGAATGGAAGCGTCTTTTTAACTTTCTATGCATAAAGGACGCCTGACAAAAATGGTTTACACTAAAGTGAGTTCAACTGTTGAATAATAATAGCAAGAAATCAGCATATTAGAATGATTTATGATGGATCAGTGACACTGAAGACTGGAGAAAATTGCTTTGCCCTCACAAGAATTATGACATTGAAAGTATATAAAATAGAACGGGTTTTTTCAATCATAATATTTCACAGTAGTACTGTATTTTGGTCAGCATGGATGAGCAATAAGAAACATGATGTATTGCATAAAAGCCAAACAGGGACATCAGGACGATTTTAAAAAAAGCTTAAGACTAAGCCTCTACTTATACTTGGATACAAAGCACGTGCATGTTGTGTAAGGACTGTAATTATCATTCCTGCTGTGTCTTCGGAGGTGGGCGGACTCAAAGGAAGGAGGGTTTGAGGGGGGTGTGGGCAGGGGTGATTGGCTTAGTGGGCTCAAATCTGAGGATAAAACAGGGGCTGCCGGGGTATTTCGTGTGAGTTCTTCCTCTACGCAGCCGACTTTACCTTCTGAACTGCATACAGAGAGAGAACCTAGACTTCTACAGCCATGACTGTCGTTTTGAAGATGCTGTGCGTTCTGCTCTGTGCAGTGTTCACTTCTGCTGATGTCATGCCCATGACTGACTTCGACCTGGAAAAGGTACAAACTAAAATATACAGGCATTTACCTTAACAGTTTTACTGTAAAATACTAAAGCATCTGTGTGTTATCAATGAGTTTTAGGGATATTCTCAGGTTAGGTTTTCTCTTCTTTATTGCCATTAATGGTAATGTTCCTGTGGTAGAGCATTGGTTTAGCAGCGCAAAAGGTCGGGGGTTCGATTCCCAGGGAACACACATAATGTTAAAAAAAGCTAAATGCATTAATTAATAATGGTTCCCGAAGGAACCTTCCAGGGAATATTTAGATTCTTTATAGTGGAAAAGGGTTCTTTAGATTATTACAATGTTCTTAGCAGTAAGAAAAAATCATTCTTTTAAGAAGTGAAGGCTCTTTAGAGAACCAAAAAGGTGTTTCTTTGGCGTCACTGTAAAAAAACATTTTGAAATCTTTATTTTTAAGAGCCTTGGTCTAAAATAGTTATATTCTTTGCAGATGGGAGGAAAGTGGTATTTCATTGGCTTTGCTACAAATGCAAAATGGTTTGTCAGTCACAAGGCTGACATGAAGATGGGAACTGCCATGCTGGTGCCTACCGAGGACGGAGACCTTGATCTCAGTTACACTAATCTGAAGTAAGCTCAGACTAGGTTTAGTGTTCAAAGAGAAGAGTTTTGAAACATGTTCTCATAATTACAAAAGAATAACTTGAATTGCTTCATTTGGTTCTCAGGAGTGATGGTTCCTGCTGGAGAATGACACACCTCGCCAAGAAAACCGAGACTCCAGGACGTTTTGTCTTCCACAGCCAGCGTAAGTCATCCTGCTTTTGCTTCAGCTAATGGTCAGATCGTTGTTCCTTTGGCCTAAATGTGCTCGATTTTTTTCAGGTTGGGGAAATGACAATGACATGCGTGTGGCTGATGCCAAATTTGATGAGTACGCTCTCGTTCACACCATCAAGACCAAGGGAGATGTTTCTGAGGTTCTCAACAAACTCTACAGTAAGAGCTCGATTTGTCCAAAAGACACAATTGAGCTGGAACGTTTTAATGCATAAACACTAAACAGACCCTGAATGTGTCATTAACAGGTCGTACCACAGAAATTTCCGATGACTTGAAGGAGAAGTTCAGGCAGTTCTCTATGGACACCGGCATCCTTGAGGAAAACATTGCCATACTCCCACCAAATGGTACATTTTAAGATTTTAATCAATGTCCAATGTCTCTTATTATTACATTTTTGCTAACTTATACCCACTATTCTGCAGGAGAATGCTCAGTTGCCTAAGCTTCTCAACCGAAAGACAAAGACAACTTCTGCTGGTCCGATCATTTCACCTAAAAACAGAAGTGAATTTGCTTGGTTTTCATCTTTCTTTTTGTATGGAAGCATCAGTTTTTCTTTTTGCCTTGTGCTCACAATGACAATCCAGTTTGCAACTACAGAGCTTATCCAAAGAATCTCTCAAGCCAGGGGACAGAATGGCAAAGTATTACCTTATCCAAATAATGCATTTTTATAAATTGAACTCAGTTTTTGACGTTTCTGTATTGATGTGTGATTTTTTTTCTCCCTGTAAATGTGTCAAACATGTTTCATGAACGATATGCAGATTCCTGTAAACAAATTTTTATAAAGAATGCTTTTTAATTGTTGTCTCTGGTGGTTTTGTTTACTGCTGTTAAGATTAAAATTGGTTTACAAATGACAAAAGTTGGTGTGATTTATTCAGATTATCCATTTGCGTTTCATCATCAAAAAATATAATAAATAAATAAAATAAAAAACATTTTGGACACAAAATACTGTTTATTACTTCTGTATTTACAAATATTTCCTATACACCTAACAGTTTTTTAGAATCTCTTTATTCCAAATTATACATTTTCGGTATGTGTAAAAAATAAAATTTACCCTAAACGTCTTAATAATAATAATTCGAGGGTGAGTTTTACAACAAACAGACCAAAAGCCAAACGACCACATTCAAGAAATACACAAACATACTAGTGTCTAAATTCAAAGAAATTTAGATTAACCAGCCATTCAGCCTGATTTAATGTCTGCACACTCTGGTTAAACCTCAGGATCTCTTGTGAGTTGAGTACTATTTGCAATATGATTTTTATTGGAAATACCAAGAAACCATGTCCTACATTAAATTCATAACAGCTGATATTAGTAAATTAATGCACCAATGTTGTTGATTCATTTTGTTCAGAGAACCAAAATAAAAGATGGGTTTCCCAAAAGCCTATATCTGGTCTGAAACAGCAATTTTTCCCCCCTAAAATTAAAACAAATTTTTAGCAGCTATGGCATTTTTCAGTTCACTTTAATTAGACATTCTGCTCATCTGAAGCTAGTCGATAAAGCATTAGCACCGTCGTTTAATGACAACGGACGTCTTCAAGGCTAATCCCAAAACGTTTGTACTTGTAAACGCATGTGCACAAACACGCAACAATCACCAAAGCTGTTCAAACATGTTTTGTGTAACATGCAATAAAGGAGTCATAATTCAAATTTATAACCAGACGCATGTATGTCATCCACCCTTGATGGATTGGTATGCAAATTTACCTATTTTCGTATTAATCCAAAGCTGGTCAGCTGATCAAGAATGGTTAATTAAACTTTTTAAAAAAAGTGTCTTCAGAACATTGCAACTGGACACATTAGATGGTTGTTTTTCTCTCCATTTTCTTGCACTTTCAGCCTGTCTGTATTATCAGTATCCGAAAAAGCCTTTAGTTGGCTTTCCAACGGCCCTGAAGACCACAGCTACATCAGAACAGCACTTTTCCTAATGGGTTTCTGATTGCAAAGGTCACATGGTAGGCATTAGGTCTTTATGATGCCGCATTATGTGCTGATTCTTCTCCGATGGTCTGCGGAAGCCTTTCGAGCAGAAGTCACATCGGTGAGGATAGTCTTTGGTGTGAATGGAGATCACGTGCCTCTTGAAACCAGACGCGTCGCCCGTGCTGTAGTCGCAATACTGGCATTGGTACACCCGGCGCTCCCGGTGGCCCTTGGACAAACTGGCACCGCCCAAAATTTTCTTACCTCCATGAGCACCGAGTCCAAACGTCTTCTTAAGACCCCTTTTGTCAGGAAATGCCTGCTGCTCCTTGGTGTGCGCTGACAAAATATGCCGACTGAGAACAAATGGATCAGCGATTTTGAAGTTGCAATGCCTGCACTGGTGTAACTTCTTCACCTTATGAGCGGCCGAGTGCTTTTTGAGCTCGGATGGCCGGTGGAAGCCTTTTCCACAGACTTCACATTTATGTGGATAGTCTTTGGTGTGAACTGAAATGATGTGGCGCTTCAGGTCACTGGAATTGGAGCTTTTATGGTCACAGTGGGTGCACTGGTGTGTTTTGGCCTCCTCGTGTGTCAGTCCATGTTGTAACAGCTCGTCAGGTTCGGCAAATGTCTGGAAACAGCGGTCACACTTGTAGGGCATTTCTTTGCTATGCTTGGTCTTAATGTGTGTCTTTAAGTTGGATGAATCGGCTGATTTGTAGTCACAGTAAAGGCAGGAGTACGGTTTTTCGCCGGTGTGGGTTCTCATGTGTTTCTTCAGCTCTGAAGGATGCCGGAAACCCTTCCCACACTCCACGCAGATATGTGGAAAATTCTTGCTGTGAACGGCGAGAAGGTGTCGGTTTAGAAGTCCTTGTTCTGCCGTCTCGTATTCACAGAACTTGCATTTGTGCATTTTGGTGGTGGGTGGCGGGATCTGAAGCTTGGATTCTCGGTGGTGGTGCTGCAGATGGTGGGAGAACAGCGCCGCCTTCTGGTGAAACTCTTTTCCGCAGACTTCACACTCAAATGGGGCTTTACTGCTGAGGGTGTGGATCTCCATGTGGTTGTGGAGACTGGCTTTTTTGTTAGTGGTGAAATCACAGTCCGTGCACTGGTATTTCTTTCGGTTTACGACATCCTGATGGTGATTCTTGGTGTGGCGCTTGAGGAAACCACGCGACTTGAACTTCTTCCCACATAGCATACAAGGGTACACTGTAAGAGGCTGGCCGTAGGGTCCAATGATGATTGCTAAAGTTGAAAAAGTAAACCAAAATGATTATAATATATGCTATAGTTGAAAGATTTGGGGGTCTGTAAGATTCTTTTAATACTTTTAAAATAAGGCCCAATCTCATTTCTACTCCTTACCCCTGCACTTACCCCACCCATCTGTTTCGCGCGTTCACGTGAAAGGGTAGGGGTGTCTAGATTCTTTTTTGGTTGGAGGGGTAGGGGGAAGGGCTAGATAGCCCTTCAAATGAAGATTTTTTTGGGACCACACTTCAAACGAAGGGGTAAGAATTATCTCAGCGCAAACCGGCTTCAGCGGCAACATGGCTGCCCGAGCGAACAAAAATGTAAGCATTTTTTGGCATTAATAAAGATTTTAACAAAAAGTAATCATTTGTTTTGTTACATTCATTCGTGAGTTCATATTTACGGTCATGTTTCTCAAAGAAATGTTTGCAAAAAAAAAAATAAAAAACACACACACACATATATATATATATAATACATTGGTACGGAAAGTATTCAGACCCCCTTAAATTTTTCACTCTTTGTTATATTGCAGACATTTGCTAAAATCATTTAAGTTTTTTTTTTTTTCCTCTTTAATGTACACACAGCACACCATATTGATAGAAAAACACAGAATTGTTGACAATTTTGCAGATTTATTAAAAAAGAAAAACTGAAATATCAAATGGTCCTAAGTATTCAGACCCTTTTGCTCATTATTTAGTAGAAGCACCCTTTTGATCAGCCATGAGTCTTTTTGGGAAAGATGCAACAATTTTTCACACCTGGATTTGGGGATCCACTGCCATTCCTCCTTGCAGATCCTCTCCAGTTCTGTCGGTTGGATGGTAAACGTTGGTGGACAGCATATTTTTAGGTCTCTCCAGAGATGCTCAATTTGTTTTTAAGTCAGGGCTCTGGCTGGGCCATTAAAGAACAGTCACGGAGTTGTTGTGAAGCCACTCCTTCTTATTTTAGCGGTGGTCTTAGGGTCATTGTCTTGTTGGAAGGTAACCTTCGGCCCAGTCTGAGGTCCTGAGCACTCTGGAGAAGGTTTTTTCGTCCAGGATATCCCTGTACTTTGGATTCATCTTTCCCTCGATTGCAACTAGTCGTTCTGTCCCTGCAGCTGAAAACACCCCCACAGCATGATGCTGCCACCACCAAGCTTCACTGTTGGGACTGTATTGGACAGGTGGTGAGCAGTGCCTGGTTTTCTCCACACATAACGCTTAGAATTAAGGTCAAAAAGTTCTATCTGGGTCTCATCAGACCAAAAAAAAAAAAAAAAAAAAACAAATCTTATTTCTCAACATCTTGGAGTCCTTCAGGTGTTTTTAGCAAACTCCATGCGGGCTTTCATGTGTCGTGCACTGAGAGGCTTCCGTCTGGCCACTCTGCCATACAGCCCCGACTGGTGGAGGGCCGCAGTGATGGTTGACTTTCCACAACTTTCTCCCATCTCCCGACTGCATCTCTGGAGCTCAGCCACAGTGATTTTTTGGGTTCTTCTTTACCTCTCTCACAAATTCTCTTCTCCCCCGATAGCTCAGTTTTGCCGTACGGCCAGCTCTAGGAAGGGTTCTGGTCGTCCCAAACGTCTTCCATTTAAGGACTATGGAGACCACTGTGCTCTTAGGAACCTTAACTGCAGCAGAAATTTTTTTTGTAACCTTGGCCAGATCTGTGCCTTGCCACAATTCTGTCTGTGAGCTCTTCAGGCAGTTCCTTTTGACCTCATGCTTCTCATTTGCTCTGACATGCACTGTGAGCTGTAAGGTCTGATATAGACAGGTGTGTGGCTTTCCTAATCAAGTCCAATCAGTATAATCAACACAGCTGGACTCAAATGAAGGTGTAAACCATCTCAAGGATGATCAGAAGAAATGATCACCTGAGTTAAATATATGAGTGTCATTGCAAAGGGTCTGAATACTTAGGACCAGTTTTTTTTTTTCAGTTTTTCTTTTTTAATAAATCTGCAAATGTCAACAATTCTGTGTTTTTCTGTCAATATGGGTGCTGTGTGTACATTGAGGAAAAAAAAAATACTTAAATGATTTTAGCAAATGGCTCAATATAACAAAGAGTGAAAAATTTAAAATTTAAGGGGGTCTGAATACTTTACGTACCCACTGTATAGAATGCTGAAGTTTACAACTTAACCATTAACTGACCGCACAAAACCAAAAAAACGATAGTCCCACGACATTTTTTTTTTCATGTCTGGTCAGGGCTGTAACCAACATAGACATTGATGGGGGCTAGTGCCCCCAATAATTAGAAATCGATAAATTTTTTTCTCAAATACGGCCATTTTGAGAGAGAGATGAAAAAGTTGCGTGTGTGATTATGTGCGTCTTTGCGTCTTTCTCTACAATGAGTGCGTTTACTTCAAAAACAGTGATTTTATCACCTCTTTGCTGGGGAATATAATGTAGCGATCTAGTATCTAGGCTATTTTATTAATAACCGTTGCGGCACGTTGACAAGTTGTCTTTGCTCCTGAGGTTTGTGGTGCGTCAAGTCACTATTATTTATATAGCTCTTTAACAATACAGATTGGTCAAAGCAATGAACAGCATAATTAGGCAAATAGTTTTTCAATATCAAAATGACAATCGTAAACCCTCATTTTTCAGTTAAAGACAGTTCATCATTGAATTCAGTGATGGCGAGAGTGAGCTGCACGATCTCCGAGATATATATATATATATATTGTGTGTGTGTGTGGGTGTCTTCAAGATAACAGAGCATTACCGTCTGCTGAAATAAAATGTGTACACTATTTATTTTTGCTAGCGCCATTGTTAGTCTTAAGTGAAATAATGCCTGCGAGTTAATCCACTGAAAATTTTGTTGGGTAATCTTAAATCAAAATGATTAATTGCCTTCTGCTCCGTGGACTGGCGTTTTGAAGATGGCTTAGGCAGAATATTCTTAGCATGCCCCTCCGACAATTAGTTTGCTGCGAGTGAGAGATGAGAGTAGCGCAAAATACAACCCGGCCTTATTCAATATTTCGTTTCATGAATACGCATCTACTGAAATAAAGCGGCAACTTCCGGTTAGCCGCGGACTTACAGAACGGTAATTTAACGGCTCTAATGCACACCAGTATTCAGACAGACCATGGAAGCTAGATGACGTATGATGACATGTAATGGTGTAGTAGTGGTGTCCCATTTCTTAATATTTTCAGCCCTACCCCTTGACACTCTGTTTCAAAGGACAAAGGGAAGGGGTATAAAATAGAATTGGGATTGGCTAAAAGTCTCTTCTCCACCGAAGCTGATTATTTACTCAAAAGACAGTAAACCAGTAATATTTTATCAATTTCACAAATAATCATAACTGTATTTTTTTAATGTAATTTATTTTGATAGCAAAGCTGAATTTTCAGCAGCCAGTTCAAAACAACATTTATTTTAAATACAAATCTTTTGCAACAATGCACTGTAACTGTATGTATTAAAAGTTATCAAAAATATTAAAAGTTAAATTAATCAAAAAACGTACTGACCTTTTGAATGGTAATAATATTTAATGAAATAAAATGTTTTATGTTTAAAATATATACATTTAAAATGTTACATAAAATGTGATATAATTAAATCCAAGAAAATGTAACAAACACTGATAACTAAAATGAAGAAGAGATGTACCTGTCTGTACGTGACGAAGTTCAGAGCGTTTCTTGCTCTTGTTCTTGCTTCGCTGACGACCGAGTCTTTCGATCATATCAGACTCATCAACGTGCAGTAAAGCACTTGCTGCTCCATTCCTGTTCTCACAGCTTTCACTCTCCTCCCCACCTGACAGACATTACACCATATTTAAAGGTTATAATAAGAAGGTATCTTGTACTGCAAATTAAAGAGATATGTGGATTACAAAGTGTTCGATTAATAAACTACAACTCATCTCAGTGACGAATTTGGTTGTTGGCATAAAGACTCTAAGTCTATTAGGAAGCCTGTCAATTTATCAGTTAAAATAAATTATCATCAAATTACTCAAATGAATTTAAAAAGATTGCATTCCTTATTAGCTTATGTACAAATAATTTAGGAGACACAATTTAGGAGAATAATAGGACACGTGCATATTTCTTTATAATTAACTGCACAAATTATTGATTGTGGAAAAAACTGCACAATGCAACTTTTGAATATAACCAAAAAAAATGTGTATGTGTTTGACTAACTGTAAGCAGCTGCCCAAGCCACAGGCATGAAGTCTTTGCTGAGCGATGTATTGTCAATTGTCCGCTGAACATTTCCGGGGTCCTCACCCCCCACCACCACTTCCATGTAGACCTCATCTGTGATTTTAACCACATCTGTTTGAGGAAAAACCCATAGTATCATTTGGAGAAAACACTTTCACAACAAACCGACAGTAACGGGACTCACTGATGTCATCCTGGTTTTGACTAGATTCACCCATTGACATGTACACCATCTTTTCTCTTATCGGCATTCCAGAGGGATCCACCAGCTCCACGGTTTCATCTACATCAAGCTCAGTGTCTTCTATGTCAACAGTGCCTCCTGAAAATTATCCATAAATCTATAAACACCAAATATATACAGTGCCCTCCACTAATATTGACACCCTTGGTAAATATGAACAAAGAAGCCTGTGAAAATAATCTGACTTTTATCCTGTTTGTACTAAACCACTCTTAAAGGGTGTGTCAACACCACAATGAAATTTAGGCTGCGTTTTACTCACCCCTGAGTAAGCATTTATGGCATTAAAAAAAGATTTTTAATGAAAAGTAATCATTTATGTTAAATTCAATCTTGTGTTAATATTTAAGGTCATGTTATTCAAAGAAATGTTTGCAAAAAAAAATAAAAATACACACACACAGTGTATACCCATATACAATATATATATATATCTATATAGTATATATAGCTGAAGTTTACTACGTTAACATTAACTGACTGCACGATATCCCACGACACATTTTATTTTTTTTCATGTCTGGGTCATGGTGAACCAACATAGACATGAGGGGCTAGTTCCCCCAACTAATATTCCTTGTTTTTATTCCGCTCGTTGCTGGCAAATATAATGTAGCGATTGCAAGATGAACCTTTTTATGATAAAAGGTGCGGGGCAGCGTTGACAAGTTTTCTTTGCCACTTCTGTTTGTGCTCAAGTCACCTTTATTTATAGTAGCCTTTTAACAATACAGATTGTGTCACAAATCATATACACCTAGGATGCCTCGGGCGTGAGTAAAACTAACCCTTTAAGTGTTTACTGTTAAAAAGTTATTTTTTAGTTTCATCTGACCATAGAACCCAGTCCCATTTGAAGTTCCAGTCGTGCCTGACAACTGAATATGCTAGAGTTGGTTTTGGATGAGCGAGGAGTTTTTTCTTGAAACCCATTTGAACAACATGTGGTGATGTAGGGGCTGTTTTTGGCTTTCTGACCCCAAGATTCAACTAATCTCTGCAATTCTCCAGCTGTGATCCTTGGAGTCTTTGGCCACTCAAACTCTCCTTCTCACCATGCATTAGGATGATATAGACATGTCCTCTTCCAGGCAGATTTGTAACATCTTTAGTTCATTGAAACTTCTTAATTATTGCCCTGATGGTGGAAATGGATTTTCAATGCTTTAGCTCTTTTCTTTCAGCCACTTTCTATTTTGTGAATCTCAACAATCTTGTTCTGCACATCATAACTATATTCTTTGGTTTTACTCTGTTATGGATGATTAAGGGAATTTGGCATTTGTGTTCCTCATATTTATAATTCTGTGGAACAGAAGGTCACGGCTGGACAATTTCATGCTCCTAGTCACCCCGGTGTGCTGAAAAATGTAAATATGAATATCCTTCAGAGATATTTTACTCATAAGGATATCTAGGGGTGCCAATAATTGTGGCCAACATGCATTGGAGAAAAACATTTATTTCATCATGAGATTTTCCCCTCACTTTCAATTGTTTTACTTCAATGAAAGGTTAGAATTTTTGTGAATTTTTCAAATAAAAGATCAAAATGATTATCAATGCAGATTTATTTTCACAGCCTTATTTGTTCATATTTACCAAGGGTGCTAATATTAGTGGAGGGCACTGTATACACACTAAAATAAAATGTATTTGAAAAACTCTTTAATGAAGTTCAGCATCGTGCTGCAGACTTAAGAAAGTTCAAACATACCCAAGTCTTCCTCCTCTGGGTGAGCCTTGATGATGTACACTTTGATGACCTCTTGACCCTCATCATCCTTCTCCACATCCTCTGGGTCTTCTAAAGTGCCCTCAATAGTAACTTTAGCATCCTCATTAGAAACCACCTTTCCAGCCTCATCCACTGAAATAAAATCAAGACAAACAGATGGTGACAAACAAGCAACATCCATGTTCTTGCATACTGCATCATTAAATGGTGCAAAGAATAAAGCAATAAAATCATGCTTTACGTTTACCACGTTCAACACAAAGTGGAAGCTTTAAACAGCAGCAACAGTAATATAATAAAAGCAATTGTGTTTAATAAATCATTTTAGCAATAACAGTAGTCTGCTACAGGATGTATAAAAAATAAAAAAGGTGATTGCAACATTTTATCTTACAATTCAGACTTTTTTTCTTGCAACTCTGTATGTAAATGTAAGTTTATATCTTGCAATTGTGTTTTTGTTTGTTTATGCCATGAATATTCTGATAATTATTACCAATAACTGATAACTATTGATATTAAAATTCTATACTACTCATCTACACAAACTCAATCTAAAACTCTTAACAACTACAATCATTTACTTTTAGGGATACACGTAAAGTGAATTTCGGCATCACAATATTATATATATACTTTAGGGTGGGAAATGTGCTAAATTTTAGATTAACAGTGTTATTAATTACTCGGTTTTTAAAAATGAACTTCAGTGAGCTTTAGGATGATGGCAATATAATCTAATGTAAAAACTAGAGCAATAAGCATGCACAGTTATATAGTTATATTAATGAATTACTATCTAATGTTATAACATAAATAGAAATATAAAAAAATTATAATAATAAATAAATAATAATAAATAAAAAAAGGGCAATAACTGATATGGTACCAATATATTCTGCATCTCAAATAATAATAATAATAATAATGATGATCAGAAAAAAAATTCTTTCAACAATACAGCAATTTGGCGACATTTTTAAGGACACAAAAAGATCTATTGTCCTATAGTGTTGCGATGCATGAAGCACAGAGGTCACTTCTGAACTAAGCAGCTTTCTGTTGGTCAACACAGCAAATTCATTGGATAAACTTGAACCTGTTGTGAAATTTATGAGAGGAAAACTTTTGCCATCATTTGGCTTCCTTTGAAATGACTGGATTTCGCTTACAAAAAAGTGCCGAACAACAGTGCATGTAGCTGCGCCTTAAACATAGACTGTTTACTACACAGAAACGTTCTGAACAATGAGTCATTAATATCCACAGATCCTTTCCAACAAATGCTCTATTCTGATTGGCTGAAGCCACTCACAAGAGATCATGAGGTAGTCTCCACAGGTGTCAGGATCCTCCTGTACCTGAGCGTCAGTCACCACATCAACCTGCAGTCCTTCCTCCTCCAGAGCCACATCATCGGGTGACATCACACAGGTCTCCACAGCAATGGTGCCAAGCTCTTCGTCTTCATCCGTGCATGGCACGTACTCCGCCACCACATCCTCGATAGCTTCCTGGATGACCAGCTCCTCATGGGCGAGGCTGTGCACCGCGATCTTCTCATCCACCACGTCGGACACCAGAACCGACTCCTGCAGTTCTACCACCACCTCGTCTTCTTCTCCATCACCCCCTTTTCATGTAGAAGAAACCATAAAGTTCACACATAAATATCTTTACACTCATAAAACAACCATATGAGAGGCTTCATCAAGTCGTTGTTTGTTTACCTGTCCCATGGAATATGATCTTGGGCTCATGGGAATGAAGAGAGAGAGCCGTCACATCTTCATCCATAGCTTCCGCCGGTCATCTGCATAATATAAGACCTACAGGAACAACATGGAAAAGGAAATAAAACCATCAACACAATACGAACATGAAAGTCTAATTCGAGTAAGATTCACAGCATAAAATCAGCATTATATAATACTTTGTCAGAATTGTCTTGCAATAGGTTTAAACAATACATGTTAGGATATTAAAAAGATAACTATAAAACTGATAGTTCCGGTCCTTGATTCTGATTGGTTGAGCCAAGCTCGAACTTCGAAGCTGTTGTAAATTACTCTAAACAAACATACACCTTTGTTTACAGTTGTGTGTTGCTCGGCAACCACTTTGTTGGAACCACAACCTTTTCTGAGGAACTACATTGTTTGGCGGAAGAATAATGTTTTTATTTTATTTTGTGAAACAAACACAAAATTCATTTTTTGATATAAATTCACAGTAAATCACGGCTTCACAGGGATTATTGCTTTACTAAAACATCTGAAAAAAAGTGATAAAATACCAGGTTAAATATTAATATTTAGTTCCTTCCCACCACTAAAGCAATTTATTCCAGTTTATTCAATTGATTCTGGTTATGCAGAACATTTTTATATCCCAATCACATATATGTCTTGACCTATTGCATAAAATAATAAATATAATTAGAATAAATATAAGTAGAATGATAAATCATTTAGTTTAAATTTAACAACATGGTTAAATGTAAGCTTTAGCAAATCTCAAAATTACTATCTTCCTTCATAATATTGTGATGCCGAATTCACAAGTAATTTAGTTAGTAGTGGTGTTTTATGCTATCATTGATAATCACATCCCGACTAAGATTGATTACATACGTTCTTGAACTGTGTAATATTTTTGTATAAATCACACCACACACACACATGTATAATTTAAAACAAATATGATTGTTTAATATTAAAGATATTTAGATATAAATTGTATTCATATACATCTATACATGTAAATAGGTTCAACATATATACCGTGTTGTGTACACAGTACACACACATATATTGTGTAAAAAAACTTTTTTATCTTTTATTTTGGATGCTATTAATCGTTTGACAGCACTAGGTTAGTTTATTTTGAACAAAAAGTGTATAGAATGTTATAATGATTCAATGGTTTATATCATGTTTACAGCCATAAAGGACATAATATAGTAATGTACTTTATATTGCATCAAAAAAATTTATTTAAACTGTAATTTAATTTTTTTTAAATAATCAATTATTAATGACATCTAAGTACCTGATCACGACAGTGATATTCCTGAAAGTCTAGTACACCCCTAGGTAGAAATACTTTAAATTACAACACAAGTAGATTTATTTCCAAGCTACTGAGCTACAAAAATAACTATACAATAGGAATGACCTGATTATACTTTTAGTACAGCAGCTGTAAGGCAAACAGGCTTCCATGAATCCCATAATCTGATACTGTACTGCAGTGTTGACGCTTCTGTGACAGTCAGAATGCCCCGCCCACTGATATAAATAACCAGACACGCCCCCTTTCGCGATCATCGCCATTTTGAATAAATACAAATAATACATAAAATCTAAAAAATATATACTTAAGTGTCCGCACAATGACACTTAATATGACCTGCAACACAGTTATAGTTTGCGTAATGCATCTGAACATGAAGTCAATGTGTAGTAGCTTATGAATCAATCATGCGCGTCTCGAGAGCCTCGTCTCCGCGGCCTACTTTAGGCCTCTGAAGGCCGCGGCTCGCTGCTAACAAAGGCCTACGCGCCACTGCAACGACGTTAATCTCTCAAACAGATAAACACGCATTTCACGCACACTCCAAGATATCGCATCAGATGCTAATCTAACAAATATGAACGTTCATATTCTGTTAAACACAGCGGCCTACCTTTATGTGTTTTTTTTGTTTCCAAGGCCGTACGGGTTTCCGTCTCCCACCCCCAGACTCGGGCAGAGCGCAGACGGGGCTCTTGTGTGAGCAGGGCGGGCCGCCGCGGAGCGCGGAGGGGAGGGGCCGAGTCTGATGCGCTCCGCGGCGCTGCAGCCTCCAGCTCCGCCGGAGATTACGCCGCCTTCAGAGGCGCACGTCACTGCCTCGGAGCCGCAGGAAAATGCGGAAGGAGTCTCAGACAGCTGGCCGCAGTCCGGCTCTTCTGGCAGGCCCGCCGACTGTATTTTCTCTGCGCGTTGGCGATTTTAAAACTAGGCCGTATTGAGTAAAACCAAACGAATGATTTTGCTTTTGTTTAGCGCTTCGGAAGTCGCGTGTGAGGGAGTATTTGTGGGCTTTATTTTGTGGTGGCGTCAAAGGCGTATGATGCGGAATGATTAGCGAGCTCGGGATATTAGCCAGTTATGGATTTATGCATTGAAAATGGTTTAATGACCATAAAGGCTTATTAGGACAATTGTTTTGGTTGAAAATATTTGCAGAGTAGCACATTTACACAGTTTAGCGCGTATACGGTTACTGACCTAATGGTTTGACGTTTTTATTCTTGTCTTTTTTTATCAAGACGCTTGAACATATGTCAGTTTGATCTAATATTAGGTACAGGCCAGCATATTTTATAAACATAACTATTAACATACATTAAAAACCAAGCAAATATACATAATATACAAAAATAATGTAAATTAAAAATAATAATAACACGACAGCATATAAGAAATATGACGATAATATTAATACTTGAATTTAATACTCAAGACTTAGCTAAGCAATGTGGTTGGGTAGAGATAAGATCGAGTTTAATGTTCTCCTCACACCATTAAATACTGTAACTGAGGTTATTAATACAAGGTATAATGCAACCAAACCGTTAGGACACAACTGCTGCTCATTCAAAAGCCTCAAAAACATTTTACTACATGCTTATAGATTACCTTCCTCATACTTTTAATATACAACTATTTGTTCAGGATATTTTAAGTTTAATCAAAGGTGTAGAAACCAATCTGTTGTGGACCCGTACCCCCCCACTTATAAATAATCATTACTTATTGACTCAATGTGTCACCCCACACTCTCAAATGGCTTTGGGTGCTATTAATAACCCCGCAGGCCATACTGCAATAAGATCTTTGGAGCATTTTTACAACTACATTGCTCTTATTCTTGAGAATAAGGTTTTAAAAGTAGTTTAATAGTAATTGTAGTGGTTGAAATGAAGCACCATTTTCAGAAAACAAAGCACACAAACAGTTTGATCCAAAAGGTTTTTATTAGTCATCACTGAAAGATGTTGACAATATCTTTGTCAAGCCAAGGAATATTGTTTTCATTGCATTTCTCATATAAATGACACCAATCCTTCCACAGAGGATGGTGAACATCTTAAAATACAGGGCCAGTGCGTTCCTATCAAAAAGAGCCTTTCCCTTCACTCTGCGCTGACAACGAAACGCGCTGGCCTGTGCACGAGTGTGTGTGAAAATGATTTAATTATGTCCGGCAGAGAGACAGTGCGAGCCATTGAAAGAATGTGGTAACTCCTCAATCATCGTCGACTGTGGGTGTGATGGTCACCCCTCTCCTGATCTGACCCCATCCAATCAAACTAGTGAAGAGAAACAAGTCAATGACTGTACAAACTGCATTCATGGAGTGAAAAATATATAAAACAAGTTTCTGATCTAATTGTGCATGATTCATTGATGCATATTATTGCACAGAACAAACAGCTGAACAAAAATGTGCTCACCGCCAATGTTTCTCCACTCTGCGACTCAAGGCGATCTTCTCCCCCACCTCTGTGCACACAGGGTTAGTGAGCACAATCTTGGCCAAATCAGCTTTCACTGCACTCACACGGCCTCCTGTCGACAGCGAGCCAATGTTTACCATCAGCACCTCATTCTTCGACAGCTTCTGAACCTGTTGGCCAAATAAGTATAAAAATCAAAAACTGTTATAGTATTCAAAATATGACAAAAATACAGTGAAATCAGAAAGCTTATTAATTAGTGCGGTCAAATCAATTAATTGTGATGAATTATATTCAAAATAAAAGTTTGTGTTTACGTAATATGTGACCCTTCAAGCACACCAGTCATAGGGTCAATTTTTTTAACTGAGATTATACATCATCTGAAAAATTTTTGTAATCGCATTTACAGTTGTCCATTCCCGTAGCAATAGCAACCATCCTAATAAGGAATATTAGGCTGTTTTGGCTATTGCTACCGGAATGCTGAGTCCATTAAATCTCATTCAGTCCTCAATCCTCAATGTTTCCATTTGATGTTCTCAAATGTAGAGTATACATTTCCATGGTAACAAGTGCTGGTAATTGTTGGTGGGTTCTGGATAAAGACCAAAATAAACGCGTTAGATAGGGACAATACACAACAAATCAAGTGAACAAGCAGTGTTTAACTTGCATAAGCATACATCACGTCATTGCTCACCCACAGGTCCCTGTCTTTCGCTTATGAGACAAACAGCTATCAGATCACGGAGCTGAGCAGACCGAAGCAAAACCAGGACATGTAGGCCCTGTTTCTACCTAGATCGCTAGGAATCATTTCCGCATTTATGTGTGTCTGCGTGGTTGATCTTCGTCGTCAGCGATTCCTGTTGAAAACGTTTGCCCAGTGTGGTCAGAGCACTTGGCCACATAAATGTGTCGTTGCAAAATGGATTTAAATCCGATCTTCAATTCCCATGCTATATTTTAATTTAACTGAGTTCTTGTCAACTAAATCAAAAGATAGGCGCTGCATTTGATTAATTATCAGCTCATTTCAAGATCAAAGACCGCAATAGTAGAGCGCACGGCATCAGCACTGAAAAGATAAGTTTGTCATACTACTTTTAATGAAGATGATTGCGTGTTGGCCGTCTGCGTATTACTTTGTTTCATTCGCGGCAGTTTGCGCATCGGCTTGCTGAAGAGATACTCAGCTACTCGTCTGCAGCCATGCGTGTTGCATTAGCGCAGTCATATAATGTCATATAGCCTATAACACGCTTTCACATGTTTATTATTTTAACATTTTTGGAGGAGTAAAATTTACATATGTGGTGTCAACAACCAGATGCATTTACACCTGTCCAGTTTCATCTGGAATGCGTACTAGGCCACCTCCTGAAGTGGTTTGAGCATCGGATTTATATCCGTCTCGAATGCATTTCGGAGGGCATTTACACCTGGCCTTATCACGATCAGATAGCTATGCTGTGGGCGCCATATAGGGGGCGGGAGGGGGTGGAAAAAAACGCATGAAGTGACCAGGTGTAAACAGGCTTATTGAGACTGAGGCTTAATTAGTAAGAGGCCACAGGTGTTCTTATCAGGACGCAGAATTTTCTACAGCCGCTTTGTTAACATTTGCATACAAGAAAATTCATAATACCAATTCATTTTACAACAGACTATACAATTTACATGTTTCATTCACAAAAACTACAGCCATTTGTGTGTTTAATTAGGGTTGGAGCAAAACTCTGCAAGACAGTGGCCCTCCAGAAACAGGTTTGGACACCCCTGCACTAGACAATGATCCATCCCATACTCCCAACAGGATCCTAGTAAACACAATCAGGCCATAACAGAACTCCTGGAAAAGGTGGAGGCCATGGTACAGGCAGGGTTGTAGAAGGAAATAGAAATGTCAACTGCTCTAATAGAATCCCAGAGGTAAAACAAGGCTCCAACAGCATGACTAAGATTAAGTTGATCACAAACTGGTGATGAACTGGAACAGAGCAAACAGGACTGAACAAAGCGCCATGGGCAGCATAGCAAATAGAGAGAGTTCAAAGGGCCAAGCAGCGGAAACAGAGGACAGAACCTTGATTAATTTCCCTCTTGTGAAAGACACTGAGCCATCTGTACCAGCAGATACATGCAAAGGCTGAGCCAACTTCTCTAATATAATGGGAACGGAGACAATGTGCAAGTGCTGAGCCGGCTTCTCAGCACCAACAGTGATGGAGACAATGTGCAAGTGCTGAGCCGGCTTCTCTGCACCAACAGGGATGGAGACAATGTGCAAAGGCTGAGCAGGGTTAGGAGTCTGAGAGAAAAGACATACATCAACTTGCCATAACTTCTTCAAATCCTTGTGCAACTGATCCATGGAGAGGGAAGCTTGGAAGAAACACGGTGTTATAAAATTAGTCTTCTCACCCAAAGAAGTAGGTCCCTGCAGTGTCCACCCTACGCGAGTATGCAAAGCAGCTGGACTTCCAGGAGGACCGAAACGTACTCGCTCTTTGGAACAAAGAAGGTGAGAATGATCAGCTCCCACTAGTAACATAGGTTTAACCTTCTGAAACTCCACCAGAGGGAGGCCTCTTAGATGTTGATAGCGTCGCTAGAGGATCTGCACTGGGGAAGTCTGTTCAGGCAAATCAAGCATTTGAGCAGTAAAGGCTCCTCGTATTTGGTATTTACTCTGCTTATGGAAAGCTGGCGAAATTGAAAAGGAAACAGTAGCACCATCAATTTTCTCTGTGCCTTGCCGAATGGTTCGAAGGACCAATGATTCTGCCGCCCCATGAAGACCTAAACTCTCTGCAGCCGAAGACATAAACATGGTTCTTTCTGAACCATCATCTAATATGGCATATGTCTCCAGAGTCTTTCCTTGGTGGTTCAAAATTACCTTCACGATTTTCAGAAGAACAGCATTAAGACAACTTGGTCTGCTCAAATAAAATATTTCAGAATCAGGTTTGTGTGCATTCACTTCATGCAGTATTCCTAAGTGCCGATTCTGACACACTGGACATTTTCTTTGCAGGTCACAGTTGAAGGATCTATGGGCCCAGCCACATCTCCAACAACGGTTATTGTCAGCAGTCCATTTCCGTTTGGCTACTGTATCAAAGCTCTGGAATTCAGGACAATGACTAAGATGGTGATCAGTACTGCAACAGTATGCACAAAATGGTTTACGGCCCTCATTCCTTTCCTGTGATCTGATAATTTCACTGTTAGTAGTTTAAATTTTCTTTCTCTTAGTGGGTAGGTTCACTTCTGGACTCACCCCATGCAGCTGTTTGAAACTGAAACGTGGTAGGCCTCCCTTCTCTTGTCTGAAACTTCACACCTTTAGATTGTTCAAACACCTGGATATCTAAATTCTGACTTTCTGATTTCTCTTCCAATCAAACAGAGAAATTAACCAAGTCATAGGGCTCATCTGGTCGAGTGGTTTTAGCATATCTTGCAAAACTGGTGACCTGCTGTGCTGGTAGCTTACTAAGCAATTGATGAACATGTGATGCACAGGATAACTCTTTTGATCTTTCATGATCCCAGGACTGAAGCATGCCAACAAGAACTTGAACCTGTACAGCAAATTTACCAAACCCAACAGGATCTCCTGAATGTACAGTAGGCAAATTCTTAATAGCAGCAATCTCTCGAAGCACCAACTGATGTGGTTGACCATACCTTTTCTGAAAAGCCTTCAATGCAGTAGTATAAGGCTGGGAATGATGGGCATAAGCCAAGGCTAAAGCCAAGGCTAAATGTCGGGCTGCATCAAACTTCAAATGATCCAGAAGAATATGATACTTGTATTGCTCAGTTTCTTCTGGGGGCAACATGGCAAACTCATGGGGGTCATCACTCTTTAAATATGGAAATGAAAGTCTTTCAATAAGGGCTGACCTGGAGGGCTGTAAAGCAGGCATCACTGTGTGGGGCACAGTCACTGCTGCTGGAATAGACATATGCTGACCAGGTACTATCATTTGTATTCCAGTTGGAGAAAGTGCACATGTTTGATTCATATCTCTTTGCTGCTCTTGAGGTGCTGAAGCAGTGATATCTCTGGAGGTCAAAGGATTCGGGATAGACATAATGGAAGGATTAGCTTAATAGGGAAATCCAACTGATAGATCTCTAGGAGGCAATGTTGCAACTCTTGAAGGATCACAATTAAGTGGAGCATGTTGGCCATAAGATGGATATAATACTGGATAAGGAAAATCAGGCAGGTATGGAGGCCTTAATCCTCCACTTGGAAAGAAAATGGCCAACTTGGAGGCATCCATAGAAGACCGGGCATACAAAATGCATTTCCCTGCATTTGATCAGATGGAAAAAGGCTTTGATCCCTTTCTACTTGTTGATCACTGGAATAAAAACCTGTATTCATTTGATAATGCCTGACTGAAGATAGCCATGGAGGACCATTATGTTGCTGAGTCAAGCCTGCACCCATTACATTAGGATCCGCAACAGATTGTGACCTGAGCTTATCTGAGGGACGAAAGGAAGGTCTAACAGGGAAATATTGATTAGAAGGCTGCAAATGTTGTGTCTCTAATAGCCCTGTAGTAGTAGGTGCAGAAAAAATAGGCATTGAAGAGACAGGCAGCACATCCTGAGATGGAGGCAGAGTAATTTGTCCACTAAACTTTGGTGACCAATCGTTTCGCTAGATAAGACCCTTCTTCTGCATTGCAACTGCATTTTGGAAGTTCAAACTCGTGGGCACCATAGAAGTCCATTATATGGAGATAATTCCTGAAATGTTTTCCTCAAAAAACAATTTCTTTACAACTGAAGAAATAAAGACATGAACATCTTGGATGACAAGGGGGTCAGTACATTATCTGTACATTTTTGTTCTGGAAGTGAACTACACCTTTTAGAGTGGACTACATGAAACAAAACTAATTTCGATGTGAGGAATTGCCTAAAATAAAAAAATTTCATCATTCATAAGAATGTTGAAAAACAAACAGAGTTAATACATAATACTACTATAAAATCTTTACCTTGGCTGCCTTCTTGTCACCCTCAGTGCGCACACCAAGCAGCCTTCTTAAAAGGAAGTAGGAGATCTCAAGCTCTGTGAAAATCTCAGGAAGAGCCCCCACAGCGCCGAGGACCTGGCCCACCATACGATCTGCTCTGCACAGTGTAGGGTCAATCTTGGTGCCAACACCTGCAACAAAGAATGTGCGTAACAAACATTAAATAATGTTACAATAACACACACAATTACAAGACTGCAGTAATGTGTAAGTCTGCATACCAATAAGGCCACCAGGAGCAGCATATTGGAGGTCATTGTGTTCGGCAAACAGGGAGACAATTTTGGAGAAGATAGGTTTGCACATTAGTTTCCCTTCATGGTCCTTAGAAACAATACCTGGTCTGACCTCAATCTCCTGTCCAACCTTGAACCAAAATAAACACAGAAGAACAGCATGAAAAGAGGAACAGAAATAGCAACAGCAAAGCAGAAGCCTGATAGTCTGACAATGAAAGTGCTTTAGGAATTGTGGGACGGGTGGAAAAATGCTAGGGATGGGCATTCCAAGCAAAAATAATATTCAATAATCACAGGGTATTATTCAAAAATCGCACCCCTTCCCCACATGAACACCCATAAACTGAGAGAGAGGGAGAGAGACGGGATTCACACTTTCAATCTGTTTGATAAACTGTTTAATTCAGAAGATAAGCTACCTTAACTCAAGCCATATAATGATTGTAACGTGCTGAAACATATTAATATAATAAACACAATAAGGTTGTGACGGTGAGGAAATTTTGCCACTGGTTAATCGGCTTGTGACAACACCGATATTACCAGTATCACCGTGGGGGCAGGGGCATTCCCTCTTTTCCTTGGCTTTTAAATAGCTTGTAAAAGCAGCGTGCGCTTTTTATTTTCACTTTCAAATTGCGTCAATTCGGCGTAAAGCAATTGTTCATTTTTACTTTCCCTCTTTTCCTCGCTTTCCTTCACTTTTAAATAGCTTTTAAAAGCGACGTGCACATTTTACTTTCACTTTCAAACAGCGGCAATTCGGCGTCAATTGCTTGAATCAACAACAAAATACAACTCAACCCCTTTTAGCCTATATATAAACTAGAACTTTAATTAACACACGAAAAAAATACACCCTGCTATATGCAGCTATGCCTAATATAAAATAACAATACTTACAAAATTTAATTACCGTATTGGCCTGAATATAAGACGGCCCTGATTATAAGATGACCCCCATTTTTTTCCAGATGTACCTTTTGGAAAAAGGCTTTTTTAAAAAACAAATCTTGTTTTTTCGCAGTAAAACACATTTTTGAACTGCTCATAAGGCTAGGACATTTCCATTTAAAAAAATGGAACTCCTAAAGGTAATAGATATGAGATGGGAGGAAAAATATACATTACTTCAGTATCTTCTGTTGCAATTATATCGTTGGGCAGTTATACTGTATATAAACTGCGGACATCAGGGAGCCGTTAATATGCGGGGCATTTAAATCGCTTTTGAACCCGCGCTTGTTTTTTACTTTCACATTCGAGATTCGCGATCACACATACGGAGCAGCACTCGGCAGTACTTACCACACATTTTTGCTCAGGATCTGCAAATCATTCGCCATAATCCTATCAGTCATTTCTCCTTACTCATTTTATGTGGTAAGTAAAATGTTATGTACTGTAATGTAACAGGCTACCCGTTAGCAAGCAGCTAACCATGTCCCTTTAGTGGCACCATAGAAAGCGTTATTTGTTTTCCGCGCCTTTCTGAATACAGATTTCAGCCACACCTCTAACCCTCTGGGGTGTTTTTGGTCCGCACAGAACTCTTACTTGACACGGCCAATTTACTGTACTTTTTCTTTTTTTAAGTCGCGTTTACTGGCAGCGCCACCCTCTGCTTACATGAACGCGTCACCACCAAGATTTTTTAAGACAATCACACAACCTATTCGATATTCTATCATTAAATCAACTAATCGAATATTCGAAAATTGTGACCCATCCCTAAAAAATGCTTGGCATATATTGGATCAAACAAGTCAAAAGTTACCTTCAGGACTCCTTTGAGGATACTTCCTCCAGCTACACCGCCTTTCAGATCATCTACTTCACAGCCAGGCTTATTGACATCAAATGACCTGATTACTGTGGAGAAAAAAGAAGAACATTGTCACTCATCTAAACTTTGACACGGAGCACAGTGAGTCCTCTTTAGTAATATTGAAGGTCTCTTACCAATAAGGCGAGGCTCAGAGGTGAAGTCGCGGACAGGCACGGGAATCTTATTTACAATGTACTCGCAGACAACCTCAATGTTGTACTTGAGCTGGGCTGAGATCGGGATGATTGGAGCTCCCTCTGCTACTGTGCCTGTAGGAAAACAAAGGCGAAACCTTATTATAATGGGACAGTTTTTCCATCAGTCTTTACAACTCATCCAGGGCATTTAGAGGACACATAAAAGATTAACAAAATGTCCATGTTAAATGAATAGATCGCCCAAAATTATCATTCTGTCATCATCTACTTATCCTCATGTAATAGATTTGAATAGACAGTATTTTGGAGTTTTTGTTGGATTTGTATGTTAGAGGTCCTGACAGACCTACTCACTTTGATTATATGCGAAAAAAAAAGAAAAATCAAATTTTTCAAAATTTCTAAAGTTCAACACAAAAAGTAAAGTCACACAAGTCAAGCAATATGAGAGTGAGTAAATTTTTGATTTTGGATGAACTATCTGTTTCCAGTTTCAATTTCAGAGAAAGAAGTAATCACTAGATTGGTTTATCAAGTTTGTGGCAACAAAACTTTGAAAGATGTATTTAGAATTAGATCAAATGCAGTAAAGACTTTCAGAATGTTACAGTAGATTTCTATTTCAAATAAATGCAATTTTTAACATTGACAATAATTAGAAGAAATGTTTCTTGATCACAAAGGGGTCATGAACTGAAATCTAAATCCATGATCTTTTTATATTTAAGAGGTCCTGACATCCTGTAAGTTTCAGAACTCAAAACTCAGATTATATTGAAGCCAGTCTGCCAAAAACAAGTTGTGATGTGCCTTTTTTTTTTATTTTGGGGGGGGGGGGGGGGGTGTTTTTTTTTTTTTTTGTTTTTTTTTTTTGTTTTTTTTTTTTTTTTTGTGTTTTGTTTTTTTTTTTTTGTATTTTTTTTTTTTTTTGGTTTTTTTTTTTTTTTTTTTTTTTTTTGTCCTTTATAACTACTATAGGGCAACTCTGCATCTTCAGAAGAAGATGGCCATAGTGTTCACACGCTCAACAGATATGACTGTGATTGGCTACAATGATCATCGCTTCACGCTCTTCACCGAGCACTGCTCACACAGAAGCACACAGGAGCATTTGAAAGCCGTGTCTATCAGCGGATCCCTAAGAATAGGCCATAATATAAGCGACAACTACTTTGTTTTGGTCTTCCATAAGAGGACAATATCCACTTCGTCATGCCTGGAGCTTATCCGTGCTGGTCGCTGAGGAAATACATCAACTTCGCGCTGTGGATCGCCGGATCGGCTTCACAGTGGACGAAGCGAAAACTTACTTTGTTTGGCCTTCCAAAAATTGACACGACTAGAATTCAGTGGTTAAGTTGTATTTACAACAACTGTTCCAGAACAGTTCAACCCAAATAATTCCAATGTTGTCTGCATTTTATGGAGGACTGTTTCCTGATCCTGGTAGAGTAGACTACAATGCCGGCTGTTCTGACTCACAGACTGTAAGTACGTTTTTATATATAAGAATTTGCCACTGATGATTCAAACAAATTTTTTTTGCAGTGTAGAGTAGCGTTTGTTGTTTATCGTTTCTCCGATCACAAATGCAGACAAATAGTTTTATGTTGCGCGTGCAATGCAACTCTAAAAAGAGAGTATACAGTCTTTATATCCGTAATTTGTCCCCACTGGATGCACAAATGCCTTGTTAAATGGGTTTTAATGTTTTTGTCTCTTCGCTCCGGCCTGACAGGGCATCATCACAGTATGGTAAGGGGCGTAACATTTCTGTCACATGCTTGAGGTATTCGGCCAATCACAACGCACTGGATAGCTGGCCAATCAGAGCACACCTCGCTTTTCAGACCTATGAGCTTTGTAAATATCTACGCGTTTCAGAAAGGCGGGGCGTAGTGGAGAAACAATAATGTACAGTATATGTGTTAAATAATGTGTTTTTTGAACCTTAACCGCATAAACACATTTCATTACACCAAATAATGTTATTTTTAGCAACATCATACGACCCCTTTAACATACAAATATCATTATGGCAATCCATAGTTGAGACTTTAGTCTTTGCAACTTTAGGGATCTTATCTATTCAACAGCTTGTAACACTCCAAAGATAAAGTAAAACTTGAATCACACCAGAAACCCCTTTAAGAATCACTCAACAGTGGCCAATGTTTGGCAGGACATGGACGTTTTTAAATTTCAGTAACGCTTCCGTAAACCTCTGTCCTTTGTTAACTTCATTTTACCCCGGATTCGTTTACAAACAAGGCACAATTCAATGTAGGATTTTGAGTATTTACTGAGTATATGCGTTTTTAACCTTTAGGCTGCCAAACTGTTAGCCAATCATACTAGTGGCCATTTACTTCCGAGTCTACAATCTTATAGCCGCCTAATACATCTTAATTATGATGTTTTTTGATGTAAAAATCTTGATAACATTATAAGTGGACCTCAGAGAACAGTACAAAATAAAAAACAAAGGCAGTTTACAACCCCTTTGAAAAAAAACAAACCGACACAAACATTTGAACAGTATCATATATGTACACTTCTCCCAAATTCATATCGGCAATGATACTGTTATGGTCTCCTGTTCAACTACCAGCAAATCCATGACATTTCAGAATAGCACGAAGCTAAATCTCTTACCCTGCACAAAAGCCAGGATCTGTTCATACTGCTCTTTGGCCTGACTCTCTTTCACCAAGTCGATTTTATTCTGCAGAATCAGTATGTGTTTGAGTTTCATGATCTCAATGGCAGCCAAATGCTCTGACGTCTGTGGCTGAGGGCACGATTCATTGCCAGCTGAAAGAGTAAAGAAGGTCATTAGCCACTCATACAACATGATAATGGCTGTGTTCATTACTTGCAAGACAAAAATCACCACAGGTTGCAAGGTAAATATTCACCGATTAGGAGCAGCGCAGCATCCATGACGGCGGCACCGTTTAACATGGTTGCCATCAAGATGTCGTGACCCGGGCAATCCACAAACGAGACATGTCTAAAACGACAAAAAGAATCAGGATGTGTGGGGAAACCAATGCTTGCTAAGTGGACCACTGTAATTTAACTACAAGAACAGAATGTGGAGATTGAATTCAGAAGGAAATATCACATTGATTAGACCAGTGGTTCTCAAAGTGGGGCACAGGAAATCAGCAGGGGGGAAAAAAGCCGTGGCAAAAGTGCCTTTTATAAAGCGGCACCGAATGCCAATTCCTCTGAATCTTTCTTCTTCAGACTTGGCACCATTTGACATAGAAGAAACTTGCCATAGAAAAACACCTTTTCAGCGATAACATCACAAGCTGCTATTGTGAATTTGCCGCTCCCCTTCAAGAGCAACACACACACACCGTGTCTACACCAGACAAAACCATTGTTGCTTTGCATCGCATCAGCTAAAAGCCATCTACACTGGATGTGACAAAGCGACTGTTGCAAATCCATTTGCCAGTTCACATGATTTACTCCATATACATCATTCCTTTTTAGGTTTAATATATCCTTATACTAATGGAAAAAAACTCCCACCAAAGCCATGTATGCCAGATGATTATTTTGTAAAATTGTATATATCTACTAGATGAAATTAAAATGTATGCAATCAACATACCGGACTAATTTGAAGTTGCCTTTGGTGCCAGGAATGTCTGTGGGGAACTCATCAGGTGTGCTGCTGCCACATGACCTGTAACACTCTGGCCGTGGACAACCTGGATCATCCAATTTATACACCTAAATAAGGGATTCAATACAAAACATATAAACTTTAAGCAAAAGACACAAACATTAATCAAAATTAATACTTCACATTTATTCAAGAGAAATAACTTGTAACAGCCTCACTTAGAGGAAAAGAAAATTCCTAAAAAGGGAAGCTGTAATTTGCTGTTGCAAGCTTAAATTGAATCAAATAATTGCTATTGTTAGCTTCTGATTCAGAGTGTAGCTTGCAATAATTATTTTAGAGAGATTAGTGAATGACGCAATTACCTTAGCATTAGCATAACCCAACTTGATTGTAATGTTTCTCTCCAGCTCATTTTTGAATCTGACAGTGTGAACTCCAGAGATAGCTTTCACCACAGTTGATTTTCCATGGGCTACATGACCAATAGTTCCTAGAGACAAATATATAGGTAATTAATTTCATGTGACATTTGTTTAAAGGCAAAGCAGCACAAAACAGTAAAAGGAAATCTCACCTATGTTTATTGTGGCTTGTCTGCTGATGATCTCTTGGGACAGAGGAGTTAGTTTACTCACATCCTATAAGGCAAAACAGATTTGTTAATGCTAATTATCAAGAAAAGGAAGTATGGCAAGCTGTTTCATGTGTAACTTTAAAGTCTGCATGAAATCAAAATTGACTTTATTTACTTTACTAGCGCACATTGCTAGTCTTGATGTGAACAATTAAACCGTGCAAGTTAAACCGCTGAAAAAAATTGTTTGTCTTGGTAATCTTTAATCAAAATCTGAACATTTACTTCCGCTTTGGAATTGCATTCCTTCTCTGATGACGTCAGTTTGACGGCTTGGGTAGAATATCCTTAAACACACCCCTCCAACCGTTAGGTTGCTATGAGTAATAGATGAATGGAGGAACGCAAAAATCAAACCACACCCTCTATTCAATATTCCGTTTCAGCTGGAAATACGGCACTTCACTGAAATAAAGTCAGCAGCAACTTCCGGTTCACGCAGACTTTAAGAAAAAGATATCAAAATCAAAAACATCAGTAGTGACAAGCATCAAAACATATGAATCAATCCGTTCATGAGTGACAACTACCAGAAAAAAATCCTTCACATTTCTTTGTAACAGCCTCTCTTAGGGAAAAACTAGTTTTCCCCCTAAAAAAGAGAAGCTGCACTTTGCTGTTGCAAGCTTAAATTGAATCAAATAATTGCTATTACCAGCTTTTGATTCAGAGTGTAGCTTGCAATAATTGTTCACTTACTTTCAAGTATTTAAAGGGGTCATATGATGCGATTTAAATTTTTCCTTCTCGTTGGAGTGTTACAAAGCTCTTGGTGCATAAAGAAGATCTGTAAAGTTGCAAAGACTAAAGTCTCAAATCCAAAGAGATATTCTTTATAAAAGTTAAGAGTCAACCACGCCTACCTAAAACGGCTTGTTCTAACACGCCCCCACATGTCTATGTCACGATGTGGGAAGATTTGCATAACACCACCCAAATGTTCACACAAAGAAAGAAGGCATAACTTTTATTCTCGCTGCAGTATTGTTGTTGCCGCCGCCATGTCGTGAAGGCGCGGTGTGTTTCGTTGTGAAAGTGAAACGACTTTGTTTGTTTTTCCAAAAGAGGACGATATCCGCTTCAACATGCTTGGAGCTGGTCCGTGCTGGTCGCTGAGGAAATACAAAAACTTTGCGCTGTGGATCGGCTTTCACCGTGGACGAAGCAGAGTCCAGCCCGGGGTCGTCACATGTGGTTGCCGCAAGCCCGCCGGCCGCTCCTTCGTCGAATCCGCCGGCCGCGCCGTTCTCAAACCCGCCCGCCTCCGCTCACTCAAGCCCGCACGCCGCGCTCACTATAGGCTCGGGCCCGCGTGGTGACGCCTGTGTTCGGTGTGAAAGCGAAACTACTTTGTTTGGCCTGCCAAAAAAGGACACGACTAGAAATCAATGGTTAAGCTGTATCTACAACACTGTTCCAGAACACTTCAAACCAAAAATTCAGATGTGTGCAGCACATTTTATAAAGAACTGTTTCCTGATCCTGGAAGAGTACACTACAATACCGGCTGTTCTGACTCAAACACTGTAAGTACGTTTTTATAAATAAAGAATTTGCCACTGACGATTCAAACACAAGTTTTGAGCAGTGAAGAGTAGCGCTTGTGAGTTGTCATTTCTCCGCTACCACAAATGCAGAACAGGGTTTTATGTTTACGCGCGCCGAGTAACGCAAACATAAAAAGACAGGATAGTAATGATAATCCGTAATAAGTCCCCCCCTGGATCAACCAATGCCTAGGTTATAATGGTTTTAATGTTTTTTGTCCCGCCGCTCAGGCCAGACAGGGGCAGCGCAATATGGTAAGGGGCGTAAACATTTCCGTCACACGCGTGGGGTATTCGGCCAATCACAATGCACTGGATAGATGGCCAATCAGAGCACACTTCGCTTTCAGACCGATGAGTTTGGTAAAAATCGAAGCGTTTCAGAAAGGAGGGCATAGAGGAGAAACACACTGTACAGTATTGTACAAAACAATGGGTTTTTTTAACCTAATACGAATAAACATATTTCATTACACCAAATACACAAAATAATGGTCTTTTTAGCAACATGTTGCGGCGGCAACAACAACACTACAGCGAGAATAAAAGTTAGCTTCTTATTTGCGGCACATTTGGGCGGTGTTATGCAAATCTTCCCACATCGTGACGTAGACATGTGGGTTTAAACTAGACGTTTTAGGACTAGTCTAAGCTTTTATAAAAAATATCTCTTTGGGTTTGAGACTTTAGTCTTTGCAATTTTAGGGATCTTATGTATGGACGAACAGCTTGTAACACTCCAAAGAGAAAGGAAAACTTGAAATTGCATCATATGACCCCTTTAAAATGGCTTGCCATAAGGGAACATTAACTGTCGAGTACATTACATTTAACGTCAGACGTACAGAATTAATTTTATTAGAAATATGCAAGATTAGTACCTAAACAAAGAAGCACATGACTGGAACTATATTAAACACAATGACATTTGGGTTTCACAACACTTTCACATTATTTCTACACAGGGTCCTTCTCAATCCCCGAATGAATCATGTGGTGAGCTTGCACCGGTACAGCTAACAAGCACGCCTGCTATCATCACGGAGTAAACCACTTAACTCGAAATGTCGATACAGCTAGTACTTTTACAACATGTTATACTACAAATACGAACAAAAGATGAAGACCTACTAATGTACTGAGGTCTTGTTTAGAAAGATGAGGCTGACCCAACGTTGTTCCAGACTCGTCGCCCGCCATCTTGATAGAAAAGGATTGGACGTATGACCAAGCGAACGCCTGTCAGTTTTTTTTTTTTACAAATACATGTGTGGCATTAAAGCATATCCCGTTAAATTATTTTGAAGTGCTTGACATATACATATAGATAGTGTTCTACGTTTCACTATTACACGGCATAAAACAAAATAGATAATTATAAACTCATATATCTACCGGCGTCCTGAAGGCATGGGATGATGTAATCAGTTTCTAGAAAACCCAGTAAACCCCAAGACGGAGAGGACAGACCGGAAAATGCATCCTATATTATAATTAACATAAACTTAAAACACCAACATAACCAGCAGCATAATTTACCTGATATATTATTAACGTCTACAAACTTGAACACACGTTGGATTGACGAAGATAAAACCAGGGTCCGTCTTATGGTTATGACGTCACACGTTTTGTAGTTTTTAAATCACCATCTATCTATCTATCTATTCAAATCAATTTAATATTATCATAAGTTTTATGGCCTACCTCATAAAGAAACATATCACTGTAATTAGCCTAAACATATTATTTTGATGATCCCATGCTGACATAGATATCAAAGTCAACTATTCATTCTGAAACTAATTAAAAAACTTTAATGTGGACAGTGCAAACTTACCTCTTGTGAATAGTTTTTATTTTTCTCTCTCTGCATTTATTGTAATATGTGTAACACCATACTCTCCACCATACAGTGTTGATCTGTTTTTGCAATTTGCAACATAATTGCCCTTGAGGGATCAATAAAGTACCAATAAAGTGAAGGGAAAAGTAGTTTAAAGCCTGCATTGAATCACAGACATCAAAAACAGAATAAGCTATTAATATGACTAGGTTAGCTGTAGAAAGAGTAGAAAAATATTCTTTGCATGTCCCTGAGAGAGACTATATATAATACATATAATATAATATGAAACAGGAGGTTTCTATGTTCATAAGGATTCATAAGGAAAGTAAAAGTTAAATCATAACATATACCACGACTTATGTGCTCTAAGTAATTTTCGCATCTGTGACAGTGAACTAAAACATTTTGTACATGTACAGTAGGCAGAGAATATTGACACACAAACTCCAGCATTTCCGTTCGACCGACAAATGTTCGGGAAATGACGTCAGTGCAGACAATAATATGGCGTCTACGATCGCTGTGGAGGCTACCGACAAACAACATTTAGCCATTCAGTCCAAATAACACTGGTTTATTCTCACCTAAAGACGCCAGTGGGCAACATACCTCCGTCGATAATGAGATGTCATATTTAATTTCTCTGGTCGTTGTCTAACACCAGCACTCCATGTCCGAAGGACCTCGGGCTCCCTGGTCGAAGCGGGGTTGCGTGGAGTCGCAGCGCCGAGGTAAAACCCTACTGGAATCGTTTCATTTCCCACACAGCGTTGTTTTGCTTAATAACGCACTCATTTGAACTCATTGTTACAGAAACGGCACAATTGTTACATATGTAGTGGGCTGACATTCGTTGGGACGTGTCAGCGGTAATTACTGACTGTCTCTCATATTGAGCTCCCTATAGGTAGACTGCATGTTTAGGCGTCATATTCGCGTTAGGATTAAGTGACTATAAATGCTGTCTAGATAGACTTCTCATTAGGGTTCAAGCCACCGCCGGTGTTTCTGTCCAGTTGCTTGCAGATAGTTATTAAAGATTTTAGAAACTAAACAATAGCAACAACTGCGAAATCAAAACATGTCATTAAGAAGCCCATAATACGGGCTTTTCTTGCTTGTTTTTGTGTCTTGCTTACTGAGGGTCTGAACATGAGGTCATAGAAGTTTAGAGGATTTGAAACCAAGTTGAGTCTAATGTAAGGTTGAACACCGCTAAAGCAGACACATTGCCATTGAGTTATGGTCACGGTTAAACAATTGGAGGACAAACATTTCTATGAACAACTTATTAGTCACCACAGAGAAGTTTACCACAGTGTCGGTCAATATAATGCTGCATTCATTTGATCAAAAATACAAAAAAATCAGCAATATTGTGAAATATTACAATTTAAAATAAATGTTTTCTGTTTTAATATATTTAAAATGTAATTTATTCTTTTGATACAAAGCTGAATTTTAAGCATCATTACCCCAGTCTTCAGTGTCACATGACCCTTCAGATATCATTTTGATATGCTGATTCGCTCAAGAACAATTCTTATTATCAGTATTGAAAACCATTGTGCTGATTAATATATGTTTGTGGAAGAAGCCATGATACATATTTCTCCAGGATTCTTTGATGAATAGAAAGCTAAAAAAAACACCATTTATTTGAAATAGAAATCTTTGGTAACATAAAATGTCACTTTTGATCAATTAAAGGTTTTTTTGAATAAAAGTATTAATTTCTTTTAAATAAAATTGTACTGATTTCGTGTTTTTGAACGGTAGTGAGTTTATAATCATACTTTATTTGTAAAACAAAATGAAATAGCCTATGACTGGAAATATTTCTGGGAAAATCCAGGTTTTGTGGTCAAATGGATGCAGTTTGATTTGAATAGTCTATTTGTTTTCTTTTGTCTGATCTGTCTACTGTTTGTGAATGTAGCTCTTATACTGTCTTATGTACAGCCGTGGCCTAAAGTTTTGAGAATGACACAAATATTAATTTTCACAAAGTCTGCTGTCTCAGTTTTTATGATGGCAATTTGCATATACTCCAGAATGTTGTGAAGAGTGATCAGATGAATTGCAATTAATTGCAAAGTCCCTCTTCGCCATGAAAATTAACTTAATCCCAAAAACATTTCCACTGTATTACAGCCCTGCCACAAAAGGACCAGCTGACATCGTGTCAGTGATTCTCTCATAAACACAGGTGAGAGTGTTGATGAGGACAAGGCTAGAGATCACGCTGATTGAGTTAGAATAACAGACTGGAAGCTTTAAAAGGAGGGTGGTGCTTGAAATCATTGTTATTCCTCTGTTAACTATGGTTACCTAGCAAGGATAATGCGCTTAGTAATAAATTGCACCTAACTCAATCATTATATTACTCGCATTCTCGAGAACTTCAAGGAGAGAGGTTCAATTGCTGTGAAGAAGGCTTCAGTGCACCCAAGAAAGTCCAGTAAGTGACAGGACCGTCTCCTAAAGTAGATTCAGCTGTGGGATCAGGGAACCAGCAGTGCAGAGCTTGCTCAGGAATGGCAGCAGGTTGGTGTGAGAGCATCTACACACACAGTGAGGCCAAGACTTTTGACCTGGTGTCAAGAAGGGCAGCAAAAAAGCCACTTCTCTCCAAGAAAAACATCAGGGACAGACTGATATTCTCAAAAAGGTACAGGGATTGGATTGCTGAGGACTGGGGTAAAGTCATTTTCTCCGATGAACCCCCTTTCTGATTGTTTGGAGCATCCGGAATAAAGCTTGTCCGGAGCAGAAAAGGTGAGCGCTACCATCAGTCCTGTGTCATGCCAACAGTAAAGCATCCTGAGACCATTCATGTGTGGGGTTGCTTCTCAGCCAAGGGAGTGGGCTCAATCACAATTTTGCCTAAGAACACAGCCATGAATAAAGAATGGTACAACAAAATCTTCCGTGAGCAACCTCTCCCAACCATCCAGGAACAGTTTGGTAATGAGCAATGCCTTTTCCAGCATGATGGAGCATCTTGCCATAAGGCAAAAGTGATAACTAAGTGGCTTGGGGAACAAAACATCGAAATTTTGGAAATTTCCAGGAAACTCCCCAGACTTTAATCCCATTGAGATCTTGTGGTCAATCCTCAAGAGGCATGTGGACAAACAAAACCCCACAAATTCTAACAAACTCCAAGCATTGATTATGCAAGAATGGGCTGCCATCAGTCAGGATGTGGCACAGAAGTTGATTGACAGCATGCCAGGGCGAATTGCAGAGGTCTTAAAGAAGGGTAAACACTGCAAATACTGAGTCTTTGCATAAATTTATTGTAATTGTCAATAAAAGCCTTTGACACTTATGAAATTCTTGTAATTATACTTCAGTATACCATAGTAACATCTGACAAATAGATCTAAAAACACTGTAGCAGCAGACTTTGTGAACATGAATATATGTGACAATCTCAAAATGTCTGTACAACAAAGTATCCCTCATATATATGCACTTGTTCAGACTTGCACTAAAAAAAGGCCAAACATTTGTTATACACCATATCAGATGTTGCTCTGTGTTTTCTGAATGAGTAACATTTGATATGTTCTTTAACTCTTTAGCAGAACATTTTCAAGTGTGTGTTTACAATGGGGAAATTACATAATAATAACACAGAAATGAAAGAATACCTGTCTATTTATCAGCGTGTGGATGTCATCTCTTTTTAGAGCAGGGCAAATATAAGCAGAGGAAATGTGAACGTCCCTTCAGCGCAGTGAAGCCGACAGTTGGCCAGGAAGCCTCTAAAAGGTAATATCAGAAAATCATCACCCTCTACTTCTCTACAAGCCACATAACCTGCTTTTCATCTCAATTTTATATGAAAAAATTACAGCCTCTGTGCACAAATATGGTGTAGTTTCAATATGCAAGCCAGGATATATTTTTGTCAAAATAGTCAATCAAATTCTGCCTCCATTTATAAGTAGTTGTTTCCTGTTTGCACACAGTGGGATATTGAAATGTTGGTACATCTTTAGTATTTTAGTCTGTTGGTAATTTTCACGTTATTTTAATGATTGGGGCTTGTTCGATTTGTCATTTAGGTGAATATCTTCAGAATTTAATTTCCTACGGACACAAGAGGTACTGTCCTCTGATTGGCTCGGACACCCCCCTGTGACATGCCCGTGGCCAATCAGAGGTGAGTGTGCTGGGTGTGTATGTGTGCAGTAGAGGGGGAGTGTGTGAGGGGGAGCTTTGAGATAGAGTTTGGCTTTCAGTAGCAGAAACTGAAGTGCTGAGGTGTGAAAGTTCTTGAAGTCCTTCCAGAGGCTTTATTAAATCTGGCATGTTTTTCACCAACTATTATTCACTAAAATACAAATAGTTCACACGATTTGGTTGATAAAGAGCTTGAGGAGATGCTGTTTAGTTCAATGATCATGTAATTATGCTTAATTGTATCATGTTTTAAAGCAATTGTTCACCCCAAAATGAAAATCTCCTCATAATTTATGCTACAGTTTGGGGTCGGTATGATTTTTGCTGTTGTTGTTTTTGAAAGAAGCCTACTGCTCACCCAAAGCTTATTGATCCTAAATTACAGTAAAAACATTAATATTATTTGAAATATTAAATTACTTTTTTTATTACAATTTAAATTTAAAAGAATATATCTTTTAAAATGTATTTTATTCCTGTAATTGCAAATCTGAATTATCAGCAGCCATTACTGTGGTTTCAGTGTCACTTGATCCTGCGAAATCTTCTAGATTGTGCTGATTTGGTGCTCAAGAAGCATTTCTTATTATTATCAATGTTATAAACAGTTGTGCTGCTTCATATTTTTGTGGAAAAAGTGATTCTTTTTATTTTCAAGATTCTTTGATAAACAGAGAGTCCAAAGGACAGCCTTTGTTTGAAATAAAAATCTTTTGTAACATTTATAAATGTCACTTTTGATCAATTTAAAGCAACCTTGCTAAATAAAAGTATTAATAAAAAAATAAACTGAACCTAAACTTTTAAATGGTGTTTGACTCATTTTCATTTTATGACTTACTAGTTTTTGTCTATCAAATAACATTAATGTGGACCCCACTAATTTTCATTTTGTGGACAAATTTTTCAAAATAGCTGAGAGAGTTTTGTGTTTCAAAATAGTTTTCAGTTTTGGGTGAACGGTCCCTTTAAGAGCACTATATTACCCATCCTGTTAAGTTGAAAATAGTTTAATACAACAAACTCGCCAAGACATGAGCAAATAAGATCGTAACAAATTTCGAGTCATCTCCTTAAGAGAAGCGGTCAACACATTTCTGCCTCGGGTGCCGTCAGGCAGTTATTGTCGTTGCCCAAAACACAAACAAAGGGCAACGAGACCCGACTTAATTGTAACATATCGACGCTCTTGACACGTCATTTATAAAGCAGTGTTGAAGTGGTCTCACAACGAATGCCTAATGGCGGGATTGGGTTATGGGAAAATTACACCGTTAATCCCAAGTTGCATATACAGACGCGTGTGGGGCGCGGGCTCCGAATAAACCTTGCATGAGGAGCGACTGCTGCTCGAAAATGTCACTGAAGGCTGGGCTCATCGAGGAGCACCACTCTCGGCGCACGGCTCTGGGTTGCAACGCAAGAAATCGACGGCGTAGGTGGTTCCTTCCGTGGGGGGGTCATGTTCACAGGGGGTGGGCCGAAGTTGCGGGACCGTGACAGAAAGAGTCAACATGATAGGGTGTTTGACGCAGCCGGGGTTGGGGCACTGCCCTTGCGCTTCATGACTACGGGTCGTGGAGGTGGGGTTGATAGCATCGCCGAGGGGGTAGATGGGGAAGAGGGGTGCAGGAGATCCTGCAGGCTGCCATGTACGTGCAACTCACCGAGGCTGTAGAGTTCTGCTGCTCCTTCCTGCTGGCCCAGATCTGCTTGGAGAACTGTGCTGAGGTCATGCGCTTGCTGGAAGACTTTAGTGTCGGTGTTGAAGGCGTGCAGGAGCAGCTTGATGCGTTTCTGCTGGAGAACTTTGTGCCCTTGATGGCACGACCAGACTTCCTATCTTATCTGAGTTTGGAGAAGTTGATGGCATATCTGGATAGTGACCAGCTGAGTCGATTTCCGGAAATTGAGCTGTACGAAGCGGTGCAGGCCTGGCTGAGACATGACCGGCGGCGCTGGAGACATACGGATGCGGTCGTGCAGAACCTGCGCTTTTGCCTCATGACCCCTGCCAATGTCTTTGAGAAGGTAAACGTGCTTCCTTGTTCCTTATGTGTCATTGACAGATAAGAGAGTACACAACAGAAAAAGAGAAATCATTAAAAAATCTGGTTTTAAATGTTTGCCAAGTCTTTGCATTTGTGTTGATTACATGTGGTTTTCTGAAAACATTTATACTATTTTCAAGAAAAATAGTAGTCTAACCACTAAAGCAAAAACTATTCTTCTAGTTCTTCTGGACTATTTTAACAATGTACTTTACTACCTTTAGGGGCCTTGAACGTGGTAGTTCCTTTGATTTGCTGTCTAATGCGGGTCAGAAAAAAAAAAGCCCCCCTTTTCCCCCACCCCTCTGATTTCATCAAAACTTACGTTATTTGTGTTCCAAAGACGAACAAAGGTCTTAGGGGTTTGGAATTACATAAGGGTGAGAAATTAATGACAGAATTGTCATTTTCAGGTGAACTATCCCTTTAAGAAACATATTATATGACCCAGTCATGAGGATCTGCCGGGGTCCTCTCTATGACATAATTCATTTTTTTTCTGCTTCATTTTTGGTTGGCAAACAGAAGTTTTTCGAATAATAAGCATTTTAAATGTTTCCTGAGCACCAAATCAACATTGTTATGAGTTCTGATGATCATCTCACCTGAAATATGGGCTGCTGAAAATTCAGCTTTGCCATCACAGGAATAAATAAATTAAATTAAAATAGAAAACAGTTATTTTAAATTGTAATACTGTCACAATATTACTGTTTTTACCGCATTTTTGATAAATTAAATGCAGCATTGACGAGCATAAGAGACTAGTCTTTCAAAAAAATGTTTTACCAACCCCAAATATATATAAAAAATGGTAGTGTATTTATAAAGTGTCATGTCATTGACCTTTATCTGTTTCTTTCTGCTTGCACAGGTGAAGACATCAGAGTTCTACCGTTATTCCCGCCAACTGAGACTAGAAGTAGACCAGGCACTCAGCTACTTCCATCAAGTGAACGAACAACCGCTGGCGGAAACCAAGTCCAACCGCATCAGATCCGTGAGACCCCAGACTGCTGTATTCCGTGGAATGATTGGCCACAGCATGGTCAACAGCAAGATCCTCCTCCTGCACCGGCCCAAGGTGTGGTGGGAACTAGAAGGCCCTCAGGTGCCGCTCCGGCCCGATTGCCTGGCCATCGTCAACAATTTTGCTTTCCTGTTGGGTGGTGAAGAACTAGGCCCAGATGGAGAATTCCACGCTTCTTCTAAGGTCTACCGCTACGATTCCAGACAGAACTCCTGGCTACGCATGGCCGACATGTCCGTTCCCAGATCAGAGTTTGCAGTTGGCGTCATCGGGAAGTATATTTACGCCGTTGCCGGCCGCACTCGCGATGAGACGTTCTATTCTACGGAGCGTTATGACATTGTTGAGGACAAGTGGGAGTTTGTAGACCCGTACCCTGTAAACAAGTACGGCCACGAAGGAACCGTGCTCAACGGGAAGTTGTATATCACTGGCGGCATCACCTCCTCTTCCACCTCAAAACAAGTATGCGTTTTTGACCCGGGACGGGAGGGAACGTCCGAACACCGTATGCGGCGAACGCCTATCCTCACCAACTGCTGGGAGAACAAGTCAAAAATGAACTACGCTCGTTGCTTCCATAAGATGATCTCCCACAATGGGAAGCTGTACGTGTTCGGCGGGGTGTGTGTGATACTGCGTGCCTCTTTCGAGTCCCAGGGCTGCCCTTCGACGGAAGTGTACGACCCAGAGACCGACGAGTGGACTATTTTGGCCTCTATGCCTATAGGACGCAGCGGACACGGAGTGGCAGTGTTGGACGAACAGATCATGGTGCTTGGAGGACTTTGCTACAACGGTCATTACAGCGACTCTATCCTCTCATTTGACCCAGAGGAGAACAAATGGAAAGAGGACGAGTATCCCAGGATGCCTTGCAAACTGGATGGACTGCAAGTGTGTAGTTTGCACTTCCCAGAATACGTTCTGGAACACGTGAGACGCTGCAGCTGAGTCTTTGTAACTTCTGGACAGTTTAGGAGACAAACGTTTACAGGTGTGACAATTAATACTAATACTGTTGAAGCTTTTAAACTGTAGGCCAGTGCTTATTTAAGAAGAAAACTCCTCTTTAGGCTTTCATTGTAGAAGGAAGGTTTGTTATTTGGTCCGTAAAAACGAATACAGACAACCTTTTTGCTCATACGTCTGACTCATTGCACTGTAATCATCCTGTAGAGCACATAATACTCTTCATGTTTCACCACATTGTCTTCTATATGTGACGTTCTTCTATATCCCTTCATTCTCTTCACAGGAAGTCATGTTTTAATGCGTGCGTATTTCCACAACAAGTAGTCTGCTGTGTCTAGGAGCGGTTGGAAAACGAAATGGAGACTAAATGAAGTAGAGGAACTCATGAAAAAAAAGTTACAAACTTCCCTGTCCCTTTTTTCTTTGACATTTACTAATCTAAGAACGCATTTGTGCTGATACTAGTGATGTTGTAGTGGATAATGACTGTAATGATTGTAATCTTGACGATGATGTTGACAAGCATTGCACTCGTATAAGGGCGTATATTACTGCTCTACAATAACACCAGTCCTCCACTGCTGACTGCAAAGAGAGAAAAGGGGACGGCAGAGATTAGGGGACGCGTGGTTCCCACTTCTCCAACCTTTATTAGTTGTGCTTATGCTTATTTTCAACTTATTTATTAAAATGGCAAAGCCTTGCCTTGATCCAATCTGTGTAATGTAATGAACTGCTTTCTCTCTGTGTGTGTGTGTGTGTGTGTGTGTGTGTGGTGTGTGTGTGTGTGTGTGTCACTCTTTTTGTTTTACCAGCAAAGGGCTAAAGCACATATGCATCTTGTGTTTAATGTCTAATGAAACACTAACAGCAGTTCTGTAAGTTTAGGCATCCACTATGTATTAAAATCAGTTGTGGTTAAAGGGATAGTACACCCATTATTCATCAATTTCTCACCCTTATTTCGTTCCAAGCCAGATTGAGTGAAGATATTTTAAAAATGTATGTATTTGTTTATCTGTGCAATGATAGTCAATGGGGTCCAAACAAAAGTTGTTTTGGACCCCATTGACTTTCAGTGTATGGATAAACACATTGTCTTTTCTGTTCTGCATTTGGAATGACGCAAGGGTGTGTCTGAATCTTCATTTTTGGGTGAACTATGCCTTTAAGATAATCTTGAAGGTTTTTGGCACTAAGTCATTTCCTGTTATGGACTTCACATGTGATGATATGTGTTCTGGTTGGTTCCTTGTTGGTTCGTACTTCCTCAAACACTAACTTTGAGCTTTTGTCTCTTTCATGTGACATTTCTCATCCAAAATTCATGTACATATAGATGCCAAACTGTGGTCTGTAAGGCTCAAGATGTAATAATCATTCACAGCGGTAGATTTTAACCTTGTCTTGTTATCCTTTAGCAGAATGACAGACAATTATTCCACTATAATAATAATAATAATCATCCATAGCCCTGTATCTTGTTCTTGAGAGGAATATAAACAGATTTGCGAACTTGTTTACCAAAATCTGCTGGTTCACTGGTATTTGAAGACTTTGTAATTCATTTCCAGAAATAAATGTTCATACTGTCCAGCTCTCTGGGTTTTCTAATTGAATACAAGCACCTGCTGTGCTGCTGTTTTGGGGTTTAGCGTGTATTTGAGCCTCTGTCTTCTTTAGATATCAGCATCTTATCCTGTGGGTTTATCCCTGTAAGAGGATCCACCAGCAGGATGGGACAGGTGCTGTGACTCTAAGCTTGTTCTCCAGCTTGTCGCCATGTCTGACAGAAGAGCAACATGGTGCTATATTGGGGAAAATGCATTCCTGTAGCTCAGAGTAAAAGCATGCTGATAGCAATGCCAAGGTTGTGAGTTAAATTCCCAGGGAATGCATGAGCTGATAAAATGGTTTACATTAATCAACTAAGGTCACGTTGATATAAAATTGTCCGTCGCATATGGGGTGGTAAAAAAGGGGAAAAAAGTGGTGGAGCAAGGTTCAACTTGTTGGATTTTTTGTGCTGGGTCATAGGGGTCCTAATGTCTCTTTGTACTTTTTGAAGTCATCGTTGAAAGTAGAATTAGATACAGAACCAGTGCCACATTATTACATTACCTACATTGTACGATATTAACATTAATTCTGAAATGCATCACGGAGGGGGGGGGGGAAAGTATATATCCACAGAACACACAAATATGAAGAGGGTGGCAGAGGCAAAATAATAATAAAAAAACCAGTGTGTGTCTGTGAGCAGGCAAATATAGAGGATTTCGAAGATCTGTGCAACCCTGAAGACTGGAGTAATGATGCTGAAAATTCAGCTTTGCTTACAGATACATTTTAAATTACATTTGAAAATATATTAAATAATTACTTTAAGTGTTTTTTCTCAACATTGCTGCTTTTACTGGTTTGTTCTTCTTCCCCCAAATAATTGCCGCCTTGTGAGCTTAGACTTACAAAATCGTCTGACCCAACGTTACTGTGCACATGTAATATTATTTTAGAATTGCCTAGTTTGTGCAGTAAACTACTTAAACTGGTTTGTTAAAAGTTCAAAACGGACTGTGGTATGTTCGGTAATTGCCGTGTAATAAATCTGTCAGGAAAAAAATGCTTAAGGTTTCACCTTTAGGGGTACAACAGCCTGGCAGCCTTGCTAACAAAGAGGAAGTGTATAACCATAGGTTGTATTACAGTAACCACAGTTTCACCCCACAGTAGTTGTAGTAAATACGGCAGTAACCACAAATTTACCAAAATGATAATACTAATAATAATCATACTGACATTTTATTAACTTAGTAACACCCTGTTAATTTTCCACCTTTGTACCTTATCTAACCTTAAAGCATGCATACTTGTATGGTACTATTATGCTCACTTTTAGGGGTATAGTTGTTGCACCTTTGAGGTTACTGCCCCATTAAAGGGCTAAAATATATAATTATAGTATATTTTATTTCTAAAAGTGTAAACAAAAAAGGCCTATGAAATGTTAAAAAAATATGGCTTTAAAATCTAATATTAAGTGAGTATAATTACTGATTATATATTCTTTTAATAATTTAAAAGACGATACTGGGCTTGAAAATATCGGTATCAGCTCGAAAATAAAATGAGGTATCGCCCATCCCTAATTGGCAGGCGACACAATGACACTATGGACACGGTCCGTGTCACTAGTTAAATTGCTTATTTCTCTCGATTTGAACATTCTTCAAAACATTTAGGATAATGCAAGTACTCAAGTCAGCAAAATATATAACACTGTTGTAGTGGTTTTGGGATATTTTAATAAAAAAAATCTTACATATTGTGTCTTGAATTCTGCAAAGTTTATGTGGTTAAGATTTACTTAGGCTTCTGATGCTTTTGGGAAACGCAGCCCTATTTGAACAAGCACTGTGAGCCATGCGTCCGCAGCGAACGCTGTCTGTGATTGGCTGGTTCTGTCTTTCAGCATTTGCGTGTGTTCCGATGAGCAGGAGAAATGGTTCTATCCAACACAATTATTTGCTAATATAGTCTATTTTTCCACTTAGAAGCTTATTTTATGCACCGAATTTCTTGATAAGTAAATACAATTAATGTTTAAAAAAATGCACTTCAGAATCGATGTTTTTATGTGAGGATCGATCCTTTCGATACAACATCAGCATCGAAAGTATCGATACTTAAGGATCATCCGAACTCTGAATTAAAAAACTTATGGACCTTTCCTCACAGGCTATTTATCCCAAGTAAAATTAAAGAACTCCATTTCAAAATTGCTCATAGATACTACCTTGTAATTTATTTTTGAGTAGATTTTCTGAGAACATATCTTCAGTGTGTTCATTTTGTAATACTGATGAAGAATCTATTTTACATATGTTTTATCATTGCCCATTCACCAAGTCTTTTTGGTCAGAAGTTACCATGTTAATTTTTTCCTGCTGTAACAAAATGATAGAAATAACAGAATCTATCATTTTTTTTTGTCAGATTTTCATTCCAATGACATTAATCTGGATCATATTGTTTTATTGCTTTGTCTTCTCTGTAAATTTCACCTTCATAAAGCCAGAACCATTCTAACTTTAGAATGTTTTATTCTGATATAAAGTCCCTTTTTACTTCTTTTGTGAATATGTCAAATCCTTTGAACTCAAAGGCTTCTAAAACGTTAAACATTCTTGAGTCTATTGTAAGCTATCTTTAAAAGACTTTCCTTTCTCTCTTTTTTTTCTTCTTCTTATCATTGGTATATTCTGTTAATTTGTGTAACTTGTCTAACTTCATGTGATGATGTCCATTAGCCCCATGTTATTTCCTAACTGTTGTTATTTTTTCAATTGCATAAAAAAAAAAAGATACTTAAGGATCTTTTTTTTTTATTTTTATTTTTATTAATGCTCAAAAATCAAGATAGTGCCATAGAATAAACAACCTAACATAAAAACGATACCAATATAACAAAAAAGACAGAAAAATAACGGAAAAAAAGAAAAATGGGTTTTTAATACATTACAAACGTGAGAATCCAATTAGATTTACATGTCATTAAGATAGGAAAAGATTACAGATAGATACAGTTTTTTAAGGCTTTTTGTTCTTATACAACTGATTACTGAAAGGTATTGCGTCAAATCTTTTATAAACACCAAGAAGAGAGGTCTAGCGTTTGAATATTTGCATTTTTGTGGATGTGACCTTTAGATACTAAGGATGCGATTCCGCCCATCCCTACTGCAATTACGTCATAAAGCCCACTATTTTCCGGTTTTGTTTTTGTAGAAAAAAACATGGAAACACCAAAGACTCGTTATATTTTGTATGCTTTTTAATAGACCGGTGACGACCGCACAGAGTAGCATTATAACAGAACTTTTAAACGTATCTAGTATGGCTATATCTATATCTATATCTAGTCGACTGTGGCATAATAAAAGCTCCGCTGCTTTCAAGCCGAGTGTCACGCACGTTCGCGGCCGTCGTTCGCTTCGACAGCTTTCCACACCTCACCCTGCGTAACACTCTACTACGGGTTAATACAATACCTTGAGCTCATCCGAACAGCGAGATTATCCCCTGCCTGAGTCCCGTCGGATTGCATCTGCTGTGGAGATGAAGACGAATAATTCCCATGATTCCACACTCAGTCACGGTCATCAAACTATGCCTTTGTCTCTTTGTTTATTTTGAATACGCGCCTTCTAGCGGCCAAAATTACATATTGTGCCTTTAAGCCTCATGTGAAATTTTCTTTCTTCCAATAAGAAATACAATTCCACACTTTACATTTAATCCTAAATATTCATCTTTCCAGCTATATTTTGTAAATAAGAGTTGCTTTAATAATGTCCTTGTGAGTTTTTTTTTGGCCTATTCATCATTGCGATACTATGAAATCCACTTCTGCCTCTGAGTAATAAAAGGTAATTAATGGCAATTAATTATTTCCTCATGATTTCCATCAGATCTCCCAATTGTGACTTTAAATCTCACAATGTAATTTCATATCTCTACTGCAGCTTGATGTCTTATATGTGACTTTATGTCTTAGAATTTTTTTAAATTATTTATTTAAAATATTTTTAAACTGTGGTGGAAAGAAACAAGTTTTCATGCAAATCATCTCAATATCTTCACAACTTAATGGGAACTTTTTCCACCCCAGTTTCAAATGAACTGAATTTTGACGTCTTGGACTTTTCTAGTAAACAAATTTATATATTTTCTCTCTCTCTTTTATTGTTTTGTATACCTCGGTTCTGCACTGAATTTGACTTGTACTTTACCAGGTATCATATTTTTAGTCCCAGAAGGCTGACCTTTTGTCTTTGGACCACAAAACAATTCTTTAGTGTTTTGTCATAGGGCTTCTGTAAAACCTCAAACAAAATGTCTGCATAGCTCAATTTCAGCCAGAGAGATGCACAGCTGTGTCAGTGTTAGATGCTGTTTTGGACACTTATGGTTTTAGCTGCTTACTATCTGGGTTGTGTCATTTCCCCAGTTTGTTACAGTGGACTTCACTGTGATATGTGATCTAAAGAGGGTGCACGCTCTGCGGTCTTGTTGTCAGGGAGTGTCTCTGTTTTCGTGACTGTAACGTTAGCGTTAATCTTATCAGTGGTTTTAGTTAAAAAAAAGTGATATTGTGCAATCAAGCAACTGAACAAGGGTAGATTAGAAATAAACGCGTATGTTGGTAATGTTAATTAGAAGATAAAAGGAAGACTTAACGGTACCAACCATAACATGCAGTTAACAACAGATTTTCACATCTAGTCAGAATATTACTCGTCCCGAAGATAAAGAGTATGTGTCAACTCCTCTGGCTATTACAGACATTATCATTCTGGTGTGCTTAGCGATATAGTGTGTTAGATAAAAAATGCCGATGAATCAATGAATGCCGGAAGCGAACTACCGAGTGATTTCCGCTCAGCTAAAAGAGCTGTAATGCTCCCGACGCGCACGTGGCGCCGTGGCTTAGTTGGTTAAAGCGCCTGTCTAGTAAACAGGAGATCCTGGGTTCGAATCCCAGCGGTGCCTTTTGAATGCGTTTCATGCAACCTTCAACGTTACACTGCTCTGATATTAATGATTATTTATTATTCTTTTTATAATCTTTTTTCCCTCAAGGAAATATCTCTCAGGTTTGGTCATTTTAATGCCAGCTTCTGTTTAGGCACATACTGTATATGGCTACAAAAAAAAAGCGATCATCCAAATCTATGTTTACCTGCAAAATGCAGAAGGTCAAACAATTATTAAACATAAACCAATTAGTAAAACAGCAACAGTGGTAACATAAAAACAAATATTTTACCATTGTTTTGAGCAACAAAATCTTAAGTAACTTTACAATACCATTGTGTACCATTCCGACAGCAAGAACGATCCTGAACTAAACGAAGATTAATGTCTTGGGTGTGATGTGTTTATTGAACCAATCAGATAAGAGTAAATGGAGAGCTGTCAGCCTCGCGTCTACAATGTGTGATGGTTCTACAGAAGCACGGTGTGCGGGCGCCGCCCTCACCACGCTGGCGACAGGTGCTTGCCGAACTCGTGATTATAATACAGAATCCGGGCCAAAGACTGGTAACTCGCCAAAGAGAAAGAAAGACGGAGCTGTACATATCGGTTTATTTCGGGAACTTTTTGCCCCGCGTGCACAACAAGTCATTTAGACATTTGCAACAGTTCGTTTTTTACACATACAGATTGGTTCTATGCAGTCAATCCGTTTTGCAGTTCTTTAAACTGTTGTTTTCGCTTGCAAATCACTGTTCACTGGCTTGCAGTGCTTTTGACTGTCTTTTGGCAAAAAAACACATGGCAAAATGTAAACGTGGACAAATGGAATTCAGAAGAATGCAGATCATATTTATTGAAGCTGCAGTTTCACAATACATGCGTTACACTTACGAGTTACAGTAAAATGCTGCAAATCATTTTTTCTTGCGCTTGAAACGCGATTTACACTTTCACAAAGCTTCTCTTGCGCATGCCAATGTAATTTACGCGTACAGTCTTATTGTACACTTCCACAACTCTTACCCTGCGTATGCAAATCTGTGACGTCATTCTACCTTCATAGTCTACCCTTGATAAATAGCTGACCCTTGTCAGAAAATGCGATTAGTGCAGACTTGTTTACTTGTGTAGACAGAAAACAACGTTTTGTACTGGAACTGTAACGTTACCCAGAGCTGTTTCTCAAATCCAAATGAGTTACAGCACGCCCTCTGGTGACAAACCGTCGTTTATTTCGTGTTTTATTCATAGGGTTTATTACGCATGCAGAAATCCATTCGTCAAACATCAGGACCATTAAAATAGTGTTTTATAGTCGTTAACTTCGTACAACTTAGGAAAAGCAGTCACAGCATCTAAAAACATGCTCTTCCTATGTCTATAGTATAATTCATATCATTTCATATATAACTGCTAACATAAAACATATAGCTGCAAACACTATATGTATTTTTATTTTTTTTAAATTGTGATTAATTTGAAAACTTTTACTTAAAATAATTATTATTATAGCAGAGAATGTTAAGATTTCTAATAGGACGATAAATATTACAATAACACTATAAATCATATCTGCACACCACTATAAATCCATATACTTTCAACTAAAATAATTGTGCTAACTCATGATGAATGGCATCGAGTGGGTTACGACAATTTTATGGTGGGCGTTGCTAAAAGGGACAAACATTGAAATCTGCAGTCTGTGTCAGATTTCAGCCTTTTCGTTTCCTCACAGCGAGATAAATCCGAGCTTCAGCGGTGCGGTAAGTGCATTTGCGTAAATGCAAAGTACAAACCGATTAAAGCCTATAATGCAGAATGCGGTGTGCAGCGTTATTAGTACGCGCTACTTCTACCGACCGCTTTTGCTGTTTGAGTCACGTGATTCATTCACATAACACTTCTTTTGAAAGACTGCAGAATGTGGAGCAGTCAAGTGCCAGATCTCAATTTAAGCCTGTTTAATCTAATTTAGCCGAAATTGTTCTTGCAGAGTCTAAAAAGAGTTATTGGGGAATTTTACAGATAGTTGTCGTCGACTATAAATGAAAGTGCAGACTGTTTTGATTTCATGTTCACTCAGCAGAACGTTTCCATAATGTTAGCACATGCTTCGGTTATTTTTCGGGAACCACATAATAATATTCTACAAACGTTCTCTGCTTTGTAACCAAAAACGAACCTTTGTAGAACGTAACAGGGCGTTTTTATAACAAGCTAAAGTCAGGAGAACCTATACAGAACGTTATGTGCTTATTGGGTTTAATTTTATAACCAAAATAACTAGCGTTCACAGAAAGTTCTGGTTTGCTAGGTAATTCCAGTTTGTGATTTCACGAAATAAATACAGCCTGAAATAACATTGCATATGTAACAATGCAGCTATATATTTAATGCACAAAATATCTAAAGTGTATAGTATAATAATATACACGTTAGATATTTCGTGTATCAAATATAATGTAGGCTATTATTAAGATCATTCCGTCTCATAAAACGTATTATTATTAATAAAAGATGATCACAGCACAAATAAACATGGTCACAAAAGTTTTGAATAAGTAACTTACTGAATGACATTATAAAATTGTAGATTTAACAAAAAATATTTGCATTAACATGAAAGATTTGCATCTTTATAATCCCCTTTCAGATTTTAAAGTATGCTATTCATTGTTTGCAACTATATATTAAATATTTTTGGCCTCTGTTTACAGTTGTGATAAGGAATAACCCACATACTGTCACAAACTCTTATTATTATTATTAATTTTCATTGAATTTATTTTTCAAGAAGAGGCACAGTTTTTGGAAAATTGGGATTAAATCAAATGAGTTCACTATGCTTTCCTTTTTATGAACAGATGGCAAATGAAGCAAAGCCCTGTCCATGTGATATCGGGGACAAGATTGAATATGGAGGTCTTGGAGAGGAAGTTCAAATCGAGCACATTAAAGCTTATGTGGTGAAGCCTCCAGCATCAGAGAAGGCCATTATTGTAATTCAAGACATTTATGGATGGCAGCTGCCAAACACCAGATACATGGCTGACATGCTCTCAGCCAATGGATACATGTAAATATCTGATTTCTATTGTGAAAAATATGAAAACGGTTGCAGATATACCTGTTCTTAATTGATTCTTTTGCAGTGCTATATGTCCAGATTTCTTTGTTGGAAAAGAGCCGTGGAGCCCATCTCACGACTGGTCAACATTTCAGCAGTGGCTTGAGGACAAAAAGCCAACAGACATCAAAAAGTACAAGTTCAATAAACGAAATGTTCCTATCTGATGAACTTGACCATAGCTTTGAAGTAAAGACTAAACAATCTTGTCGTTTAACCAGGGAAGTGGATGTTGTATTGAAGTATCTGAAGGAACAGTGCGGTGCGAAGCATATAGGTGTTGTGGGCTTCTGCTGGGGTGGTGTTGCAACACACTACATTGCTCTTCAGTATCAGGAAATCAAAGCTGCCGTCTCTGTCTATGGTAATCCATTTGTTGTGTCTTCTTGAACAGTCAGACACAGGAAATATGTGGCAAGATGCTTTCTGCAATCCAAGAAATTGTAAATATAAACTCATTTTACACAGGTATCGTTAGAGAGCGGGAAGACAGGTTTGATCTCAAGAGCCCAACCCTCTTTATCTTTGCTGAAAACGATGCAGTCATTCCACTTGATCAGGTAAGCTGAGGTCAAAGCACCATATATTCCATATACATACATATTCCTTCATAGTTCTTTCCACATTCTATTGATTTATTAATGCCACGGTAAGGATTATGTTACATGGATAAGCTTTATTTAATTTGCACCTATCGAATGCTTTACTTTCAGGCCAAACAGCTCAATTTAAATATAATCGGATCAGTTTTCTTTCAAATGAATTTGTAGTATCCCATTACAAATACAATGTAGCATTCAATCTAATATACTTTTATTTGAATATCAGTTCTAAAGGATAAGAAATAATAAATGGGGGTAAATGTATTCATGAATAAACTTGTATCAGGGCCATAAACTTTGCACAGATAAATCAGTTAATGTTTATTGTTCTCTTACTTTTAACCAAGGTTACTACACTAGAGACAAGACTTGAGGAAAAGTGCACTGCTGACTTCCAAGTGAAAATCTTCCCAAAGCAGACACATGGGTTTGTCCATCGCAAGAGAGAAGACATCAATCCAGATGATAAACTTTATATAAAGGAGGCCAGGACAGATATGATAAACTGGTTGAACAAGTACATGTAAACTGCAATGGGTTAAAATAACTGAGGTGAAGGTTAAACATTCTCTAATGGCAATGTCTGATGATAAAAATCAATCATTGTGTTGACATTAACTTCAAACACACTTTTGCAGTTCTGTGTATGTATTTTTGAAGGATGAACTCTACTCGAGATTCCAACATTAAGTGACAACCAACAGAAACAAATCTGAAAACAAAGGTTTAATGATCACTTCGTTAGTACATTGAACTGTATCAAATGATAAATAACAGTACGAAGGTTTGACCCATTCCTTTAGAAGTGCTTGAGACCGTTCATTTCACCACAGCTACACGACGCTCAGTCTTCAGGCTCGCCGGGGCCCCTGATATCATCAATCTTCAGAATCATCTTGACTACTTGAGTGGCCAGAGAAATCTGCTGTTTCTTTCCAATGAGGGTCTCAATCACATGCTGTTGCTTCATGTCTGCAAAGATTTAAGTCAAATTAAATGCTAATTATCAACAAAGACTCATTAAATTGATCAACAGTGACACTGAAGAATTTTACATTGGTACAGAAATAGTTAACCTTGTTCATCAAAAAATCTTGGAAAGAAAATGTATTACTATTTTTGTGGAAACTATAAGTAGCACAATTGTTTTAAACATTTATAATGAGAATAAATATTCCTTGAGCACCAAATCAACAAATTCGAATGATCACGTGACCCTGAAGACTGGAGTTGGACGCAGAAAGCAGCTGCATCACAGAAATAAATTACATTTGAAAATATATTTCAAATAGAAAACTAATAATATTTCACAATGTTACAATTTTTACGGTATTTTTGAACAAATAAATGCAGTCTTGCTGCACACAAGAGACTTCTAAAATATTAAAAAATCTTAAACATTTGAACTGTAGTGTATATAAAACTTTTTTAAATAGCTTCTTCCCCCCACTTTCCACAAGTACAAAAAATAAATTTCTTTACCTGCTGTTTTTCTTGAATTCACACATCCGTTTACAATTTCATATCACTAAAGTAAAATAAAGAAGTCCATACCATTTGTTGATAAATGTAGGCAATCAATTCCAAGTGCAGGGTTGTTTTCCTGGACTTGTCGGGCTCTGACCTCTGTCATTGTTTGAATGGGGTTCAAACCACTGTTCTCGGCTAGTGCCATAGGAATGACCTCCAGAGCATCAGCAAACGCTCTCATGGCATACTGTTCCAGAGAGGGGCACTGGAATAGAAGCAGAGCATTTTAAACACAGACCTAACAAACATCTCTTGCACCTCAGGACTGAGAGCGTGTGGAGTACAGATGACTCCAAATATAGTATACCTTATCAGCTGCCTGGTTGACTGCAAGAGCACAGGAGATCTCTGATGCACCGCCACCGTACACAATGCGGTTATCCCTCACGAGGTTACGGCAGCGACAGAGCATCATGGAGAGCTCTCTTAGCCTCTTCAATAATCTAAATGATTCAGATGAATAGGCCAAGGAGATGACAAACACATTGTAACAGTGATTCAAAAGATTTTTAATACCTTAAGGGAAAAACCTCCCAATTCCTCTTAAAACTCTTAACCATTTTGTTCCCGCCACGGATGAAGATCGTCACAGCTCTGGAGTTCTTGCATTCCTCAAACCAGCATTCGTTTCCCCCCCCCCCCCCCCCGTTTGTTTTTTATGGATCCCCAAAGCAGATTTCCTTCACCAGTCCAGTAGTGCCCAACTTCTCTGGGGTCACTCGCAAATCGATGCACAAGAAGATCGTCCCCAGTAGCACTTGCATGAGCTGGAAATGTTTACATAAAATCTCAAGTTTGTTCATACTTCCAATAACCCATCTGTGCTATACACATGATGAAAAAATCTGGAGTCAGTACTTTTTTTTTTAAGAAATTAATACTTTGATTCAGAAAGGATGCAATAAATTGATCAAATGTGACAAAGACATTTATAGTGTTATAAGAGTTTCATTTTAAATAAATGATTTTCTTTGAAGATTAAATAAAGGGATTCTGACAAAAAAAAAAGTACCATTTTCTACAAAATGCAGCAACGAAAGAAATGCTTCTTGAGCACCAAATGTGCTTTTTCGAATGATTTCTGAAGAATCGTGTGACAATGAAGACTGGAGTAATGAAAATACTGACCAACTGTTTTGATCAGTAGTGTTTCGCAGTATGGTTTTTACAAACCTCAATCTCTGGTCCACCGACCCAGCGGATCGCAGGAACTCATTCTGCAGAAGTAAGTGATTGGCCTTCATCATCAAATCCCCACTGGCAGATGGCAAAGATTAACAAAAAAGCCCCCCCCCCCCCCGTTCTCCTTGACCTTTAGAAGAAGCGTTTTAACAGGAAAAAATACCAAAAGAATTACATTCAATTATATGATCAGTGTTAAATATTTATGATAAAATAAACTCAATGCAATTAAGGCATTTATCTGTTAAAATTATTCCACAATATTCAAAAAGTAGCTTTAAATAACTCTTTACTGAAGGGGGCTGTCATGCAAAATGAGAAAATGTCATTATTGCTAGTAAAAAAAAGGAAAACCATTGGTTTTGATCTTCTTAAAATACACACAAAAACTGATCCTAACTTCTATTAAAGATTCCTGTTTTATATATGGTATGTTCCCTTCTATTTTATAACTTTATAAAAATATTCTGAAATACAAATCATAAATACATACTACATCTTGATGTACAATATTAAATTAATAATGCATACTAAATAAAATTAATTAAAACTAGGGCTGCATGATAAATCGCATGCGATATTTAACACGCATCTTGTCAGAAAAGCCGGTTCTGTAATCAGCGGTAAATCTCCATCACCTGCGGGCTTTCACATTGAGCAGCATTAACTACACAGAGCACAGACGATATTTTTTTTTGCGCAGCTCGTCTGTGAACAACGGCTCTGTGTACGGAGGGTTTAATGCTGCTCAATCTGAAACCGCTGGTTTGTCATACAAATAGAAGCAAAACATCATTCAAAACTTTAAAGCTGCTCAATCTGAAAGGCTTTCTGAAAAGATGCGTGTTAAATATCGCATGCGATTTATCGTGCAGCCCTAATTAAAACAATACCAAAATTACCTTAGGAAAGCATGCAAACAGAAGCATACAACATACAGACCTGTCGGATCATTTCCTCAAACTTCTCCTTCTCATATTTCTGCAGAGCTTTGTAGTCCTCCACTGAGGTCACATCAAGCTTATGCTTGGTTTTGGGCTTGGGGGGCTCAAATGGGCAGGGAGGATGGCGAATTTTTTTTTGTTTTTTTTTTTTGTGTCTTTCAGTACCTGCATGTACATGCTTATTAACAAAGACTTTACATATGATAATCATGCCATGCATTTGCAACCAGAAATGAATATTAATAGTAAACACAAACCTTGGGCATCTGAGGGTGACTGAACTCTTTGTCCACAATGACACCTTTGATGAGCTGAGTATCCTCTAGTTTACCACCGACTTTTCCTTCAACTTTGATAAGCTCGAAGTCAACATCCTTCCTCTCCATGTCAGCCACTGTCAGGATGGCATTGACAGCGATCTCTGCCATCTGTCTGTGGCACCGGTTGATTCTACAAACCAAAAAAAAAAGATTTTTCTTAAAATATTGTCATTAGCTGTTAATTAAAAAAAAAACTTCTAAGACAGACACTCACACTTTGGATCCTAGTGTGGTCATGGCTGTCTGAATAAGAGGCTCTGTGTTGTTGGGATCCACTGGGAAACTGTCACCAATTTCGTCGAGCTGCTCAATGGCAATCTTTGCGGCCTGGTCATAACCATCGGTGATCCTGATGGGGTGAATGCCTCTGTCCAACAGCTGCTCGGCCTGCTCTAGAAGAGCTCCTGCCAAAACTACAGGGCCAAACAAACACATTAGACCACAAAAGCTACACTGGGTAAGCAGAAAACTTACTTTTCTTAAAAAACATACTACTGTATGTGACCCTGGACCACAAAACCAGTCTTAAGTAGCACAGGTATGTAGCAATAGCCAAAAATAGATGTATGGGTCAAAATGATTTTTCTTTTATGCCAAAAAATCATTATGATATGAAGTAAAGATCATGTTCCATTAAGATATTTTGCACATTTTCTACTGTAAATATCAAAACTTAATTTTTGATTAGTAATATGCATTGCTAAGAACTTCATTTGGACAACTTTGAAGTAGGGATGCACTGATGTATCGGCCGATTTTTGATTATTTTAAAGCCATCGGCAAATCGGAAATAGCCGATACCGATGGTTTATTAATTAACTGCATGAAGACAACGAGTTGCATATCTGTTTCATAATCCAATGTTTTTCAAAATAATTAAATACTTGCCAAAACAAAATCTGTATAAAATATAGTTTGTCAGACGGCATAGTACGGCCATATGCAAACATGACGCTAACGCATCCAACGAGTGAAATGCCCGCTATCAGCTGGGAACTCATCATAGGTAAGTGGCAATGGCAAAGACAACCATCGTTATATCCAGGATATGTCAGCAGCCTGCCACATTAGGCCTACATTTAAGTGAAAATTAATGGCAGGTAATATGCAGCTTTTTGTTTGAAACCAGTGTAGAACACAGATTCACACAAGATCACATCACGCACCAGCAGCGTTTCTGTGAACGGAGAAAACAGAATAAAACTATATAGGCTACATAAAAAGGAATATATAGGCCTATACACAAAATATATTTCACTTAAATCATTAACAGATTAAAGCGAAAGAAAAAAATTGTGCCGAGTTTTGGACAACTGTAACGTGCTCCGAAGTTCATGGGAAAAAAACGAGACAGCAGAAAGCTGTTTTCTTTATTTTGCAAAAGCTTTAAAGTTTTGAATGATGTTTTGCTTCTATCTTTATAACCAACCAGCGTTTTCAACAGTACTGTTGTTAAACAAGCAGTGATTGCGTCAGTGCTTGCCACGCACATACAAAGTTTTGCTAATTTGACATTGTTGCCTGTTCATTATCAAAATAAAATAGTTAAAGAAACAAAGTTACACTGCTCAATTTAAATAGTCCATAGTACAGTCTGTGCCGTTCAGTTTGACCAACGCCTCACTGCTGATATAGCCTATATGTGAAGGATGGTGTTTTATGTCGATAATGCAAGTGAAGAACAAAGCCTGTAGTTTACATAATAAATAATATGTTAGCATGCAGATACGTCTCGAATATGGAAACATTTGGATTCGTGCAGAATGAGAGGTAGGCTTCAGTTTCATTTTTAAATTAATTTGTTTTGGTTTGACGCTTATATTTAGCCTAAATACAACTTTAGAGGATTTGTTGTGGAGAGAACGGAACTAAAATAGCCTAATTTCGTTCGTTATTTTGCTTTTATTTACCATTATTTTAGACTACATTATTTCTGAATGTAATAATAAAATGCAACTAAATTAGGCTGTTTTTTCCCCTCTCAAAACGCTTATAGGAGTAGCGTTTTTTTGTCAAGCACGACCATGTTTTAAAATATATGGAAACAATTATTAAAGCTGCAGTCCGTAAGTTTTGCCGTTTTGTCGCCATCTCTGTTTGAAAACATGCAATTGCAGCTGTGTACGGAATTATCTAGCTTGCGTGGATTTTGCTGCGCGGCGTCGATGTTTTGAGGTAAGTGCGGGCGTCAGTCACCGGCACCGTTGTGGATATTTCTGTACTTCGAATCACAGATTCGAGCCTACGTCTTGGATATATGACCCAAATAGAATTTTTTCACCATATATTGTCATCCTGAACAAGTAAGTAACAAGTTGCCATGTTGTTCTGACCAACTTATAAAGAGCATTCCATAAAATCGAGCTACAATGGTGATTTAACCTAAATCAACCGTTGCAAATTATGATTATTATTATTGTTATACTTGAATTTCAATTGTTAATGTTTTAACACCATCAGCATTATGGACTCATGTGAATATTAAGTGTGATCGCATAGATTTAAATTGCGGCCCAGTCCGAGTCTAATCAATTCTATTGGTGTGCTACCACCTCTAACTTTCATATTAAGAAATTATTTTAACTCAAAAAGCTAATTATGCTCCCTTCGATCTGGTCGTCTTTAAAATACTAATCTTTGTAATCCCAGGCTATCTGTAATCAGATGCCCATTTAAAACTAGAATATAATTTAATTTCATTCACATGCGTTTCATAAACACATCGTGATTACAATCCGCCATCAAAATGTTACGTTTAATTATTCTGGCTGCTGTGAGAAATGGCTATAAACGATTCTCCACCTGAAGGATCCTCACATGCGATAGCCTAGTAACCGGCACAACTTCTTTATGTTTACAGACGTGACATAATGACGCAGCACCATGCTCGAATTATTCTTAACATTATTATATGCTTACTGTTGTGAATCGGGCTAAAGTAAGGTGATATATTTGAACACTATCTGGTTATGTACGTGCTCAAATATTGATTTCGGATCATTTAACCAAAAAAAGTTACGGAATGCAGCTTCATGTTTTTATTGCTTTGGACAGTTTTTTTCTTTTGTTTTATACAGTGCTTTTGTAAATCTAGAAATTTATGCTGTATTGGCTAGGACTAAGGGAGATCAAGAACTCTCTTAATTTTTTTTTTGAGTAAATTAAACGCTGTACTTTATTCTTCTTATTATTGGCAAAGAAAAAGTAAAAAAAAATTACGCTAATAACCGGTATGTGTTCTACTCAAACCGGTTTTAACAGAGGAACGCAGGAACAGAAACGTTCAAATACAGATTCTGCTCAGAGTGAACCAATCTTTCCCCTCGTTTTAAAGCCCTGCTTTATGCAACTGACCAATATCGGTATCCTCCCGTCACTATTTTTTGTTTAAAATCGGTATCGGTCAAACAAACCTACTCGGTGCTCCCTATTTAATGGCGATTTTTTTGTGCCCCTCAGATTCCAGATTTTCAAATAGTTCTATATTGACCAAATATTGTCCTATCCTAACAAGCATCCATCAATGGAAGCTTATTTATTCAGATGATGCATAAATCTCAATTTCCAGGGTCATATATAGTACATTTGAGGTACTTTAATATATATAAAAAAAGTTATCTACTATAGCTTACAACCAAGAGAACATGGAATCTACATATTTAAAAATAATATTTAAATGATCTTATCAAAATAAACAATAATAAAACAATATACACTACAATTAAAAGTTTCCAGGTCAGATATTTTTTAATGCTTTTGAAAGACTGCTCGTTGTCGACAAGGTTGCATTTATTTGATCCAAAATACAGAAACCGGTAATGTTGTGAAATATTATTACAATTTGAAAGAACTGTTTTCAGTTTAAACACATTTTAAAAATACATTTATTCCTGTTATGCCATAACTGAATTTTCAGTATGAAAATCGTTCTAATATGCTGATTTAGTGTGCATGAAACATTATTATAATTTATATATATGTTCCTCATTTTAGCCAGGACCTGTGTAATTTCTGTCCAAACTTCTGATACATGTACACATTAGAATACTTGCTAAACAAACATGCAGGGGGGAATATGTAGAGGTTCATGGATTTAAAAAGCCAAATTCTGCATCCTATGTGCAGTCAATTGTTTATATGTTTAATAAGAAGAAGAGGGAGATGTAAAGGTGAAGTGAACTCACCAACAACACCAGTAGTTCCATCTCCAATTTCATCATCTTGAGACTTGGAGAGTTCTACCATGAGCTTGGCAATCTGATGGTCCACATCCATCATGCTGAGGATCGTCGCACCATCATTGGTCACAGTCACCTCTCCATCCTTATCCACCATCATCTTGTCAAGTCCTGTAAACAACAATCATTTATATTAAGAACACAGCAAGGAACGGACTAGCAAGGCTACATGCAGAATTGAGGACTTACCATTTGGCCCAAGTGATGTTTTCAGGGTGTTTGCGACTGCTTTTGCTGCCATTATGTGAGACTGAAATGTGCAGGTTTAACATTAAAATATGCGTGTCACAAACAACCAACTTCTTGACAGGATTCTTGACAAATAATCATACGTTAATTAGTAGAAAAATAAAGTCAAAGTACAGTTACAGCTGTCTTCTGTATATATAAAAAATATGTTTCATGTCTCCCTGACTACGCATCATGACTCTACACCGCTAGAGGAAGCACGTGGACCATCCGCAGGTTGGCATGAGGTGCATTACTGATCACATTAGACAATTACAGAAAGACATGTTCCTATGTCAGACTACATAAGCATATCGTAATAAAGACGTATTTAAAACATGAAACAGACTGTGCCGTTCTGGATTACAGATATGATATAACGCACAGTCAAACGCTCAGAGAGCCCGTTAGCACGTTAGCTTTTGTACCTTCAGCGCTTCCAGGCCAGTCAAGCGAGATTTCTTGTCCTGGTCCTTTATTATGATGAAAGGCCTTCCATATTCATCGAAGGCGAGGGTCCCGAGTGCGGACATTTTTAATCACCACCCCAATGAAATGCACAGCTATGTAAAATGATTTTAAACTAGATTGTTTGCACCTCTAGCTGTGCACCTCGCCGCGCGGGTCTGCCGGCTGGTTCTGGAAGAATCTCGGGGCGGTACGGAGCAAACCAAGTAGAGTGCGATATAACATCCACGGCATTTTCGGGAAATTTTGATAAACGTTGAGTGGATAATTAAGAAATAATTTAAAACACTTCAGAAAATTGTTTAGGAATAAAAAAAAGAACGAAACCTATCTCTTTCTCCCAAACCTTAATACTGAAACATAAAAATGGTTTATTCCACTCTCGCGATAACTCCAACACATACCGCAAGCCTAGCCACAGATTTATATTCCATAGAGCTTGACTAAACACATTGAGATTTGTGCTCGACTAGTACATCCTTTAATTTACAAATTGTTTATTTCTGCAAGGCCACGTGCGAGTCCAGAGTAACGTGGTATCCTGTTCCTCCAGTTCATGAGAGCGTGTCAGTGCGGGATTCAGTATGTTACTCGGCCCAAGACGCGGTTAGAATTGTCATTCACAAAATCAAGGTAACTTTTATCAACTTAAACAATTTAATCACACCGCTCACAATCTAAATTTGTGACCAAAATCTAATTTAAACTTCGGATATTCGGATGGTCTAAAAAGAATGCTTGGTGTATTAAACACAAAACTATCAACTATAAATGAGAGTGTGGACTGTTTTGATTTCTTTGACATTTGTACATGTCTGATGTAAATAGTCACATGACCAGAGCTGTTTAATTCCAGTTTGTACATGGAAGATGATGCTTTTTGCCCCACAAACATGTAAACACAATATAAGCCATGTTTAAAACGTATTATGTATGCATGCATATATATGTAATATAATGTATTATGCGTACACTACTCTGTCGCATAATCAGAATCGCAAGCTATGTAAATACATGGTTGACAGTCTCATTTTTGAATAAGTAACTTATTAATTGACTTTAAAATGAAAAGAAAGAGTTATGTAAATGAAATATAAATGATTATGTAAGTTAATATTACATCACTCATGTTGGGAACTTTATGATTAATTTATGATTTTATGTAATTTTTAATTCATTGTTTATTAAGTTATGTTTGTAAATATTTCAAAGTACATAATGATATAATACATATATTTATAATATCTATAATAAATATTTTTGTTATAATGTAAAAATGGAATATTGTTATTGCTTTTCACAACGTGCAGAAATGATTTTCAACATTTTAACCCTTCTTTATCCAGCTTTTATAGTATGCCGTGTGAAGTTGCTGCTCGCTTCTTGATATTGTATGGATCTCAGCGTGGTCAGGCTCAGTCTATAGCCGAAGAGATCTGCCAACAAGCAGCCGAACATGGGTTTACAGCTGACATCAACTGTCTGAGCAACCAGCACAAGGTATGTTTCTTGCCAATTACCTTTCATGGATATCAAATCTTTGATAGTCATATATCAGAACTGACTGATGCAACTTTCTCATGTGTTCCCAGTACAACTTGGATAGTGAAATCCGGCCAGTTGTTTTTGTGATTTCCACGACCGGTGATGGTGACCCTCCGGACACAGCTCAGAAGTTTGTGAGAAAGATCAAGAACAAATCTCTGCCACACAACCACTTCTCCCATCTGCATTATGCACTGTTAGGTAAGATGATCATTCGGTTATGTAAGTGTGAGCTCCACCCATGAGCACTTTTTCATGCTGTTATATATGCAGCTTTGGGAGACACAAACTATGCAAATTTCTGCAACGGGGGCAAGACCATTGACAGCCGTTTGCAACAGCTTGGTGCTAAACATTTCTATGCCACTGGGCATGCAGATGACGGCACTGGGTAAGCATGAATGTTAAGTAACAATAAAAAGCAGATTCTCTGAGATATTGCCTTTTCAAACTTCCAGACTCTTTTCTTTCCAGACTTGAAGTAGTGGTGGATCCTTGGATTGAGGGACTCTGGGACGCTCTGAAAAAAACGTTCTCCAGCATGGCTACTTCAGATCAACAGGACACCGACCTTAGTGACTGTACACAGGACGATTTTCATAAAAATGCATCTGGCCAGGAAAAATATAAGTCGGATCTAGAAGTTGATCTTCATCTTTTAAAGCTGAGTGAAACAGACTCACAGAAAGGAAAAGCGATTACATCTGATAGCATTGATGTAGAGACTCTTTCTACAGTGTTGGTTGCATCTCTGAAGCAGTCGGTACCACCGTTGTCAGAGTCTGCACTTAATGTTCCTGCACTTCCCGCTTCATATATGGAGGTCCGTTTGGAGCAGGTGTCAACTGAAGGGGTATGATCTTTTTGGAAAATACAGAGATCAATTCATGAAACACAAGCCAGACAGAATTTCTGTTTAAAACCTTTTGCGTAAATTCATTGCAACAGACAGTGTGTATACATGGATTTAGGAACATTTATGCTTTTTATGAATAAGGTTCATTCAATAAATGTCTTAGTGTAAAACAGTGGTTCTCACCCTAAGGGCATGGGCCTGCTAGGGATGGACATTTGATTATATTAAAAATCGAAATGAATTAAAATGCTAAAAACAAAATAATTAAGATTTTCTTTTCCCCCTTAATTAACTTGTTTCGTTATTGAAGAACATACAGATTCTTAGATCTTGTAGAATCACAAAACGAATCATGGTTAATTAAATTTAATTATCAACACTTCAGTTTCTTTTAATCAAGTAAACAAGCAGTGTTTTCAAATTCACAGCAAAAATATGAGAGGCCTTTGAATAATTGTGTTGGACAATGGGGGGGCGGGGGGAGCATTTGAGTCCAAAAAGTTGAGAACCAGTTGTATAGATAATGTGGGATAAATATCATTTCATTAATTGTTTCTATTATGTCTATAATTTTGATAATTAACTTTCATAGGAGACAGTCCCATCTGATAAAGACGGTTATCATGAGGTGTCCATTTCAAAAGCAGTTCAATTAACTCAAGATGATGCAGTGAAAACTGCCATCTCACTGGAGCTTGATATTTCGGTAAGTCCATATTTATTCACTTTTATTTAAGTACTGATGCAGCAGTATTAAAATTCCGGTTGATACAAATGAACCAATAATTATTTGAATAATAAATTAATGATCTTTATTTAAAATGAATCATCATACATTAATGGCTGTATTAAATTCCCTAAAATATAATCTAAATAAAAATATAAAACTCCGTTTTAAATGCTACACGTGAATTTAGGCATCACAATATTATAATGTACAATATGAAAAATGGATATTCATTCTGATAAAATTACATTTAACATGATTATTAAATTAATAGTGTTTTTTTATAAATTCATAATTTAATCTAAACGCCAAATTAAAGGTAATCTAAATGTAAAAACGGGGAAATGAGCATGAACAATTAATGTGGGTATTTTATACATTTGTTTGGAGGAATACATAAACATGTCTACTTGACTGATCCCAAACTAAATTCTAATAATACCCAAAAGTTTACTTTAGAGATATATAATACCCAAAAGTTTACTTTAGAATTTGGTTTGGGATCAGTCAAATAGACATGTTTATGTATTCTTCCAACAACAAAAAAAATCTATGTTGTGTTCTTTGTGTAGGAGTTATAATAAATGTTGTCTCTCCAGGAGCAGAACCTTGCTTATCAGCCTGGAGACGCCTTTGATATTCTCTGTCCAAACAGAGCCAGTGAAGTTGAGGAGTTGCTGCTCAGACTGGATCTGCAAACACAAAAGAATTGTGCTGTTCAGGTCAACTTGCTTAAAAACAGCAGTAAGAAAGGTATTGCAGCCGTTGTTGACATAATCAGTGACACCAGGAACATTCTCCTCGAACTGTGCCAGAAAACAGATAATATAATGCATTCCGCTCACAAGTCAGAGATCTAGATTCAGATTGAACAACCAGAAATGTTGAATAAATACATACAGCCGTTTTTTTCTTTTACAGCAGCAAAAATTCCTCTTCACATCCCACAGAATGGCTCTTTGCAGTTTATTCTCACCTGGTGTTTGGAGATAAGGAGCGCTCCAAAAAAAGTAATTTTGTGTTATTAACCTTATTTAATGTGATAGCTGCTGTGCTGTTGAAGTTCTGAACCTTTGATTTAGCACTAGCACTTACTTCATACGCAACAGTGCTTTTGATGTACCGGTGGGGATGATTTATTTAGCTTTCACATGCAAGGCTGTAGTCTGAAGTTCCTGGACAGACCCTGTACATTGTTCTCTTGTGCTTTCAGGCTTTTGTGCGAGCATTGGCGGACTTCACTCAGAACAGTTCAGAGAAAAGAAGGCTTCTGGAGCTGTGTAGCAAAGAAGGCTCAGCAGACTACAACAGCTTTGTCAGGGACGCTAACGTATGTTTGCTGGATCTGCTTCGGGCCTTCCCATCCTGCCTACCTCCACTCAGCCTTCTGTTCGGTCAGTAAACACATGATCTGCTTGGAATTTACTGGAATGTGGCTATTTTTTTTATTTCTTATCAGCATATGCAGTTTGCAAGGTAAATGTGCCTGATGTTTGGAAGCGTTTGCAGTGCTTGTACCACCAGATGGCAGTAAAACAACATTAGATCAGAGCCCCCGCTTTGCTTTTTCTCCTTTTAAAGGCAACTGCAAATATAGCCTCTGAAAAAATACATTTTAAACTTAGCATAAAATTTGAGACTCACCAAAGCATGTCAGGGGACACAAGGAGAATGATGATGAATTCAGCAAATAAACTAAAAAATTAAGGCTGTCAGTCGATTAAGATACTTAATCATGATTATATTTCATAATTAATTGTATTAAATGCCATCAGTCTCTTTTAAGGGGAAAATTTTTTTGAGTGATGACACTCTATACTGAAAATGTATCTGTAAAACCAAGGTGGGTTTTCAGATTTTCTGCTGCAGTCCTTTACTATCTGCCTCGCCAAAAACACAGATTCTTTCTTAAACCATATCAAATAGGCACAGAAAATGTGAACCCCATATTAAGTACTCTAAAAGCTTGAGGTCGGTAAAATTTGTAAATGTTTTTGAAAGAAGTCTCTTCTTATGCTCACCAAGGCTTTACTATATTAGATATTTTTTGAAGTGTAATTTATTCCTATGATGGCAAAGATGAATTTTCAGCAGCCATTACCCCAGTGTTCATTGTCACATTATCCTTCAGAAATCATTCATGCTGATTTAGTGCTCAAGAAACATTATTATCAATGTTCAGCGCTGAAACTGTTGTGTTGCCTAAATTTGTGTACCTCCTTCAAAAGAAAAGCATTTATTTGAAACAAAAATATTTTGTAACTTTGTAACCAAATTTAATGCATTCTTTCTGAATAAAAAAATAAAATAAAATAAATTGTGACCCAAACTTTTCAGTGGTAGTATTAGTTTTGCACATTGTATAAGCAATGTAATTAACCTTGACAACATAAAGTTGATATTTTGTAATAATAAACCTTATTTTAATCCTTCAAGCGATAAATAGTGGATATGTTGTTTTGGAGATTTCTTGTCCTACAGTAAGCCTCTGCTGTGCAATAAAATTCTCCATCAAGGTGATAAATATGCCGTCACCTTGATTTTGAGGAACAGCTGGTATTGCTGAAATTATTAATGCATACCATGCTTTAGAGAACTGCAAGGTAGTCATAATGCAGTGACCCTCGCAGATTTATGCGGATGTGGCCAGTGGATTGTTGCAATGGATGCGTGTACATGTAAAGTTTTAATCTGTGTGAATATTACTGCGACTTTGGCAAATTAAGGATTAACACTGTGATTCTCCATGGCACAGATCGACAGAGATGCTGGTTCAGCAGCGTTTGACAGGACATTCATTTTATTCCTAAAATCACTCTGCTGTGTGTTCTGAAAGTAAGATCGGTGTCATCAGTCAAACAGTTTTTCTCCTGACTTTTAGACTTCCTCGACATTAAAGAGCAGTGTTTTTCCACCAAAACACCATGTGCCTTTTTGATGCATTTGTTTGCGCTCATGAGAGGCTGTAATTGCAACAGCTGCTCGCTATATTGTATGTTTGATTGTAATTAATTGTTAATATTGAAGACCTTCAGCATCCGCATATGCTGAGCTTGAAATGAACATTTCAAATTGATTTGAAAATTATATGTCATTTGCTTACTGATGAAGGGGAATTTTAAACACTTTATTTGAGCTGAGAAACAACTACCTCTGTGTTTTTAACAAGGAACATTAAGTTAAAACAACATCTTCAATTTCATTGGAAGCCATAAAATAATATTAGGCACTTACTTGGTTTTGCACTGAAATGAAAATTATTGGGTGAAAACAAAATTAAAATGTAATTTATACAAGTCTTTGTTTGGAATAACAACACATTTTAATAGGACACATTTTCAATGTTTTAATATTTTTATAAGTGATTATAGTATGTTCTTCCTTCAGCTAGTATCACTACAAAAGTAGAAAACGGAAATGAAAGGAAAGGTGCCAGAAGCATCTTTGTCTTCTGAGAAATTATTTTTGCATTTAAATACCCTCCCGGTCTTTACACAAGCATAGGAAAACCCTCTTTATTAATGTGTCAATAACCAAGAGGGTGATTTCTTCTGTGGTTGGGAACTTTAAGGCACAACTAGGAAACTAATGCAGAGTGAGTGTGAGTTTTGACTGCAATATGCATCTAGAGTCTTTAGCAAGTGTGTAATTCAGTACCTTTTCTGTCAATATTATCATTTGCATTTACATCAAAATGAATTAAACCTATATCATTTCACATGCGTGCCCATTTTTCTGCATGTTGAAGAATATGTTGTTGGATGGTAAATTGTTTCTGTTCACATTTTTCTCTTTTTGGCACTTTCAGACAGATATTTTAAGTTGGTGAAATTTCAGTTAATCCTTCTCTGTAATAAAAAATTGGCCTTCGCCAACTCAAGTGGCTTGGGTAACATGACATCCAGAGGGGGTGATGCCCTAAAAGAGAAACTCAAGACATGGTCGAATAGCCTCAAGGTCACAATGCCATCTTCATCTCTGATCTCTCCTCTGCTTCATTACAGAACATTTGCCAAAGCTTCAGCCCAGAGCCTATTCTGCTGCCAGGTAAGAGACCTAGTTTGAAACACCTGTGCTTTATATTTGCACTCACAAATTAAAGCAGAGACATATCCAGGTTGCTATTTCTGTCTTATCCTCCTTTGATCTTGTGAGGTTTATTATAGACAGACATGAATTTGATGCATGCTTGATGATACTCCATTTGTTGTGATCAAAGTCAAACACTGGATGCAAAGGATGTCCTTTCAGAACTGCCTGCCACTTTCATTTGTTTTCTTCCTGTCTCCTTTGGCTTGTAAGTGGTCTGCCATCTACACTAATGTCTTATGTTTAGTGCTACGCTGATGCTAGTAGAATACACAGAAACATTAGGGCTCTGAAATATTAAAGTCCGGTCAGCAGGGGTCCCCAAGGCCCGACAGAGGCAGGCCATTAAGAGAGAGATAATGAGGTCCACCGGCTTGCTCATGTTCAGGGTTGGTTCTGGATTGTTAGCACTTAGTCTCTTATTTTTGTCTCGTTCCTCAGCTCCAGCCTTCAGCACCCTGGGAAAGTTCATTTCGTGTTCAATGTTGTGGAGTTCCCTGCACGTCCCGAGCATCCGGCGAGGACGGGGTTGTGCACGGGCTGGTTGGCTGGTCACGTCTCCTCAATCTTGCGGCCCCTTGGGACGGTACTGGCTTCAGAGCGTCTAGGCACATCAGCCCCACCGAAGGTTAGCACTGTAGGCATTACACATTAGCGAGCCCGTTCACCTTCGAATGAGCTTTTCACAGTGCTTGGGAGGATTTGGGCTGAATTGGGTTGTTTAATTGAGGTAAAAGCTGGACAGAAATAAGCTCTGGAGAAAGTGGACTAATCCTTGCAGCAGAATTGAACAACAACAACATAAAAGCTTTTGCTTTAGATGCTATCTACAAAATGTATGGAATTGGGTTTGTTATAGTTAAACAGATGTTGTGTGTGGGATTACTCAATTTAAGAATTCTATCACTGTTTAGAGCTGAATGGATCGAAATGTCATCTCCAGGTACATGTCAGGCCTCGTCCCAGCAGCACCTTCCACTTACCAGCCGACCCGTCTGTTCCTGTAGTGATGGTGGGTCCTGGGACAGGTGTGGCCCCCTTCATTGGATTTCTTCAACAAAGGTACATTCAGCAGATTTATTTCACCCTTTCTTTTCAGATGATGTTGATACTGTATAATATTTTATTCTGATATGTGACCCTGGACCACAAAACCAGTTATAAATAGCACAGGTATATTTGTAGCAATAGCCAACAATACATTGTATTGGTCAAAATTATTTATTTTTTATGCCAAAAATCATTATGATATTAAGTAAAGATTATGTTCCTTGAAGATATTTTGTATATTTCCTACTGTAAATATATCAACTTAATTTTTTATTAGTAATATGCATTGCTAAGAACTTCATTTGGACAATTTTAAAGCAGATTTTCTCAATATTTAGATTTTTTTGCACCCTCAAGATTCCAGATTTTCAAATAGTTGTATCTCGGGCCAAATATTGTCCTATCATAACAAACCATACATCAATGAAAAGCTTATTTATTCAGATTATGACCATTATGACTGGTTTTGAGGTGTCCGGGTCCAGGGTCTCATATATTGTTTTATTGTAGCGCTTATGAAAGTTCAAGCAGTGTTGTGCAGTGTGATATGCTGTACAATATTTTTGTGCAGATACCAACATTCTGGCTGATAACAATAAGCTGATAATTATGTTAATGTAATGGTTGAAATGTTTTTAATTTGATAAATCTTTAGCACTTAAAATATGAAAACACCAAATGCTAGTTAATAATCAAACAAGGCAAAGATATGTTATATCTTGTGACCATATATAAACCTATATGTATTCATACTTTTATTTAATGATGCATGAAATTACACAAAAGTATTTTATTACATAAAAAATTAATTATGTTCTTTTGAACTTTTTATTCATCATCCTGTATCCTGTAAAAATATCATGGTTTCCACAAAATTACTCAGCAGCAAAAATGTTTTTAACATTGATAATAATCATAAATGTTCATCTTGAGCAGCAAATCAGCATATTAAACGATTGTTCTGAAGATCATGTGAACCAGAAGGCCTGAGTAATGATGCTGAAAATTCAAATGACATTTTAAGATAGATTAAAAATAGAAAAGTTTGTTTATTTCTTCATAACAAATATTAATTATTTTTTAATATTTCACAATATTACTGGTTTTTGAACAGTTTGTTTGCCATTTTTGTCACAAACATGGCTGTCAGTACAAAAGTCATAGTTGTTATTTGCAGAATGACTCCACACTCCATAGAGCAATAAGTCTAAACAACCCTTTATCATGCATCTTCAAAAAAATAAACAAGGTTTTTAAAGCGGAAGAAAGTTTATTGATTCTTATGTGTAAAAGTAGCATAAAAACACCTCTAGGGTGATGAGGATAAATCTGAAGAGGTCGAAGGAAGAAGAGAAAGTGTAAATGTGCTATTGACCTGCTCCCTGCCATATTATCTGTGAAGCCTAATAGTGTTTCCAAAGACCCTGGTGTTAAAATGAAGAAGGGCATAAATTCAGGATCTGGTTGTAAAGGTGTCTTGTGGAGGCCTGTCATCTCAGCGTGTGTGATTTATACTCGGTGCCAGGGGCCTATGAAGAGTGACACGCCAGGACTACATATGAATGAAGCCGTCTGCCCTGGCGCAGGGTTGGCCAGTGATGTGATGCCTGCTGTGTGTGTACACGAATAGTTTGTAAGTGACACAAGGGCCACAGGTAATCATAGGAGCTAGTGTCCGAGCCGAACGCGGTTGATGAATGTTTCAGACATGTCTGGGGGACGGTGGGAGTGGGATGAGACATTAATGATGAATGACAAAAGTTGTCCTCAAACACCACATCACCTTCCAAACCGTCAAGGTCGAGGCATTCATGCAACACAGCGTGTTTGGTTTAGCTTCAGGCCATGGATCAGTAACAAATTGGTTTCTTTTAATGTTTTTGTGCACTACTTATGTGTTTTAATGTTTTTGTGCATATATCTATCTATCTATCTATCTAGTATCTTAGTATTTCAATATAGAGTGATTTTCTATAATATAGTAAAATTGCATTAATTTTAAATAACAAAATATTTTATGTTTTCATATAATAGTTTGACCTACTTTTCACTTAATATTTAAGGAATAACAATTAACATACCGGTTGGGGAAGAATTTCCTCCAGTGGTTAGCGGGACGCATCAACACTTCCTGTATGCCAAACCAAATGATTTTCCGGGAGGCCATGCACAAAGCAACTTCCTAGGTCCAACAGTAAGAAAAATACCACAATTATAACAGAAGTTGCCTGCTCATTTGTAGACAATATGACAATTGTGAAGGAATTTGAGACCGATTAATCATGGATGTGCAGGTTTACTGCCAGTGTGTGCTGTTGAACTTTGTTTCCATGCAGTTCTTAACTTGAGATTCTCCTAAATACAGCTACCTTGATCCCAGCCTTCAATTAAAGATAACGATCACCATTCTGTCAGCAGGACATTGTTTGTGTCACAAAGCTCAGCGTTTCCTCTTTAGGAGCAAACAGCATGGGATGCTTCGATTTCCTCATCTGTAAATCAATGGCAGCAGGCGGACAGCCGGAAATGTATTGTGCTGTGGAGAAAGTAGGAGACTTGGTAAGAATCTCACAAAAGGTCAAAGCCAATTCATCTGTTTGCAGGCTGCCAGTGAGCTTTAGGCAGAAAGGACTTGATGCTTCTACAGAATTAACTGAATAAAACTATATGACAGCCTTCAAAACAAAAGCAAAATTAAAAGTAGCATTCTGCTGGATTGCTATATAAACAGCATTCTCAGTTCATTTAATCTTTAACCTGATTTAATGATTAATCAACAAATTAAACTCACTCGTACTGCAAAAATTACTAAAATGTCATATTTATTTGACAAATAATCAATTTTCTTGTCCCTAATGATCAACATTATGCAGGTGAAACTGTAATATGAACTTCAGCAATGCTAAACTGCTCACTGCGTCATATAATTAACACAAATATCATTATATATATCAAACTTACTGAGAATGCAGACAGTTTATTTTCCATATCAATATATTATACTAATTATATCCTATGTTTTGTTGTTTGATTAACATGAATGACAGACAGCCGGAATATTAGACTGCTGTCACTTTAAGAGCTGCCCGGATCCAATATACTGTTACACATGTGCTTTCTTTTCACTGTGTTTGCAAAAACCTAAATTACTGTGTTTACGAGTATACTTGCAAAGATGGGCATTTTGACAAGTGTACAATACAAATGTGTGTATTTAACCGCACAAGGCCTATAAAAACAGCAACGTCAAGTGAGCGTGTAATAAGTGATAAGAGACAGTCAAAAATCTCTAACGGTTGATGCATTTCTACCGGTCTATCGCCCACCCCTACATTCTGTCACCAGTGGTCACGACAACATAGCAGGGTCCTGGCAACCACCGAACACACACTAGTATCATCAAGTTCACTCACATTTTCTGTAGAAAAAGTAAAACTGTGGTTAAATGTAATAAAGGAAAATTAAATGCTTCTTCACATCCGCTTCTTTGTTCACACTTTGCATGCTGTTCGCCGGTCAGAAAATTTTATTCTGAGCTATTACAATAAGCTTTGAGGTCACCGTATGTCCCTTGCTTTCACAATGCTGTGCTTATTCTCACGAGGAAAGTGAGGAGGAGGATTAAATAGTATGGTGATTTATAAAGGTGAATGTTGGCCACTGACTCGCTTTCATTCTTCATATGAAAAGGTAGCAGCTATTGCGTTACTTCCTATTCTACCCAACAGCAGGCTGTAATTTTTTTTAGGGATGCGGATATGTCGTCCTCGCTGTCGCAGTACAGTTGATTTGTATTCAGGATGGGATCTGGTCTGCATGGTGTTACAAAATGGAATCCAGGTTTTTCATATTGGTACCGGCCCCTCTGGGGCAGCATTAAGCCCCACTAAAGCTAGTTTATTGAAGCCCATTTCCAGATTGGATATTGAACTCCCAGATGCTAATGGCTTTGCTGTGGACCCTCTGTTTGTTCAAATGCCAAACTCAGTTGAGCCAAGCTCTGAGCAGATGGGCGTGACCAAAAGAAGCATCAAAAATGTTAACCCTGTCTCACAAAATATCATTTCCTGCAGAGAGGGACAGCGGGGAAATGGATGTGACAAGCTGTGTTTGGTTATGTGTGTTATTAAATTCCTCATCAAGACAATACATAAAAGTGATTGCTCTCAATGAAAAAACATTTCCCGTGCATTCTCGGTTTCATTTAGCCTTTAATCAGTGGCTGTAATTGTTTGTGTAACACTGAGAAAGTGTTTTAGGAAATCAAGAAAGTAGAGTAGAGTGTTTATCCTTTTTCCCTTATCCATCGTTATGGCTTGATAGTAGTCGTGTGGAGTGTTCGCATACCACATCTTATACATGAATTCGTAGTCCTAATATCCTTCTCGCTCATCTTGCACACTGTAGGATTTGAGGATCCATTTACAAGAGCCCGTTTGCATGTGGTACTTATTATTTAACACTAGAAGTGTATGTGCATTGGCTAGACCGGTTTCTTTTGTCTTAATTTTGTCGCTTACGTGTATCTAATATCATTCACATGTTGTAGTAATATTGTGTCCAGTGTTTGACCAATTTGCTGTGTATTGTGTCAGGAATTTGAAGACTAGTTTGCAACTGTTTATGTATGTGGGAAAAATCGATTCACCTAACTATCGCGATTCTTTTTAAAACATTTAAAAATCGATTGGTTTACCTCAGAATCAATTTATATTTAATTATTGTAGGAGAAGTTGCGCTTTGTTATTTCCAACAGAGGCGAAAGTGGATAGTGTGATCGACCTTGGATCAGCAACCCGCTGCAGTGCAGTCGCCTGCACGCATGACACAAAAGTTAACCGCTAGAGCATTCGAAAACATGCGTAGCCTCTTTTTTCTGTAGCTCTCGCGTGCTTTGATGTCATAACGCTAGTCTTGTTAGTACGAATTTCTAAGCGGCCTATGCATTATTTTTGTCTTTCTTGTTTTTCCCCTCGTTATAACGCATAACGAAGTTCTTTTCTCGGTTAACTCGACTATTTTCTCGTTTTAATTTGACAACTACCATCGTTGTTTTCTTGTTATAACGACTTTATTTTCTTGTTATATCGACATAACTAGAGTTTTTTTCTCGTTATAACGACTTAATTTCTCGTTTTTTTGAAATAAATAATTGACCATAACGAGAGTTTGTTTTCCCCTCGTTCAAATCGATTAATTTTCTCGGTTATAACTTCAACTAACGAAGTTGTGTTCTCGTTATAACGACGAATTTTCATCGTTATAAATCGCCATGCTGACGAGAGTTGTTTTTCTCGCTTGCTGCTACGATTAATTTCTCGTGTATAGGACCTGTCTCGCCTAGACGGAGAGTTGTTTCCCCTCGTTATCACGACTTAATTTTTCTCAGTTATATATTTGACCATAACGAAGTTGTTTTCCTGCTCCCTCATGTTATAACGCTTAATTTTCCCGTCCGGATCTTGACCAAATTTATTTTATTTTTTTTTACAATTATTGTTTGAAATCTACCTATGTTGTTATAGTCAACTAAATTCACTTTGAACTCAATCTGATGGACAGATAAACAATGCGCTCTTACTGTAGCCTAGGTCATGGATATTTCAGCAAATTTTGCTTTGCCTAGTAATAGCGTCTACAATACAAAAATAAAGGCTGATAGTGTTTCACGGTGTTGCGGACTCTACACTGTCGCTCCAAAGAGCATACGCCTAACATTCGGAGCTGTACCGCCTGCCCATCTGGATTACTTCCAGCACAACTGCGATTGGCTGCGCCCCCCTCATACATACAATTTGAAATGAAAAGTGAGATAATATCCTGGATGTGTAGTAGTTCTTATATTGCTGTGACTGATAAGCATGGTGCGGCCTACAAGCTTCTGTGTTGAAAGATCGCGGTACATGTGTAGCATGGTATATGATGTATAGTGTGTGCTGTGGCCTGTGTGCAGGTGGGCTCTCCGTGTGGTTTCCACAAAGAAAAAAGATAGCAAACGCAAAAAGCATTTACAATAGCCCTCACGTGTAGACACCCATCACGTGCTCCTGTCTAATTAGCATCTATACACACTTTCCTCATAGAACGTCACCTTCATCCAAGGACAAATAGCCCTACTGTCGGTGACACGCCGGGTTTCTACTAGGAGAATTAACAGCACTCACCCCGCTTATTAAACTAACAATAAGTACCTCCAAGAAGGCCAAATAAAGAGCTAGGTCAAACAGAAGACAGTGACGTCACCTGGTTTTACATAAAGCCGTTATTATTTATGAACACCGAAACTCCTTGGTGCACAGTCATTGCGGGCACTCTTGCCAAGCACCCTCTACTCCCCCAAAGAGTCAGATTCGAGTCAAGCATTTAACGAAGCTTTACTTGGAATGACTTTAAAGGGCAGGAGCCTAAGACACAATACTGCACAAATTTCTAGCGATCACGAGTAGGTCTATTCTACTCCCAAACGCGACAGTGAAGTGGATATACAGTAGTATGCAACACCCCATCAGTTATATTCAGGTATATGGTGCCACTTGTTGGCGCAGTTTTGTAACTTAGAGAACAACCTTTGTTATGTCAAGATCACAAGAAAATTAAGTCATTATAACGAGAAAACAACTCTCGTTAATGTCGATATACCGAGAAAATTAAGTTGTTATAACGAGAAAACAACTCTTGTTATGTCGATATAATGAGAAAATAAGTTGTTATAACGAGAAACAACTCTCGTTATGTCGATATAACGAGAAAATTAAGTCGTTGTAACGAGAAAACAACTCTCGTTATGTCGAGATAACGAGAAAATTAAGTCGTTATAACGAGAAAACAACTCTTGTTATGTTGATATAACGAGAAAATAAGTCGTTATAACGGGAATACAACTCTCGTTATGTCGATATAACGAAAAAATAAGTCGTTATAACAGGGAAGCTACGAGATAAGAACCAAAAAAACAGGAGAAAACAACTCTCGTTATGTCGAGATTACGAGAAAATTAAGTTGTGATCACGATAAAACAAGAAGGAAAAAAATTATAATGCATGGCCTCTTAGAACTTCCGTATGTTTGAGATGCGCCTTGCCTAAAATGTAGGCGAGAGTAGGCGGCTGCAGTGAGGGGAGGAGTGAAATAAGCGCAGGCAAGACGGACAGTTCTGACCTCTCGAAGTGGAGCAGATACCTACGAGATCAAAGGCAGATATCGCGTTATTCACACTTACATGCTGTGTTGCTTATAAACATGATATAATTTCAGTTCTGTTGCTTTTATATGAAAATATATATGATGAACAAGACACTAAAAGTGCTTTCTATTTAATTCCATACGAAAGGTGTATTTATCATCCATTTTTACTGTAATACAAACATGTATTTTAGATTTTTATAGAAAATGACAACAATCCCATATCTCACACAGAGATCGCACTGTAATGGTGTTTGGGAATATTCAGAATGTATCTTGTTTCAACTGCGGAAAGATGTCAATATACACACCATTTTTCAAGTTCAAGTCCACCAACGTTAATCTACTCTACTGTCTGGTTTATTGGTTGGACAAAAATGGCAGATTCGGTGTTATTATTGGTCAAATCGATAAGTCGATCAAACTTCCCGCGAAGGGTCAATTGTAGGTTTTATTTTGGTCTTTCTGAATTCAAGTAGAAGTACTTGCATGCTTATTGCCTACATAGCAAATAGAAAAAGCCTGGGGGTGTTTTTTTGATGTCACACACAAAGTAATAATATACCTGGTGTATAAAAAGATGCATGATCTATTTTATTAACATCAGTCAGTAAACCACCCATTAGTATTCTATTGCCTGGCTGTTGCTCAACATGCCACTAAATTAAATATAAAGGCCTCACAATAACAACTGTCTGACAGAACGACTCAAAAGTGAGCATTTTGCTTTGCTTGCCAGTTGTTCACGGCATGCGATGGGTCACTGAAGCAAGGACCTGAAATGAAAAAGAACAGATTGTAGATGTTTGAAGAGAAGCTGTTTTGTTTTCCTGTGGTCATCTCGTCCACACTAGGTTGTCGCATGTTGCAGTTTCGTAAAGCAAGCATTAACTGCACAACGTTCAGCAGGATGGTCAGAGCCAATGTCTACACACACAACAAGGACTCACTGCCGGTTCCACAGAGAGGATACGCAGCATGATGGGGCAATCTCACGCCCGCACAAGCACACACCGTGGTTGACTTCTACCCACGTCTGGCTTCTGATTACTGTCTCACTCGAAGCTGTCCCCGAGTACGTGGTGTTCTATTTCTGAATGCTTCATTTAGGTTGGCCGAGATGACTAAAGGAGTAGATGCAGTAGAGTTTGTTTCTGGCCTGTGAAATGCATCTCTAACAGATCTCTTCCTCTATTATCACGTTGGAGTAAAGATGCAGTGGAGTAGACAGTGTGCTGCTTTTTTCTAAAGAAGTTTTGATTGTGTTTGTGCGACGTCTTCTCTCTTTTTTCTGGAGAAGTCTGTCAACCTTTAGCAGGTGCAGTGTACAGATAGTGCCCAGTACCTGTATGTCACCTTAGTGTAGGGAATTCTGGGAACACTGCCAGATCTTTTGGAGGACTTGCTCTTAAAGAACACGTCCAGATAAATATCAAGATCTTCTCTCTACAGAGTGATTTTGTGTTTTTGTGGTAATGCAGCAGGTCAGAGAGTAATTAAACGCCACATGCCAATTTATGGTTTCATCATTGTGAAACTATGAATTGGATCATTTGATATATTAAGATGTTTGAATGTGTAATTAGTGATCAGTCAGGTAGATTAATCGGCTCATATTCAAGAATTTTGAGATTGTTTGCCCTTGTTTCATTTCCAAAATATACTGACGGTATATAAATTGTACTTTTAATGTATTTAAATACATTTGTGTGTATATCGTTGCCATTAATAAAATGTATTAAGTATATGTATATATTGGCATGATAGGGTTGCTATGATTTTAGTAGTCTATATCAAGAACCAGGGAAACGTGATATATTATGTCATATAATATACATACATATAATACAGTGTTACGGAAGGGGGCGGAGTATTCAGACCCCCTTAAATTTTTACCTCTTTGTTATATTGCAGCCATTTGCTAAAATCATTTAAGTTTTTTTTTTTTCCTCATTAATGTCCACACAGCACCCCATATTGACAGAAACACAGAATTGTTGACATTTTTGCAGATTTATTAAAAAAGAAAAAACTGAAATATCACATGCTCCTAAGTATTCAGACCCTTTGCTCAGTTTTTAGTAGAAGCACCCTTTTGATCTATACAGCCATGAGTCTTTTTGGGAAAGATGCAACATTTTTCACACCTGGATTTGGGGATCCACTGCCATTCCTCCTTGCAGATCCTCTCCAGTTCTGTCAGGTTGTATGGTAAACGTTGGTGGACAGCCATTTTTTTAGGTCTCTCCAGAGATGCTCATTGGGTTTAAGTCAGGGCTCTGGCTGGGCCATTCAAGAACAGTCACAGAGTTGTTGTTGTGAAGCCACTCCTTCGTTATTTTAGCTGTGTGCTTAGGGTCATTGTCTTGTTGGAAGGTAAACCTTCGGCACAGTCTGAGGTCCTGTGCACTCTGGAGAAGGTTTTCGTCCAGATATCCCTGTACTTGGCCACGATTCATCTTTCCCTCGATTGCAACCAGGTGTCCTGTCCCTGCAGCTTAAAAACACCCCCCACAGCATGATGCTGCCACCACCAAACTTCACTGTTGGGACTGTATTGGACAGTTGATGAGCAGTGCCTGGTTTTCTCCACACATACCGCTTAGAATTAAGGGCAAAAAGTTATATCGTGGTCTCATCAGACCAGATAATCTTATTTCTCACCATCTTGGTGTTTTTTAGCAAACTCCATGCGGTTTTTCATGTGTCTTGCACTGAGGAGAGTTTTCCGTCGGGCCACTCTGCCATAAAGTTCCGACTGGTGGAGGGCTGCAGTGATGTTGACTTTCTACAACTTTTTCCCATCTCCCGACTGCATCTCTGGAGTTCAGTCACAGTGATCTTTGGGTTCTTCTTTAGCTCTCTCACCAAGGCTCTTCTCCCCGATTGCTCAGTTTGGCCGGACGGACAGCTCTAGTAAGGGTTCTGGTCGTCCCAAACGTCTTCCATTTAAGGATTATAGAGGCCACTGTGCTCTAGGAACCTTAAGTGCAGCAGAATTTTTTTGTACCCTTGGCCAGATCTGTGCCTTGCCACAATTCTTTCTCTGAGCTCTTCAGGCAGTTCCTTTGACCTCATGATTCTCATTTGCTCTGACATGCACTTTGAGCTGTAAGGTCTTATATAGACAGGTGTGTGGATTTCCTAATCAAGTCCAATCGGTATAATAAAACACAGCTGGACTCAAATTAAGGTTTAGAACCATCTCAAGGATGATCGGAAGAAATGGACAGCACCTAAGTTAAATATATGAGCGGCACAGCAAAGGGTCTGAATACTTAGGACCATGATATATTTTCAGTTTTTCTTTTTCTTAATAAATCTGCAAAAATGTCAACAATTTCTGTGTTTTTCTGTCAATATGGGGTGCTGTCAGTGTACATTAATGAGGAAAAAAAGTTAACAAATGATTTTAGCAAATGGCTACAATATAACAAATAGTGAAAAATTTAAAGGGGTCTGAATAATTTCCATACCCACTGTAAATTACAATACTGGTAGTAAATGTCTACTGAGAATTAAACATGTAATTTTTGCAATAATACCAATTTTTAATTGGATATTTCCTTACTGTTTTAACTTTTGAGAAAAGAAAAGCAGCTTTTGGTGAGCTAAAAAAAAAAAAAAAAAATTCTTACACATCCAAACCTTTGAATGGCAGTGGGTATATAAGTACATCTTGCTAAGTCCGAAGAAGAACAATTTTTCAATTAAGAACAGAGTGTTTTTTTCTCCTTTATTTTCCATTTTATTTTATACACACCGACGCTTTTTTTCTCCCCCCCACTGTTTACATTCACTTATTTACATAATAACTTGCCACGAGACATTTTAAGTAAGAATACATTTGACCATTTCTGCATCATGTGAGTCTGCCACTCGCATAGTACCAGACCAGGAGAAGCTCGAGACAGAAAGGTCCGTCGTTTCTTCCGCGTGCCAAAATCCCTCTATAGATATTCAACATGAAAAACATGAATGATTTCCAAAAAAGCTTTTAGAAAAACACATATGTGCATATCTTGCTGTGGTATTAACCACCCCCACAGTGCACTCTCTTAGTACGTTTCAATATGGGTCGGATGTCAAGACCACTCATGGTACATCGGTAACATCCAACACCACAACAAAACAAAAATACCCCGGGCTGAACTGTCTTCCATCTTTTATCTTAGAGCACTATTTGTGCTTCAATCTATTTCAGATTGTGTTTGACCTGACAGCGAGAAAGAACCCGTTGCAAGCGAACCAGGCCAACAACCTTTCGAAGTACATCCGGGCCGCGGTCGCCCTCTCGCGACTGGATGCTTTGCCGCACACGACTAGCACAAACTACCCGCTTCTGACTCCACAGGGATGTGCATACACACCAGCATGCAAAAAACACCTGACTCATGACCCCTTCGTAAATGACCTAGTATTGAAGTTGGTTGGCTTATTTAGATAAATGTACGTGAAAGCAATGTGCTGGTAACAGTAGATGAGCCCGCGTTCTATATCTTGAAGCTTGTTTTTTCTTGTTGTAAGATAAACCTCAGTTATATTTTGGGTAGTGCTTCAAATCACAATTAGGCTTGAACAAAGACAATGTTCAAGATATTCTCCTAAAAAAAGCCTTATTATCTGAGCAAGCTTGTGTCCCCATAAATTTACTTGCGCCTGTGTCATACAGAATGTTGTTGAATATTCTTTCTACTCAAGCTGGAACACAAAAAAACCGAATTTGCACAGACTGATTTTTGCAATGCAGCCATTGCTAACACGCCAGTAAACAAACCACTGGCTGCCAACCATGATCATTATGGTGATCTCCCTAACCTCAGAGTCTTTTTCACTCGATCTGCCACCTTCACACAGGCTCGGGCGTCTTGTCTTCTTTGGTTGCTATCATCCAAGGCTCTGTTTGTACCGTCCTTGAGAGTAATATTTGGAAAGCAATAAAAGTAAAGTACTCCCCTCTGAGAGTCAGGGCATAATGATGCCTGATGCTGGTGTTGATTCGTAAGCTTGTTTGCTGTAGTGTCTTTGCTGAGTGCTGCGGCGGGCCCACACACCCTTGTTACAGATCAAACGTAAGGACTTCCGTGACCGATGACATGTGTCTTTGAAGTCCTACTGTTACTCAGCCTTCATGCTCCCCGAAGATCCAAGGTTGTATTCATTCACTCACGTTCTTTAACTTCACCATCTGCGGGGCCACGGAGCAGCGCCCCAGGTTGCGTGTCGTGGCATGAGTTTTCATACTTTCTATGCTTTCTCTGCCGAGAGTCGATTAACATCTACAACGTCATCAATTGTGACTTGATTGTATGCTCAGCCGCAGTACAACACCCCTTACACATCTGTTTCGCTACGCTTTATGAGCAAGTAAAAGTGCCGGGTGGGCATTTGAGAGGAGACCAAGGCGACCTGAAACCGGGGGATTGATAAAACTCAACGCTCACGCTCGAACCAACGACAAAAACGATCCCGCGGCTTACGCCCCTCACGCAGCCGGCTAAGAGAACACAAAGCAGCGTTCTGCATCAACTCTCTAACTGCCAATAGTTTGGACAATCACCCAATCGGTTGTGAAATAAACGGCAAACACTTGGCTTGGTCGCCCCTCACACCCGTACGCACATGAGTACCTATACTCTTGCTTTTATGCGGATTTGGATTACATGAGGTACTAGAGAAGCAGAGTGCGCCGAATCTCTGGAAAAGGGACCAGAGGATCCCTCAAGATCGGTGCTTTCTAGTAAACCTTTGGTAAACCGAATATCTGCACAAACCGCCTAAACCGCCACTCTTGGACCTTACATGAGGGATGTGGCGACCCTGATTGTTCATGCAAAGGATTTCATCATAATTTTTGATGCAAAATCTGTAGCGTTATGCTTAGGCGAACTTGCATAAGTGTGTGCGTGTGTGTTGTGTAGTGTGTGATGATGCTAACTATAACTTCAGTGAAAGTGTTGGCCCCCTTCGTGTTTTTAAATTTTTTTTGCATATTTGTCACACTTAAAATATATTGATCATCAAACTAATTTTAATATTACAGAAAGATAATGCAAGTAAATTCAAAATGCAGTTTTTAAATGATTATTAATTTTATTAAGGGAAAAAAGCTGTCCAAACCTACCTGGCCGTACGTGAAAAATTAATTGCCCCCTCCTGTTGAATCATGAAAGAACTGTGATTAACCACAATTTTTTTAGAAAGCGGAGTTAAATTTCACTAGACACATGCAGGCCTGATTACTGCCAGACCTGTTGAATCAAGAAATCACTTCAATAGAACCTGTCTGACAAAGTGAAGCATGCTTAAAGAGCAACACATCATGCCGTGATCTAAAGAAATTCAAGAACAGATGATAAACAAAATAGCTGACATGTATCAGTCTGGAAAGTTTGTTACTTAAGCCCAAATGGCAGAAAGCCTTGAACAGTTGTTGGTTGAATCCTTACCCCAACAGTGGTGCCCTGCCTACCAAAATTACTCCAAGAGTGCAACAACGACTCATCCAGGAGGTCATTAAAAGAACCCAGAACAACATCTAAAGAACTGCAGGCCTCACTTGCCTCAATTAAGGTCAGTGTTCATGATTCAACAATAAGAAAGAGACTGGGCAAAAACGGCATCCATGGGAGAGTTCCAAGGGAAAAGCCATTGCTGACTAAAAAGAACACAAAGGCTCGTCTCTCTTTTGCCAAAAAATATCTTGATTATCCCCCAGACTTTTGGGCAAATATTCTGTGGACTGATGAGACAAAAGTTGATTTTTTTTGGAAGGTGTGTGTCCCGTTACATTTGGCGTAAAACCAACACAGCATTTCAGAAAAAGAACATCATACCAACAGTCAAACTTGGTGGTGGTAGTGTGATGATCTGGGTTTGCTTTGCAGCTTCAGGACCTGGACGAATTGCCTTAATTGATGGAACCATGAATTCTGCATTCTATCAGAAAATCCTGAAGGAGAATATCCAGCCATCTTTTCGTGACCTCAGGCTGAAGCGAACTTAGGTTCTGCAGCAGGACAATGATCCAAAAAAAACCAGCAAGTCCACCTCTGAATGGCTCAAAAAAAACTAAATTACGGTTTTGGAGTGGCCAAGTCAAAGTCCAAACTTAAATCCGATTGAGATGCTGTGGCATGACCTAACAGGTCCAGTCCTGCTCAAAACCCCTCCAATGTGGCCTGAATTAAATTTCTGCAAAGAAGAGTGGGCCAAAATTCATGTGAAAGACTCATTGCCTTTTATCGCAAATGCTTGATTGCAGTTATTGCTGCAAAGGGTGGCACAACCAGTTATTAGATTTAGGGGGCAATTATTTTTTCACGTAGGGCCAGGTAGGTTTGGGCAGCTTTTTTTTCCCTTAATAAATGAAACCATTATTTCAAAACTGCATTTTGTGGTACTGGATCTAGATTTGGTAACAAATTTTTTTGTACTCATCACTGAAGTCGTTTTCTCACTGTGTGACAAATAGGCAAACAATTAAAAAAACAGGAAGGGAGCAAAAACCTTTTCACACCACTGTATATACATATACAGTTGTGTACTCGGAAAGTATTCAGACCCCCTTTAATTTTTCAGTCTTTGTTATATTGCAGTCATTTGCTAAAATAATTTAAGTAAATTTTTTTCCTCATTACTGTACACACAGCACCCAATATTGACAGAAAAACACAGAATTGTGAATTGTTGAGATTTATTAAAAAAGAAAAACTGAAATATCACATGTCCTAAGTATTCAGACCCTTTGCTGTGACACTCATATTTAACTGTCAAGGTGCTGTCCATTTCTTCTGATCATCTTTGAGATGGTTCTACACCTTCATTTGAGTTCAGCTGTGTTTGATTATACTGATTGACTTGATTAGGAAAGCCACACACCTATCTATATAAGACCTTACAGCTCACAGAGCATGTCAGAGCAAATGAGAATCATGATGTCAAAGGAACTGCCTGAAGAGCTCAAGACAGAATTGTGGCAAGGCACAGATCTGGCCAAGGTTCCAAAAAATTTCTGCTGCACTTAAGGTTTCTAAGAGCACAGTGGCCTCCATAATCTTTAAATGGAAGATGTTTGGGACGACCAAAACCCTTCCTAGAGTCTGGCCGTCCGGCCAAATTGAGCTATTGGGGGAGAAGAGCCTTGGGGAGAGAGGTAAAGAAGAACCCAACGATCACTGTTCTCGGAAACTTGCCAGGAGATTGCCTTTCGGGAGATGGAGGAAAGTTGAGAATCAACCATCACGGCACAGCCCCCACCATCTCGTGGGCTTTTTTATCGCGCCGATTGGCACCGATCGAAGCCTCGTGCTCATGCAGACACCTGAAACGGCCCCGCATGGTAGTTGTTGACTCAAAAAACACCTGAAGGACCCAAGATGGTGAGACAATAAGATTCTCTGGTATGATGAGCACCCCATGAAAAATCAGGACCATTAGTCCCACCCTTCAACGCTAATTTCGACTCCTCGGAATTCACTAATTGCGGTCATGTGGTCGAGAAAACCATGTACTGTTTCATCACCTGTCCAATACAGTCCCAACAGTGAAGTTTGGTGGTGGCAGCATCATGCTGTGGGGTGTTTTTCAGCTGCAGGGACAGGACTGGTTGCAATTGAGGGAAAGATGAATGTTGCCAAGTACAGGGATATCCTGGACGAACCTTCTCCAGAGTGCTCAGGACCTCAGACCTCAGACTGGGCCGAAGGTTTACCTTCCAACACGACAATGACCCTAAGCCCCAGTGCTAAAATAAACGAAGATGGCATTCACAACAACGTCTGCTGACTGTTCTTGATGGCCAGCCATAGCCCATGACTTAAACCAATTGAGACATCTTCTCTGGAGGACCTTAAAATGGCTGTCCACAACGTTCTACCATCCAACTGACATGAACTGGAGTAGGATTCCCCTGCAGGCGAATGGCAGAAGGATCCGCGCAAAGTCCAGGTGTGAAAAACTTGTTTGCAATAACCATTCTTTCCCCAACAAACTCATGGCTGTATTAAGATCAAAAGGGTGCGTCTACCTAATACTGGGAGGTAGGGCAAAGGGGGTGTCTGATCTTATTGACCATGTGAATTAGGGGCTATGGGGGGGGATTCAGGGTGGGGTCTTGGTTTGTGCTTTTTAATAAATCTGCAAACATTTCAAAAATTGTGTTTTTCTGTCAATATGGGGTGCTGTGTGTACACTTACTGAGGAAAAAAATTAACGCCTCCCTATAACCTGTCGTGGGTGGTGTAATAGCAAATGGCTGCAATACAAAAGTGAAAAACTTTAACGCTTTGGTCTTACTACCTTTTTCCCGTACCCACTGATATACTAATATAAATATACTTATAGACTAATTATTATCGATGCCTGTGAATAGATATAATATTATACTGGTTTTCAATTGACGGCATCACAAATCTACTCTCAACGGTTTTGGCGTCACATGTACAGAACTTGGTTGATCCGACCCTAACGGGTACTTCGAGCTCGTGAACATATGTGTAGTTTTTTTCGTATCCAGCAAGACAACCGTTGGAAGAACCCTAAGTGATTTTTCAAACTCGTTATCTGTGCTGCTGATACCACAGGCAAATTAGCCACTATCCCCTAGTCAACCTACAATAAGAAAGGTTTAAACATACTTGTAAAGCCAATACAAGAGAACAACAGCCACCTAGAATCACACGATAACACAAAACACACATACAATCACCATTCCTGATTGATAATTAACCCACGAACACAATCTGCCGTTATCCCTTAAATAAAGAAGTCTCCAGGTTTAGGATTGTCCAATACCGGATTATTTGTCTGTAATAATACCAAGAACAAGAGAAAAAACATATGAAATCAATAAGCTTGTTGTCGCTTCTCAGGGATTCTCCTAATTTCATCATCGAACGTTTTGTGAATGAAACTTTATTCAGTTTCCCCGTCTTATAATTTCCGTTACTCTGCTGAACATTGGCACAAGGTAGTCAAGAATTCGCTTTTTTCGTTCACTGAAAGTTAGACGATTTCCAGCTTTTTTTAACAGTGCCCACCTAATCATTTTCAAGTTGAATTAGCTCTCCAAACGCTTGTAAGGTTGTAATTCTCTCTATCGTCAAAGGTTAGAATATTGAAAACAATTGGCCGGAGAGACCTACAGTAGGATTACTATTGAGCCTGTTATACCACTTGCCTTCAGGTCACCTAAAAAAAGATCCCATTTAAACAAATATACCGTATCTTGTTGTTTCTTATTCTACTCCTTTGAAGATTGAATGAAAAAAAAAAAAAATTAAATCCAATATAAAATATATTTAAAAAAGTTTTTAACTGTGTAGGTGGGAGATAATCAGCAATTATCTGTGTGCATCTAATTTCAAGAAACAACCTCTGCGTGCGTCTTTGCTAATCTGATTAGATCAGCGCTAAGTGTCAATAATATATATATATAATATATGCAATGGCAAAGCTAAAGCTGTTAGCAGCTGTTTTGCCTGTCTGAGGGTGTGTAGGAGAGGTGTATTTCTTTCCTAAGTAATCGCTCTCGCAACTGTCTGTTCTGTTGGCCCAGACACACTATACCACGCTTTCTTCATCACGACGGTCAGTTCCCCACTAACCTGCTGCAGTTTTTCTTTGGATTCGGATAATTGGAAACTCTGTTTTCGTGGTGATTTCTTATTCTGAGTGCATGTCAATACTCAGGTGTTTGTGTAAACATGGCTATTTTCAGAAGTTGTGTGCAAACGCTTGCTTCATCCGTTACATCACCCATCTGTTTCACTCTGTCGTCCTCCTGTAGCTTCAGTGGATATGTATAGTAGATGCCTCAGAAGTTGTATCACAACTATTGTTTGCAATAGTTCATTATTTATTTTTAATATTTATATTATTTATGCTATAGTTGCTATGTCTTTATTTACTCACCATCAGATTGGTCCAAACCTGTAGGACACCAAAGAAGAAATGTAAAAAACAAGCGGTTCTGACTTAATGAATATGAAAAATCTGGTACTATACAAGTTTACTTAAGACACTTTTATGGTGTTTTTAAACACTTTTATGGAGTCTTTTTTGAAGGTTAAGGCTCCATTTATTGTAATTGCATGGACAAAAGTGACCAGTACAAAATTTCTCCTTTTGTGTTCAACAGAAAAAAAGCAGCATATAGGTTTGGAACAACATGA
>JADLZN010004674.1:0-31750 GCA_018155175.1 Sinocyclocheilus anophthalmus
CAGAGCTGACCACTTAATAGGCAGCATTTTTGGCCATCCTTTTGAGACAAGTTGCCTTCTTGCATATCAAAAAGATACCAAGGAGTGAGCTTACTATCTAAGCATCGTTTTTTAAGAATCATATGCAGCTTACTACTACCTAGACCGGTAGCATTTTTGGACTTTTAAGTAAGCTGCCTACCTGGGGGTCTTAGTAGGTGCTCAAGCAGCATTTTTAAACCTCATAATGGGCTCACTACCTACCTAGACAGCGTTTTGGGGATCACTGTCTGCTGCCTAACTTGGCATCAGTGAGCTGCCTACCTAGACAGCATGCCTCAAGCCTACAGCGCCCTGCCAACGTCAGCATCCAGTGAGCTGCCTACCTAACATATTCTGGGCTTTCCGGGGGGGGGGGGGGGCGGGCCCAAACAGAACCCAGCGGTGATCGTGAGCTGATTATTTAGGCAGACACGGCTAATGATAAACTGCTCCTCAGTGACTGACCTGCTCTTTTCGCTTCTGCCAGCGGCCGCAGGGACTCTCCTCCACGATCTCACTCTCATCCTCGCTCTCCTCTTCCTTCTCGGATCCAGAGTTTCTCTCCGGGACTGACATAGTCATTATATATCACGGAATGACCGTCGCACACAAACGCCGCGCAGCCGTCGCGAAGGAAACAGCTCAAAACAGCGTTGAAATGACGCGCTGCTGCGTGGACGTCCACGCGAGATGACTCGATGCTCAACACGCCGCAGTCCAGGGACAGTTTCTGTCAGCAACAACTGATGTCGGTCATTTTAAATCCAATGAAATGCAGAAGGGAATTACATATGCTTTTCATATTGCAGATAATGTTGAATAGAGTTGTTAAATAAATGCCCCCTCATTCAGCATTTTACCGGCTTTGAAACCCACACACACACACAATCGAGCGCAACAGATTAACCGTAATGACTGATAAATCCCGCCTACACAACATACATCCTACCGTGTCCATTCAGCAAATGATCATATATATATATAATATATATTATACAAGGATGAGATTTGTGAAAAAAAAACAGAGGGGGGGGGTGCTTTTGAAAATTTTTATGAAATGTTTTTAATACGACAGAAACTGTATTTATAATACGTTCTAACGTGAAATCACCGTTCATTTATGTTTTCAGAAGTCAACGCAAAGTGTGCACTCGTATTTAATAAATCAGTGCACCCGACTGAAGTAGTTTAAGTCTGGGTTGCTTTTAATTGTGATATTGTGGTCACATTCAACAAAACCGTCTCTCAGTTTGTTCCCTAGGCTACCAAGCAGGGAAGACTTCCTGATCTGACATTGGTCCCAAGACAATCTGACACCCTTCACAAGGCGGTACGCACACATTCATTGCCAAAGAACCGACTGTTCCAGAGTGTGTATCCAGCTGTTACAGAACGTTGAGTGGAGAGGAAAAAGTGTGGAAAAAGTGCACAACCAACCGAGAGAACCGCAGCCTTAGGATGATTGTCAACAAAATCGATTCAAGAATTTGAGTGAACTTCACAAGGAATGGACTGAGGCTGGGGTCAAGGCATCAAGAGCCACCACACACAGACGTGTCAAGGAATTTGGCTACAGTTGTCGTATTCCTCTTGTTAAGCCACTCCTGAATCACAGACAATTTCAGAGGCGTCTTACCTGGGCTAAGGAAATTAAGAACTGGACTGTTGCCCAGTGGTCTTAAGTCCTCTTTTCAGATGAGAGCAAGGTTTGTATTTCATTTGGAAACCACGTCCTAGAGTGGAGGAAGGGTGGAGAAGCTCATAGGCCAAGTTGCTTGAAGTCCAGTGTTAAGTTTCCACATTCTGTGATGATTTGGGGTGCAATGTCTTCTGCTGGTGTTGGTTCATTGTGTTTGAAATTTTGGAGCACTTCATGCTTCCTTCTGCTGACCAGCTTTTTGAAGATGCTGATTTCATTTTCCAGCAGGATTTGGCACCTGCCCACACTGCCAAAGCACCAAAAGTTGGTTAAATGACCATGGTGTTGGTGTGCTTGATCGGCCAGCAAACTGGCCTGGCCTGAACCCCATAGAGAATCTATGAGTAACCCTGATGATATGAAAATGAGAAACAAGAGACCAAAAAGTGTAGATGAGCTGAAGGCCACTGTCAAAGGAACTTGGGCTTCCATACCACCTCAGCATTGCCACAACTGATCACCTCCATGCCACGCCGAATTGAGGCAGTAATAAAGCAAAAGGAGCCCCTACAAGTACCAAGTACATGTACAGTAAATGAACATAATTTCCAGAAAGCCAACAATTCTCTAAAAATGTTTTTTTTTATTGGTCTTATTAAGTATTCTAATTTGTTGAGATGGTGAATTGGTGGGTTTGTTAAATGTGACCCAAAATCACAATTTAAAGAACCAAAGACTTGAACTACTTCCGTCTGTGTGCATTGAATTTATTTAATACCCAAGTTTCACAATTTGAGTTGAATTAATAAATGAACTTTTCCAAGACATTCAAATTTATTGAGATGCACCTGTAAATATTTGTTTCTTGCATAAAATAAATGTTAACTGAAATAAAATAAAATATAAAATCTTGTTTTATTTTAGCAAGTAACCAAATTTTCACTGTTCGTTTAGTTTAACTTACTAAAATAAAAGTTAAACTTTACTAAAATAACTGAAACTGAAATAAAATTTATTAAAAATAAACTAATAAAACTGACAAAATCTCACAACTAAACAAAATCCTACTAACAATTAGGCTACTAAAAATTAATTAAACACAATTACTAGAACATTAACTAAAACTTCAAAACAATATAAAAGCTAAAAATAAAAGCTCCTCACTCTTAACCTCAACATGGTTCCTGACACATTGGACCTGGTCTATTGCAATGCTCTCTTGGCAGGTCTTCCAGCCACTTCTATCAAACCTCTACAATTAATCCAAAATGCTCTGCAAGATTAATCTTTAATGAGCTGAAGAGAAATCATGTCACACCTCTGTTCATCAATTTACAGTGGCTACCAGTAGCTTCTCGCATTAAATTCAAGGCATTAATGTTTTCCTACAAAACCACCACTGGCTCTGTACCCATTTACCTAAATTCATTACTTCATAGTTATGTGCCCTCTAGAATCTTGCGTTCAGCAAGTGAACGATGCATTATTGTGCCATCCCAAAGAGACACAAAATCAATTTCACAGACTTTTACCTTAACTGTTCCCTCCTGATGGAATGACCTGCCCAAATCAATCCGAGCAGCTGATTCCTTAACCATCTTCAAGAAACACTAAAACACATCTGTTCCACTTCCACCCGTATTTGCCCATCTAACGCTAGCACTTTATTCTCTTTTATTCTACTTTATATTTATCTCTTTGTGTGTGTGTGTATAAGTATGTAGGATGTGTGTATATATACAGTGGGAAAAAAGTATTTAGTCAGCCACCATTTGTGCAAGTTCTCCCACTAAAAAGATGAGAGAGGCCTGTAATTTTCATCATAGGTATCTCAACTATGAGAGACAAAATGAGAACAAAAAAATCCAGAAAATCACATTGTAGGATTTTTAAAGAATTTATTTGCAAATTATGGTGGAAAATAAGTATTTGGTCAATAACAAAATTTCATCTCAATACTTTGTTATATACCCTTTGTTGGCAATGACAGAGGTCAAACGTTTTCTGTAAGTCTTCACAAGTTTTTCACACACGGTTGCTGGTATTTTGGCCCATTCCTCCATGCAGTCTCCTCTAGAGCAGTAATGTTTTGGGGCTTTCGCTGGGCAACACGGATTTTCAACTACCTTTTTGGGGTTGAGATCTGGAGACTGGCTAGTCCACTCCAGGACCTTGAAATGCTTCTACGAAGCCACTCCTTCGTTGCCCGGGCGTGTGTTTGGGATCATTGTCATGCTGAAAGACCCAGCCACATTTCATCTTCAATGCCCTTGCTGATGGAAGGAGGTTTTCACTCAATCTCACGATACATGGCCCCATTCATTCTTTCGTTTACACGGATCAGTCGTCCTGGTCCCTTTGCAGAAAAACAGTCCCAATGCATGATGTTTCCACCCCCATGCTTCTCAGTAGTTATGGTGTTCTTTGGATGCAACTCAGTATTCTTTCTCCTTCAAACACGACAAGTTGAGTTTTTACCTAAAAGTTCTATTTTGGTTTCATCTGATATTATGACATTCTCCCAATCCTCTTCTGGTCATCCAAATGCTCTCTAGCTAACTTCAGATGGGCCTGGACATGTACAGGCTTAAGCAGGGGACACGTCTGGCACTGCAGGATTTGAGTACCTGGCGGCGCAGTGTTTTACTGATGGTAGCCTTTGTTACTTTAGTCCCAGCATTCTGCAGGTCATTCCCTAGGTCCCCCCGTGTGGTTCTGGGATGGATTTTTGCTCACAGTTCTTGTGATAATTTTGACCCCATGGGGTGAGATCTTGCGTTGAGCCCCAGATGGAGGGAGATTATCAGTGGTCTTGTGTGTCTTCCATTTTCTAATAATTTCTCCCACAGTTGATTTCTTCACACCAAGCTGCTTACCTATTTCAGATTCAAGTCTTCCCAGCCTGGTGCAGGTCTACAATTTTGTTTCTGTGTCCTTTGACAGCTCTTTGGTCTTAGCCATAGTGGAGTTTGGAGTGTGACTGTTTGAACAGGTTGTTGTGGACAGGTGTCTTTTATACTGATAAACAGATGCCATTAATACAGGTAACAAGTGAAGGACAGAGGAGCCTCTTAAAGAAGAAATTACAGGTCTGTGAGAGCCAGAAATCTTCTTGTTTGTAGGTGACCAAATACTTATTTTTACAGAGGAATTTGCCAATTCCTTCTTTAAAAATCCTACAATTTGATTTTCTGGATTTTTTTTTTCTCATTTTGTCTCTCATAGTTTGGGTATACCTATGATGAAAATACAGGCCTCTCTCATCTTTTTAGTTGGAGAACTGCACCATTGGTGGTCTGCCTAAATACTTTTTTTGGCCCCCACTGTATAGATGTATGTGTGTGTGTGAGGTGTGTATATATATTACATGTTGTGAAAAAGTGTTGGCGCCCTTCCTGATTTCTTATTTTTTGCATGTTTGTCACACTTTGATTTTTCAGATCATCAAACAAATTTAAATATTCGTAAAAGATAACACAAGTGAACACAACATTCAGTTTTTAAATGAAGGTTTTTGTTATTAAGGGGAAACAAAATCCAAAACTACATTGCCCTGTGTGAAGAAGTGTTTGCCCCTAAACCTAATAACTGGTTGGGCCACCCTTGGCAGCAACAACTTCAATCAAGCGTTTGCGATAACTTGCAATGAGTCTGTTACAGCTCTGTGGAGGAATTTTGGTCCACTCTTCTTTGCAGAATTGTTTTAATTCAGCCGCATTGGAGGGTTTTCAAGCATGAACCGCCTTTTTAAGTTCATGCCACAGCATCTCAATAGGATTCAGGTCAGGACTTTGACTAGCCCACTCCATCTCATTTTTTGTTTTTTCGTCAGCCATTCAGAGGTGGACTTGCTGTTGTGTTTTGGATCATTGTCCTGCTGCAGAACCCCAGTTCGCTTCAGCTTGAGGTCACGAAAAGATTGCCAGATATTCTCCTTTAGGATTTTTTGGTAAACAGCAGAATTAATGTTTCCATTTATCACAGCAAGTCTTCCAAGTCCTGAAGCAGAAAAACAGCCCCAGACCATCACACTACCACCACATTTTACTGTTGGTATGATGTTCTTTATCTGAAATGCAGTGTTACTTTTACGCCAGAATTAATGGGACACACACCTTCCAAAAGTTCAACTTTTGTCTCGTCAGTTCACAGAGTATTTTCCCAAAAGTCTTGTGGATCATCAAGATGTTCTCTGGCAAAACTGAGACGAGCCTTTATTTTCTTTTTGCTCAGCAGCGGTTTTCATCTTGCCATGCAGACCATTTTTGCCCAGTATCTTTCTTATGGTGGAGTCATAAACACTGAACTTAACTGAGGCAAGTGAGGCCTGCAATTCTTTGGATGTTGTTGTGGGGTCTTTTGTGACCTCTGGGATGAGTCGTCGCTGTGCTCTTGGGAATTTTGGTTGGCCGGCCACTCCTGGGAAGGTTCTACACTGTTCCATGTTTTTTTGCCATTTTGTGAATAGGGCCTCTCACGTGGTTCCGCTGGAGTCCAAATCTGTAGAAAGGGCTTTATAACCTGTTCCAGACTGATAGATCTCAATTACTTTCTTTCTCATTTGTTTCTGAATTTCTTTGGAGCTCGGCATGATGTCTAGCTTTTGAGGATCTTTTTGTTCTACTTCATTTTGTCAGGCAGGTCCTGTTTAAGAGATTTCTTGATTGCGAACAGGTGTGGCAGTAATCAGGTCTTGGTGTGGCTAGAGAAATTGAACTCGGGTGTGATTAAACCACAGTTTTAACATGGGGGCAAACACTTCTTCACACAGGGTCTTGTAGTTTTGGATTTTGTTTTCCCTTTATAATAAAAACCTTCATTTTAAAAACTGCATGTTGTTTACTTGTTTTATCTTTGACTAATATTTAAATTTGTTTGATGATCTGAATCTTTTAAGTGTGACAAACATGCAAAAAAAATAGAAATCAGGAAGGGGGCCAACACTTCTTCACACAGGGTGGTCTTGGGCTGTTTTGCTGTTTTCTTCTGACGCCTGGGAAGAAAAACAAAATGAAGACTTTGGAGTGGCCTAGTCAATGTCTTGACCTGAATCCTATTGAGATGCTGTGCATGACCTTAAAAAGGCAGTTCATGCTCGAAAACCCTCCAATGTGGCTGAATTACAATAATTCTGCATAGATGAGTGGACCAAAATTTCTCCACAGCGCTGTAACAGACTCATTGCAGTTGCAACGCTTGCTTGCAGGTTGCTGCTGCTAAGGGATCCCAATGAGTTTTATTATGTTTAGGGGAAACCTTTTTCCACACAGGGACTGTCGTTTGGGTAGTTGGTTCCCTTAATAATAACAACCCTTTGTGTGTTTGTGTATATATATATATATGTTTGTGTGTGTATATATATATGTATATACAGTGGGTATGGAAAGTATTTAGACCCCCTTAAATTTTTTACTCTTTGTTGTATTGCAGCCATTTGTTAAAATCATTTGTTAATTTTTTTTTCTCATTAATGTACGGACAGCACCCCATATTGACATAAAAACAAAGAATTGTTGACATTTTTGCAGCTTTATTAAAAAAGAAAAACAGAAATATCACATTGTCCTAATATTTTCAGACCCTTTGCTCATATTTAGTAGAATCACCTTTTGATCTAATCCAGCCATGAGGCTTTTTGGGAAAGAGCAACAAAGTTTTTTGGGATCCTCTGCCATTCCTCTTGCATATCCTCTCCAGTCTGTCAGGTTGGTAAAACGTGTGGTGGCAGCCTTTGTTATGTCTCTCCATAGATGCTCATTGGGTTTACGTCAGGCTATGGTTGGGCCATTAGAACATTCACAGGTTGTTGTGAGCCACCCTTCGTATTTTTAGGGTCTTAGGGTCATTGTCTTGTTGGAAGGTAAACCTTCGGCCCAGTCCTGAGGTCCTGAGCACTCTGAGAAGGTTTTCATCCAGGATATCCCTTTACTTGGCCGCATTCATCTTTCCCTCGTTTGCAACCAGTCGTCCTGTCCCTGCACCTGAAAAACACCCCCACAGCATGATGCTGCCACAACCATGCTTCACTGTTGGGACTGTATTGGAGAGGTTATGAGCAGTGCCTGGTTTTCTCCACAACTACTGCTTAGAAATAAGGCCAAAAAGTTCTATCTTGGTCTCATCAGACCAGAGAATCTATTTCTCACCATCTTGGAGTCCTTCAGGTGTTTTTTTAGCAAACTCCCTGCGGGCTTTCATGTGTCTTGCACTGAGGAGAGTTTTCCGTCGGGCCACTCTGCCATAAAGTTCCGACTGGTGGAGGGCTGCAGTGATGTTGACTTTCTACAACTTTTTCCCATCTCCCGACTGCATCTCTGGAGTTCAGTCACAGTGATCTTTGGGTTCTTCTTTAGCTCTCTCACCAAGGCTCTTCTCCCCGATTGCTCAGTTTGGCCGGACGGACAGCTCTAGTAAGGGTTCTGGTCGTCCCAAACATCTACCATTTAAGGATTATGGAGGCCACTGTGCTCTTAGGGAACCTTAAGTGCAGCAGAAATGTTTTGTAACTTTGGCCAGATCTGTGCCTTGCCACAATTTTGTCTCTGAGCTCTTCAGGCAGTTCCTGTGACCTCATGATTCTCATTTGCTCTGACATGCACTGTGATCTGTAAGGTCTTATATAGACAGGTGTATGGCTTTCCTAATCAAGTCCAATCAGAATAATCAAACACAGCTAGACTCAAATGAAGGTGTAAAACCATCTCAAGGATGATCAGAAGAAAAGCACAGCACCTGAGTTAAATATATGAGTGTCACAGCAAAGGTTCTGAATACTTAAGACCATGTGATATTTCATTTTTTCTTCTTTAATAAATCTGCAAAAATGTCACCAATTCCTGCATTTTCTGTCTATATGGGGTGTTGTGTGTACATTAATGAAGAAAAAAAATTAACTTAAAAGATTTTAGCAAATGGCTGCAATATAACAAAGAGTGAAATTTAAGGGGGTCTGTATACTTTCCGTACCCACTGTATGTGTGTGTGTCTATCTATATATATATATATCTATATATATATAACCTTTCTACTGTACTGGTGTAGGCTAACGAGACTTGTCCTGTGCAACTTATACAGTGGGTACGGAAAGTATTCAGACCCCCTTAAATTTTTCACTCTTGTTATATTGCAGCCATTTCTAAATTCATTTAAGTTCATTTTTTTTTCCTCATTAATGTACACACAGCACCCATATTTACAGAAAACAACGAATTGTTGACATTTTTGCAGATTTATTAAAAAAAGAAAACTAAAATATCACATGGTCCTAAGTATTCAGACCTTGCTCATTATTTAGTAGAAGCACCCTTTTGATCTACTACAGCCATGAGTCTTTTTGGGAAAGATGCAACATTTTTCACACCTGGATTTGGGGATCCACTGCCATTCCTCCTTGCAGATCCTCTCAGTTCTGTCAGTTTTGATGGTAAACGTTGGTGGACAGCCATTTTTTGGTCTCTCCAGAGATGCTCCATTGGGTTTACGTCAGGGCTCTGGCTGGGCCATTCAAGAACGGTCACAGAGTTGTTGTGAAGCCACTTTTTCGTTATTTTAGCTGTGTGCTTAGGTTCATTTTCTTGTTGGAAGGTAAACCTTCGGCCTAGTCTGATGTCCTGAGCACTCTGGAGAAGGTTTTACAGGATATCCCTGTACTTGCCCGCATTCATCTTTCCCTCGATTGCAACCAGTCATCCTGTCCCTGCAGCTGAAAAACACCCCCCACAGCATGATGCTGCCACCACCATGCTTACTGTTGGACTGTATTGGACAGGTGATGAGCAGTGCCTGATTTTCTCCACACATACCGCTTAGAATTAAGGCCAAAATTTCTATCTTGGTCTCATCAGACCAGATAATCTTATTTCTCATCATCTTGGAGTTCTTCAGGTGTTTTTTCATGTGTCTTGTACTGAGGAGAGGCTTCCGTCTGGCCACTCTGCCATGAAGCCCCGACTGGTGGAGGGCTGCAGTGATGGTTGACTTTTCTACAACTTTCTCCCATCTGCCCGACTGCATCTCTGGAGCTCCGCCACAGTGATCTTTGGGTTCTTCTTTACCTCTCTCACCAAAGGCTCTTCTCCCCCGATAGCTCAGTTTGGCCGGATGGCCAGCTCTTGGAAGGGTTCTGGTCGTCCCAAATGTTTTCCATTTAAGGATTATGGAGGCCCCTGTGCTCTTAGGAAACTTAAGTGCACCAGAAATTTTTTGTAACCTTGGCCAGATCTGTGCCTTGCACAATTCTGTCTCTGAGCTCTTCAGGCAGTTCCTTTGACGTCATGATTCTCATTTGCTCTGGCATGCACTGTGAGCTTTAAGGTCTTATATAGACAGGTGTGTGGCTTTCCTAATCAGTCCAATCAGTATAATCAAACACAGTTGGACTCAAATTAAGGTGTAGAACCATCTCAAGGATGATCAGAATAAATGGACAGCACCTGATTTAAATATATGAGTGTCACAGCAAAGGTCTGAATACTTAGGACCATGTGAAATATTTCAGTTTTTCTTTTTTAATCTGCAAAAATGTCAACAATTCTGCATTTTCTGTCAATATGGGGTGCTGTGTGTACCATTAATGAGGAAAAACAATTAACTTAAATTATTTTAGCAAATAGCTGCAACATAACAAAGAGTGAAAAATATAACGGGGTCTGAATACTTTCCGTACCCACTGTCGGTGTGTGTGTATATATATCGCATATAGATATTTATTTAATACACCTTGCTACGTGTACGTTTATGCTAACCCGTATTGTCAATTTGCACTTATACATTGGGTACGGAAAGTATTCAGACCCCCTAAATTTTTCACTCTTTGTTATATTGCAGCATTTGCTAAAATCATTAATTCATTTTTTTTTCCTCATTAATGTACACACAGCCCCATATTGACAGAAAAACACAGAATTGTTTTATTTAAAAAAATTTATTTATTAAAAAAGAAAAACTGAAATTTCATATGGTCCTAAGTATTCAGACCATTTGTTCAGTATTTAGTAGAAGCACCATTTTGATCTAATACAGCCCTGAGTCTTTTTGGGAAAGATGCAACAAGTTTTTCACACCTGGATTTGGGGATCCTCTGCCATTCCTCCTTGCAGATCAGGTTGGATGGTAAACGTTGGTGGACAGCCATTTTTTTAGGTCTCTCCAGAGATGCTCAATTGGTTTAAGTCAGGGCTCTGGCTGGGCTTTTCAAGAACAGTCACAGAGTTGTTGTGAGGCCACTCCTTCGTTATTTTCGCTGTGTGCTTAGGGCCATTGTCTTGTTGGAAGGTAAACCTTCGGCCAAGTCTGAGGTCCTGAGCACTCTGGAGAAGGTTTCCGTCCAGGATATCCCTGTACTTGGCCGCATTCCTCTTTCCCCTCGTTTGCAACCAGTCATCCTGTCCCTGCAGCTGAAAAACACCCCCCCCACAGCATGATGCTGCCACCACCATGCTGTTGGGACTGTATTGTACAGGTGATGAGAATTGCCTGGTTTTCTCCACACATACCGCTTAGAATTAATGCCAAAAAGTTATATCTTGGTCTCATCAGACAGAGAATCTTATTTCTCTACCGTCTTGGATGTCCTCCATGCGGCCCCACCCCCTTTTCATGTGTCTTGCACTGAGGAGATGCTTCCGTCAGGCCACTCTGCCATAAAGCCCACGACTGGTGGAGGGCTGCAGTGATGGTTGACTTTCTACAACTTTCTCCCATCTCCCGACTGCATCTCTGGCGCTCAGCCACACTGATCTTTGGGTTCTTCTTTACCTCTCTCACCAAGGCTCTTTCTCCCCCGATAGCTCAGTTTGGCTGGACGGCCATTTCTAGGAAGGGTTCTGGTCATCCCAACGTCTTCCATTTAAGGATTATGGAGGCCATTGTGCTCTTAGGAACCTTAAGTGCAGCAGAAATTTTCTTGGCCAGATCTGTGCCTTGCCACATTTCTGTCTCTGAGCTCTTCATGCAGTTCCTTTGACCTCATGATTCTCATTTGCTCTGACATGCACTGTGAGCTGTAAGGTCTTATACAGGTGTGTGGCTTTCTTAATCAAGTCCAATCAGTATAATCAACACAGCTGGACTCAAATGAAGGTGAAGAACCATCTCAAGGATGATCAAAAGAAATGAACAGCACCTGAGTTAAATATATAGTGTCACAGCAAAGGGTCTGAATACTTAGGAGCATGTGATATTTCAGTTTTTTCTTTTTAATAAATCTGCAAAATGTCAACAATTCTGTGTTTTTCTGTCAATATGGGGTGCTGTGTGTACTTAATGAGGAAAAAAACTTAACTTGAATGATTTTAGCGAATGGCTGCAATATTGTTAAGAGTGAAAATTTAAGGGGGTCTTAAGACTTTCCGTACCCACTGTATATTGTTGCTCTTTTGTTAGATTTGACTGCTTCTATTGTCCTCATTTTTAAGTCGCTTTGGATAAAATCGTCTGCTAAATGACTAAATAATAAATAACAAGCTAAAATAGATAGGTGGGTAGGTGGGTGGATGGATGGATGGATGGGATGATGGATGGATATTTGTTAATTGTGACCCTGGAGCACAAAAAGTCTCTGGGGTATATTTGTAGCAATAACCAAAAATACATTTTATGGGTCAAAATTATCGATTTTTTTTTTTCTTTTATGCCAAAAATCATTAGATATTAAGTAAAGATCATGCTCCATAAACATATTTTGTAAATTTCCTACCGTAAATATAACAACTTAATTTTTTGATTAGTAGTATGCATTGCTAACAACTTCATTTGGACAACTTTAAAAGCTATTTTCTCAATATTTAGATTTTTTTAGCACCCTCAGATTCCAGATATTCAAAAAGTTGTATCTCAACCAAATAAGTGCAGCTCCATAAATTATAATGTCGTGGAAAAGTTAATTTATTTCAGTAATTTAACTCAATTGTGAAACTCGTGTATTAAATAAATTCAATGCACAGACTGAAGTAGTTTAAGTATTTGGTTCTTTTAATTGTGATGTTTTTGACTCACATTTAACAAAAACCCCCAATTCACTATCTCAACAAATTAGAAATGGTGAACATGCCAATCCCTCAAAACCACCTGCAAAGGTTTTCCTGGGCCTTCAAAATGGTCTTATTTGGTTCACTGCCTACCAATCATGGGGAAGACTGCTGACTGACATTTGTCAGAAGACAATCATTGACACCCCCCCCTGCAAAAAAAAAACGAGGGTACCCTAACTTCATTGCTAAAGAAGCTGGTTGTTCACAGAGTGCTGTATTCAAGCATTTTAACAGAAAGTTGAGTGGAAGGAAATAGTGTGGAGGAAAAAGATGCACAACCAACCGAGAGAACCGCAGCCTTATGAGGATTGTCAAGCAAAATCGATTCAAGAATTTGAGTGAACTTCACAAGGAATGGACTGAGGCTGGGGTCAAGGCATCAAGAGCCACTACACACAGATGTGTCAAGGAATTTGGTTACAGTTGTCATATTCTTCTTGTTAAGCTACTTCTGAACCACAGACAACGTCAGAGGCGACTTACCTGGACTAAGGAGTTGCAGAACTGGACTGTTGCCCAGTGGTCCAAAGTCCTCTTTTCAGATGAGCAAGTTTTGTATTTCATTTGGAACCAAGGTCCTAGAGTCTGGAGGAAGGGTGAAGCTCATAGCCCAAGTTGCTTGAAGTCCAGTGTTAAGTTTCCACAGTCTGTGATGATTTGGGGTGCAATGTCATCTGCTGGTGTTGGTCCATTGTGTTTTTTGAAAACCAATGTCACTGCACCCGTTTAGCAAGAAATTTTGGAGCATTCATGCTTCCTTCTGCTGACCAGCTTTTTTGAAGATGCTGATTTCATTTTCCAGCAGGTTTTGGCACCTGCCCACACTGCCAAAAGTTGTTTAAATGACCATGGTGTTTGTGTGCTTGACTGTCCAGCAAACTCACCAGACCTGAACCCCATAGAGAACTATGGGGTATTGTCAAGAGGAAAATGCGAAACAAGAGACCAAAAAATGCAGATGAGCTGAAGGCCACTGTCAAAGAAACCTGGGCTTCCATACCACCTCAGCAGTGCCCCAAACTGATCACCTCCATGCCACGCCGAATTGAGGCAGTAATTAAAGCAAAAGGAGCCCCTACCAAGTATTGAGTACATGTACAGTAAATGAACATACTTTCCAGAAGGCCAACATTCACTAAAAATGTTTTTTTTATTGATCTTATGAAGTATTCTAATTTGTTGAGATAGTGAATTGGTGGGTTTTTGTTAAATGTGATCCAAAATTATCACAATTAAAAAAACCAAAGACTTAAACTACTTCAGTCTGTGTGCATTGAATTTATTTAATACACGAGTTTCACAATTTGAGTTGAATTACTGAAATAAATGAACTTTTCCACGACATTCTAATTTATTGAGATGCACCTGTATCTTCCTATCCTAACAAACCATACATTAATGGAAAGCTTATTTATTCAGCTTTCAGATGATGTATAAATCTCAATTTTGTAAAAATTGACACTTAAGACTGGTTTTGTGGTCCAGGGTCACATATTTATCATTAATATCTGACACAAATATTGTAAATTTTTGCACACAAATCTTCAATTCAATTTAAAAAAATTTACAATATGCCTTCAATACTCAAACATAGATATGACATTTTTAACAAATATTTTAAAAAAATTCTCTTATCACCCTTGCCATGTTGCCAAATGCTACTTTTTAATTTTGTCATCATTTTACATTCAAGTACATCTTTAGCTTGATCATAGGGATTGTGTCTTCATCATCTGATGTCAATGTTTTCTTGTCTACCTAGAGATTTTCAAGCATATCTTTTATGACAGTTAAAACAAAGTGAAACAGCAAAATAAAAAGCATCTCAGCATAATCAATTTATATTCTAATGTCACACAGGTTTGCAGACAGGTGCTGTCCATGGTTCTGATCAACCGCTGACAGAGATAGATTCATTTCCTAATAGAATTCATGTTATTCTATGGAAGGACAAAATTTCCTTGATGTGCAAAATAAAGATGCATACACACATACATATAGGTTAAATATTAATAATATTTTTAATCTATTCTATTACCTCTTGCCAGGTAACTCTATTTATTTATACTTCCCCCTGTGCTGTTCTTTTCTAATCAGAGTTGAGGCCCCTAATGCAGCAGCACACACAAACCCAGTTTCTAAACCGGCATCTAGAGCACAGAATGACCCTAAAGAGAGACAAACCCTGCATGACACCAGCACACAGTTACAAAAGAGCAACTGTTCAGCCAAGGGTTAAACAAATGCCTTGCTAAAAATTGTTATCGTTACATTTCATAAACGATGATCTGAGCTGTCAAAGTACTTCAGGGTCAAAGCAGTCTCCTCTCATTAGCATTAATGGAGTGCTGGAAGACCGGGTTTGTGTCTGAATAAAGCCGTAATTTGGCCTCAACTAGCCAGCTATTAGTGGCGGTGCTCAAAAGCAACATTTTTATGCCTTTTTACTTTAAAATCTGCTTCTTTCAACAAACCAATGATCAGTAGCCATGTATAAAGTTGCTCAAAATATTTCTTTGTTAGGAAAGCTTTTAATGTTATCACAATCACTCCGATTAGTAAATGAAAGATTAAAGGGACTGAAAAAATCATTAAAAGTTTAACGAATAAATGATGTTAAACAAATAGCAATACTCATAATATCTGACACTAATTTTAGATGCACAGAGAACAACAGATAAAAGGACGGTGCAAAGATGTTCTGCAGTGTGACCAACACTTAATGAATTCATACAATTATTAACAGTAATATTAAGGATATGTGATCATTTTATCCACTATGGTTTCTTTGATGCCAGGAGAGATGGAGATCCGTTAGCGTAGCTCATTTTGTTGCAGCGTTCGGCTCTTATTTTCAACAAGTCCTGAAATGAGAATAACAGTTAATATTCAATAATGAATGAATTAATTAATTAATAATAATTCCAAGAGGTTGAGAACAAATATTAAATACTCATCATCCTCTAACTGTGTTGTGAAAATAAGCATTTCTATCATTTCAGGACAGTTTTGTTAAGAAAGCACAGAAGAAATAATTAAATCAGCAAATCAAATCAAATCCAATCAAATAGTTTTTCTTTTTCCTAAATGATGGACAGTGTATCCGATTTTATTTCATTGAATAGAGTTGTGGAATGACAGATCTGATTTCCTGGAAATGACATTGCAATATTGCACAATGCAGTTTCTTTGAAAATGGGACCATTTAATCAAATGTGCCTGATTTCAGTTTCTCTTCTTTGCTTTCATAACGTTATAAGAAAGGTGTCCAAAAAAATCAGGACAAATTAAACCAAACAAACCAAAAAGTTCACATTTAGCTAGTTTCAAAGCTACGGTAAAGTATATCCATGAATTTTGTATGAGATAGAAAAGCTCGTTCAAAAGCTCACTTTAAACACATCAACAACATAACTGCATATCAAGTCCAACAGTTCACAGCCTGTTTGCAAAGTTTATTTTGGAACAAATCGTTCTACGTGATGTTTACGTGCATGTGGGATGAATGACCTGTGTGAGCTGTGGTTTGTGAATACAGTGAACGTAAGGCTTCGGGTCACTCTGGATCTCTCCACTGTGGATCTTATAGCAGATTCCACAGTCAATCAGAGGCTATGAACAGACAAATGAGAAACATTATCAATCACATTTATACCAACACATTTGAAGCTCAATCTGAGACTGTAAAGATGAAATAACACAATAATATTACATACGCACCCGTGCATTTTAACTTTGCGTCATGCATTTTCATATAATACAAAAGAAGCAATATAAAGCAATACGATCACATGAAGTGCATTTTAAAAATGAAATTCTGTAGCAACTTACTCTGTCCTTTCTGAAAGCACATTTACTTGGATTTGCATTCACAGTTCCTTTAGGGCATCTGGTGGCTTTAAGGTAGAAGCGATGGTAGAGATAACTAACACCAAACCCACCCTACAATAAATCAGGTTATGAGATACCATAACTTCAGAGAACATTAAAGCTCATCATTATTTGTGTATATAAAAAAGCTAAATCACAGTTCAGGCTATCCCTTTCTGTTTAAATATTTCTGTCTCAAATATGAACATCACCAAAGTAAAATGCATTTAACTTAACCCTCATATTGTGATCCAAGCTTTATATATATTTATATATCCAAGAATATATTTTTTTCTGAAAATGCTTGTTTATGTTGTCTCTTTGGATTAAAACGAACTGACTTTGCTTAGTCAAAAAACCTTAGGATTTTTTTTAAATCCTAAGGTTTTTAGGATTTAAAAAAAAAAATCTTGTTACACTTGTGGTGTTCCTGATCAAAAATGACCTGTTTTTTGTTAATCCACAAATAATGCTTTTTTCACTCAAAAACTGAGGTGGGGATCAATAATGGCTACGATCAATCAGTTCCACAAAAAAAAACCTATAAAAAAAAAAAGTGAAAGAAAAGCTGACAAAATATTGAATACAAAATTTGGTGATAATATCGCATTAATGTGAGATTTACAAGCTATTTTTAAAAGGCTGGTCATTGTTGACTGGGAACACAAATTAGGTTAAGTTTTTTCAGCACATCATAAGGGTTAACAATGTAAAAAAAAATGCAGTTTGAATCACAAAACTACTTTTTAAAGTAATAAAACCAAAAGTAAATGACTTTTAAAAGCTACAAAAAGAAGGTAAGTTAGAGAATGCTTCAAAAAGGATACTTACATCAATGTCAGATTTGTCCACACTCTTGAAGAAGAGAAAAACGCTTGTGATTGTCTGGTGTGAGTTAATTTGTTCCACAGCCAGTTCAACACCTTTCCTGTAGTTATCAGGAAGCTTGCTTAGAACCTCCTGCGCCTCCGTTGTGTCCAGAAAGACTCCAGTGCTGACCAGGACGAGGAACAGAAACACAGCCATCTTTGCACAATCCAGAAAATCCCTCAGACGGCCTTATCTTTAGGTTATACAGAGTTATAAAGTGCAAAACTTCAGAGGAATGTAAACAGTGATGGATGTGTTCAGTCTAAATCACCATACATGGGAGCGAGATAATAGCGGGAGAGATTGTGCAATCATGGGATGTTTTTGTGGGGTGAGTCCTCTTCCTTTTTGTCTTTGTGCTTTCACATACAGAAGGAATGTGAAATCATGTGGTCTGAGCGATCGGACTGCCATCCTGTGGAGCACAACTAAGGATTTTGGCTTAATTAATGGGAAAAAATACTAAATTATGCAGATCAGAATCTTTAAATATGCAATTTAAATGACATAATAGTCAGTGGCCTCTGTAGGCAGGACTGGATGTGATCCAGTTCCATATGCTGACTAGTTGGGGCATGAAATGATGAACAAAAGGGGGGAAATTGTCTTACCCCAAGAGATTTCATTTGAACGGTTCATTAATATACTTATTTGAATTAAAGGAATAGTTCACTCACAAGAGTTACTCACCCTCAGGCCATCCAAGATGTAGATGGGTTTGTTTTTTCATCAGAATAGATTTGGAGAAATTTAGCATTACATTGCTTGCTCGCCAATGGATCATCTGCAGTGAATGGGTGCCGTCGGAATAATGGCTTTATTTTCTACAAACGTGCAGCTTTTCACTTAAAATGAGTGACGTGTGGCCAAGTTTGGTGACCCATACTCGGAATTAGTGCTCTGCATTTACCCATCCAAAGTGCACACACACAGCAGTGAACACACACAAACCGTGAACACACAACCGAAGCAGTGGGCAGCCATTTTTTGCTGCGGCGCCTGTGGAGCAGTTGGGGTTTCGGTGCCTTGCTCAAAGGCACCTCAGTCGTGGTATTGAGGTGGGAGAGAGCGCTGTACATTCACTCCCCCCACTACAATCCCTGCCAGTACTGAGACTCAAACCCACAACCTTTGGATTACGAGTCTGACTCTCTAACCATTAAGCCACGAGTTTGACTCTCCACTTCCCCACTTCACAAGACATTAATTAATGGAGCCTGTGTAATGTGGATTAATGTGGATTACTTGCGTTTTATCAGCTGTTTGGACTCTCATTCCGACGGCACCCATGCACTGCAGAGGATCCACAAGGATGCTTTAAATTTCTCCAAATGTTTCACTTTATAAATCCTTACAAAATGACAAAGATAAAAGAATTCAATGACTTTCTTAACTAAGATCATTTATCAATGTGCTATTGTTTATTATTTTTGAAATATGTTGCACCCTGAAAAAATACACTCGAACATTTATGTTTGAGATGTCAGAAAATACAATCTTTTAATTAGAACACCTCATTCTGCAAGTTCTCTGTTAATGCATTACTATAGTTAACATGAACTATGAGAAATATATTTTTACACCATTTATGAACCTTTGTTAATGTTAGTTCATGAAAACACTATCGTTTATTCATGTTAATTAACAGTGCATTAACTCATGTTAACAGATTTGCAAATGTAGAACTAAGATTAATAAATGCTGTAGTAGTAGTAGTATTTATTGTTAGTTCATGTTAACTAATGTAGTTAGGTAATGTTAACAAATGAAACCTTATTGTAAAATATCATCTTTTTAACATTAAGTGCATATGAGACGATATTAAAACATACAAAAAAAAGGGTGAAATTTTTTTTTTTGAAGCACTCAATGCAATGCTTTATAGTCATTTCTATGTTCTTTTAAATACTTGTAGCTATGGATATAATTTTAATATTTACTTATACATGGTTTATACCTTTACAGACAAGATCAGATCAGTGTAACCATTTAGAAGTATGCATCTGAAAAAGTTTCTGTATAAACATGAAAAAGAATAGGTTAGGAACAAAAGTTAAGGTTACAGGGTCACAGTGATGCTCGCTTGTGATTATTTAAGTGTTAAAATGTGACATGTAGTTGTCACTTTTGCTCAAATAAGCATGAAGAAAGAGTTGATTTGGCATAGGAAGGAAACAGTATGACGTTTAAAATCACTGACGCTGTGCTCTTCAGAGCGAAACACCAGCAGATGTCGTCTTCAGCCGCTCATGATACGACAGCCAGCAATGTGGGGGATCCGCTGCTGTAGCCCATCTTATTACAGTGATCTATTCTCTCTTTCTTCATGGCCTTGGGTTAAAAACAATTAGACAGTATTAGTTCATGTTAATATCAGAGCTCAAATTTTGTTCAAAGCAGGTCTGTATGAGTTGAGCTGAATGTTTAGCGTATGAGAAGGACACACCTCGGTGAGTGCGGGTTTATGCACACAGCTCACATAGGGTTTGGGTTCTGCCTCAATCGCTCCAGCGTAGGCCTTATAGCAGACTGCACAGTCTATCAGAGGCTTGAGGAAAAAAATAAACAGTGGTTTAATTATATTCCATGTTTTGCCATGATTTCCAACACATGGTACAATAGCAAGCACTTATGGCATTGCATACATGTTAAATGAAAGCGCACTTGTTTGAGCAATGCTCAGCCTTAAGCTGTATTCGCTAATTATACAGGTATGTGCAGAGGTGGAGCAAAGTATTTTCTGTTACTTTGGGCGATGTAAACTTCACTTACCCGATCATTCCTGAACGCACATGTGGTTGTATCTGCATTCTCAGTTCCTCTTTTGCACTTGGTGGCTTTCAGATTAAAGTTATGGTAGATGTAGACAACATCAAACCCTGCCTATAAAGAGATATCCATCCAATAAACAGAACGAACACCAGGGTTATTAACATTAACTAAAACTAAAAGCATAAAACATTTTTTTCATTATTTCAAATAAAATACAAAGAAATGGAAATATAATATAAAAATGTTATTTTAGCTAGTTGTCAAGGAAACATGTCTTTTTCATTTAGTTTGTTACAAAAAAATAAACTGAATTAGAAACAAACTGATACAAAAAAAGGCCAGTTTGAGCAGATTTAGCAAGCAAAACTAATACACAATATACATACTCCATACACAATAAATATTTTAGAAATCAAAGATTTTTTTTATTTATATTTACAACATTGTCTGTAAATTTAATAGCTACATTACATTATTATATATTTTAAACAAAAATACATATCTGTAAAATGTTTATTAAGATAAAAATAGTTTCTAAATATTAAAAAAAGGAAAAATAATCAATATATTTCAAATAATAACCATTTTTAGAAAAAAGTTGTTTTTTTAAGGTAGACATATCTTTTCGCATTTAACACTGCATTTCTCAGCACTTCCACGGTTATGATTTTTTTGGAAGAAAAAAATTATGTAGGCCTATTATGATTTCTTCCCACTATTATCTTACACACTACAAATTTAATTTCACACAACAATTTTATTTTTTTAAAAACCTAAAATAAAAAGAAAAGAAAAGAAACTTGGTCAGACCGAGTCCAATCTCGGAGAAAGCAGTCTGAGAGAAAATATCAACAAGAAACAGAGAAAGGCTTACCTCAATTTGTGACTGCTGAATGGTTTTAAAGAAGAGAAAATGCTGCTGGACGCCTTCGTGAGCGTTGACGTTTTGCTCGGCGAGCTCCACTCCTTTCTTGACGGAGTCTGGGAGTTTGCTGAAGGAGCTTTGAGCCTCGGCGGAGCTCAGAGAGACTCCGGCAGCGAGCAGCAGAACAAGCGGCAGCAGAGGCATCTTCAACCAGTCTGAGCACGAGCGCCCGCTGCAGGCGCCCATAAACCGCCTCGTTCCAGGAAGTCTGGACTGTTTTTGTGCCGTTGTTGGGCAAGAGTGAATAATACGGCTGTTAGTGAGGTAAAAGGACTAGTTCGATTTTATTTGCTAACTAGGTTCAGTTTTAGGTATAAAAAAAAAAAGATTAAAATAATTAACAAATCTGCTTTATTTAAAATAGGTCTACTACTAAACCAGCTGCACTGTGCACAAAATGTGTTTTGACCTAAATGGGTCTTAGTTCTCTTTGACAAATGCTCACCATTTTAAATAATTATAATCAATATTATCAGATTAAACATTTTCACATGTTCAAAAACGAAATAAAAACCTTTTCACCTCAAAAGTGCTACTCTATGATCAGATTTAGGCCCGTTCACACCTAACAACTATAAAGCTTTATTATAATCCTCCTAATTCTTTGAGAATAGCGAAGTTCACAACACAACTATAATGCTATTTTGGAATCAACTTCAGACTTTTTCACCCTATGAACGATAACAAAAATAGGACCAATCAGAATCAACCCTGAATTAAAGAGCTCGAGCATTTTTTAAAAGCGGCAGATACACATGGCATAGCGAATTGATAACGAACGCTTCATACTGACATTGGCGAGCGTAGAACGAATTTAAAACAAAAACTGTTATCATTGCCTTGATAGTGAAGCCTTTACTCCATTTACTGCGATTTTTAAAGGCAGAGTAAGTGATTTCTGGTAGTTAATGTTGATATTTGAAATCACCAAAAAAAACACACCCATACCCAAAAGGGTGTCCCTATTTTGATAAGTAGCTCCCGCCCCACATTATACGTACGAAAACCAGGCATTGATTAGTCTATGAAACAAGCAAAACCAATGTTACACATGTGTCTACCCCGACGCGTAGTGGCGCGGCGCAACAACTCCCCGACAGAAGAAAATTGTTGCCCGGTTCCATTTTGACGTGCCCGACACAAATTCAAATGGTTTCAGCGGGCGTTGATCGAGTTCCAGTGTAGGCAGACTTGAGTGTTGTAGCCACGGTGTTATCAATACGAGAAGAAACAAAGCAAACTCGTGCGTCCAATCGCAGGCTTCCGCCCTTGAGTTCTATCCAGAGCTGGTGGAAAGCTGATCGATATTTACAAGCCGGTCCTATTCTTGCCTTTTGTTCCGCAGATGTTTTCTCTTTGTTTTTTTATCCGCCATCTCTATCTCTCTGTCGCTCGGCTCGCTAATGTCCGTCCCGTGCAATGAAGCGCTCTCTCCTCCACATCACGAGTAGAGACGCCCCTTATTGCTGATTGGCTACAGGTTTGTTTTGCGATTCGGCCCGAATCCGTTTTCTAAAGAGTTTTTGGAAAATTACATACCCTACCTTTCATTTTTATGCAGGTCTCACCCTCTAGACAACATACAACAGTCCAAATACAACGTAACACGGTTAAAACAAAAACAAATATATGATAGACAGAATACAGCTGTTAGTGAGGTAAAAGGCTACCTTAACTTTCTAATAGTACATAAGAACAATACTACGGAACCATTTATTATTTGTAAAATATTGTATTGCACTAATCAACTAAAGCACTTTATAGCGTAATGTGCATTTATTTATGCATTCATATTTAAAAGGCGTTAAGGGACTTCTAGAGAGCTCTGCTTTGTTTTGTGGAAAATAGCTGTTCATTCCCAGGGCAAACATTGAACTCTTATGCAACACATTCCCTGTTGATTTAATATATAAAATATGACCCCAACTGTGCAATGCTCTCTTTAGTTCTTGACAATCAGATAAATGTGATGCAAGAATTGATTTGGCGAAGAACAGACATGCTAAAACATGCTGTGTTTGAGATCGTGAAGCCAGTAGATTCCAGAACATCAGATTTCAAACGACGTTTCTCCTCCAACTGTTCTCTAGGATCCGGTGGATGCCACAGGAGTCGGGGTCAGATGGCCAAAACCCACACGGAAACAGCCAATCTCTCTCTCTCTCTTGCTTTCCTTGTGTTCAAACAAGAACACAAAGATTATGCTGACAGCAAGAGTCACTTCTACACACAGCTCAAGCTTTGTACATCTTGTAATCTTTCACCCAGAAATGAATTTCGTTGAAATACTAGTAATCTTCATCCAGGCAATTCCAAGATGTATATAAGTTTGCTTCTTCATCAGAAAGATTTGGAGAATTCGCCATTACAGCACTTGCTCACCAATGAATCCTCTGCTGTGAATGGGTGCCGTCCGAATGAGAGTCCCAACAGCTGATAAAAACATCAAAATAATCCACAAGTAGTCACTGACTCTATTTGAGGTCAAAAAACACTTTAATGATGCAATTGTTTATTACAAAACACAGCTTTTCACTTCAAAAGATGTTAATTGATGGAGTGGTATGGATTACTTGTCAATTATTGTGATGTTTTTTACCAGCTGTTTGGACACTCATTCTGACGCCACCCATTCACTGCAAAGGATCCATTGGTGAGCAAGGATGTAATGCTAAAATTCTCTAAATCTGTTCTGATGAAGAAACAAATCTACATTTTGGATGGCCTGGGGGTGAGTACATTTTCAGCAGATTTTAATTTTTTGGATGAGCTATTCCTTTAAATATATTGGGCAAAATATTCTATTATATTGTAATGGCAATTATGTAGGTAAGGCAATGAGAATCCATCATCAAAATGAAGAATATGAAGAGGGAATACCTTTGAAAGCAATCGTCGATGCATACAGTTTAAATAAGGTTTAGGCTTATCATTAATTTCTCCTGCAGAGATTTTGTAGCAGATCACACAGTCAACAACAGGCTGGAGGAATATGGAAAGTAAGCCAGTAAGTATAAGGAAATTAATCCACATTTAATTTTGAGCACTGTGGTGTTGCCACTTTATACTGTAGATCTTAATATTTCCATCAATATAATGTAAGTATATTGTCAGTATTAAACCTAGTAATACTTTGCATGATAGTGTAAATGGCATCAGCAGCAAAAATACTTTCTAATTTCAGCTATTTACTTAGTATTTATCAGTTACAGTTGAAAAGTTTGGGGTTAGTAATATACATTTTATTCAGCAAAGATGCATTTCACTGCCGTAAGGACATAACAGATTTCAATTTCAACTAAATGCTGTCTTTTAACGTTCGATTCAAAGATTATGAAAAGCAAAATGATCATGGCTTCCACAAAATATGAGCAGCACAACTGTTTTCAACATTAATAACAAGAAGAAATGTTTCTTGAGCAGCAAACCAGCATATTAGAATGATTTCTGAAGGAGCATGTGACATGAAGACTGGAGTAATGAGCTGAAATACAGCTTTGCATCACAGGAACAAATTACTTTATTAAATACATTACTATTATTTTAAATAATAATCGTAGTTCACAGTATTACCATGTTTTTACTGTATTTTGGACAAATAAATTCAGCCTGGTGGACATGAGACTGCATAAAAATGACTGACCCCAAACTTTTGAATAGTAGTGTATTAACTGTACTATCAATTTGCAAATGCAACATAAAATACATATTGTCCTTTAAAGCATCCATTTAATACGTGTTTGGAAAATGACTTATTTTATGTTGACATGCAACTGTAAGAACAAATGAAAACAGCTGATATTCATATTCTAGCTTGTTTGAAATGCATATTTGCTTACCCGATCATTCCTGAATCCACATGTGGTTGCATCTGTGTTCTCGGTACCTCTTTTGCACTCGGTGGCTTTCAGATAAAAGTTATGGTAGATGTATTTGACATCAAATCCTGCCTATAGAGACGATACAATTTCATCTAAATATATAGAACTTTTCCACATGTCCACACAACATTGCAACTCACTTCTGTCCTCTTTGTTGTTGGGTCCCAGGAGATTTTCATGTGTGATTTCTGACCTAAAAATGAACTTGTGGCAGCAGGAGTCTTTGGAATTTCTGACCTGCTCTTCAGGATGCGTTACCCAACAAAAATCTACATGTGATTGTGTTAGTAAAACAATTATCATTTCTTCTGCTATGAAATCTTGTTTAGTACCACGAAAATAAAAACGAACTAGATAGATAGATTTCAGAAAAGAGAATAAAATTAAAACCAGAAGAATGGATTTACCTCAATTTCTGCCTGATGAATAGATTTAAAGAAGATATAATGGTTCTTGATGCTGTGATGGTCATTGAACATGTGTAAAGACAGCTCCACTCCTCTCTTGTAGATATCTGGGAGTTTGCTGAAGGACTCTTGTGCATGACTGAGTGAGACTCCAGCAGAGAGCAGCACGATCCACAGCAGCACAGCCATCTTTAACACGTCTGAACTTAACAGCAACTGCAAATGTCTGCTTACCCAAAAACCAGGTTAAACATTCTCTAAAACCGTCTCTGTTCATGTGGAGCCCTGGCATGATGTGTACAAATCAGGGACTAAATAAGAACACTGCCGCAAGCAGAAATATAGTTATTTATCGTCTTGAAATTCAGCTGTAGTTATGAGGTTTGTTTTAGCTTTTTTCCCCCTGTTTTATTTGATTAAAAATACAGTAGAAATAAGCACAATTTAAAATAACTATTTTAAAATGTAATTTATTCCTGTGAAAGCTGCAAAAGCTGAATTTTCAGCATCATTACTTAGTCTTCACTGTCACATGTTCTTGAAAAAATCATTTTAATATGAGGGATTGTTGCGAAGAAGCTTTATTATTATCCTCATGTGAAAAAAGTTGGCTGATTAATATTGTGTAGGAACCAGCAATACATTGATTCGAATGTTAAAACAAAGTAAAAAGATCAGGAAATTAGTTGAAAAAGAAATCTTTTGTAAAAACCTAAATTGCCTTGTGGACAATTTAACAATTTAATGCATCCTTCCAAAATGATTCTTATTAAAGTAAGCTTTGCTACAGAATATCAGTGGAAAAAATTACAACTCAAATTGAAGTTAAAAAAGACAATTAAAAAAAGATATGAATATCCAATTTAAATAGAAAAATCAACTTTATTTGCAATATTTGGAATTTGCTGTAAATACTGCATTATGTACAGAGGAACATTTAATAATCAAATATCCAATAACCAAACAAGTTAAAAACAATATGCATAAAAATGCACACAGATGGTAAAAATGACCCTCCTTTGCTGAACACACCAGGTCATACTTGTAACTAATATCAGCAAAAGTTAAAATGACCACAATGTTCCAGCATTAACCTTCAGTCTTAAACCCCGCAAAGCATCCATAAATACCATCTACAAACAAGTGCTGCTGAGCATCCACACTGTAGCAACAGAACGCAAGCATATTCCTGCCTGCATTCACACACAACCTCAAAGTGCTGCTCTACGATCAGGTTTCCCAGAGTTCTCTGGTTCTAAACGTGTCATGCAAACCTGGAACCAGTCGCTGAACACGGGCAGAGGGAATGTCAAAGATAAACAACGGTGACAAAGTACAATGTGCTGATGGTCCTGATGCACTAAACGACAACACGGACAACATTTTATAAAAATATTCTTGATCCAGTCACGTTGTACGCTCAAATAATGACATCAAATTTCCTAGTCGAATAAAAAATAACATCTACATGATTTATTTGTGAGCTCACTCGTCATATGTCATTAGTTAGCCCATACATAATCTAAAGCAATATAAAACTAACATTCTATCTTCCTATAATTAAAAGATCCTAACACATCCGATTCTGGAATCATAATCTGGAATGTAAATAAGAAGTAAAGCACTTTTTTTGTTGTTTAAAGCACAATGCCTCCAGAGATAAAAAACAAATGTGAAATGCTACTAAAATAACAAACATAACCATAACTGTAACCAAATAGTTAAAGTTGTTGTTTTTATTCCTATTGGTTTGTGTGCACAAAATATTCCAAGTGAAAGTGTGCTGAATTGAATCTTATTAGTGCAGATTCCCCGTCTAACTGACTGTAGGAATCCAAAAATATAAAGTGGGATATTAGTGAATGATGGGGAAAAGGTTAGTGATATTATTCAGGAATTCTGTGGCAAAATCCCTCATGAACTTACATGAATAATACGGTTCCCATTAAACCAACAAATAATTAGTAAGTAAATCAAAATCTACATTGCGTGTTTGCTGAGAACTGGTGCTGAAATAAAAGAACAGGCTTTTAGTGTTAATTCAACGTTAAATGTGGAAAGACTTCAGAAATGTGGTAGAAAATACCAGTTTATCAGGTCAACAGATTTAGTTCTAATAAATTAACTATGATGAACTACAATTTTGGGATCATCTGTAGGGACGCACTTTTTCTTTTTCTTAAAATGGGACTCCAAACTAGGTCACTAGTGCATCGATCCGAGCTAAAACACATCTTAAAATCTCCCAAGACCATTTACTACCAAATTCATCCTCATCCTTCATGAGTCATTTGCATGTAACAGTCAATATAAAATATACAGCAACTGCACATCTAGAGATATATGAGAGTTTAGGGTTTCATGTGACTTTCATGCATTATAAAAGAGAAAACACCTGTTTAGACAGAATTTTGAAAGAGAAAAAGAAAAGTCATGATCGGATGGCAACAAAAGAAAAAATACTGTCGATTGTGTGAATTAATGTATGCTGGGTCATAAATCAGAAAATAAGGCAGTAAAACTATTAAAAGCACAGACGTACATACAATTTCAGATGAAATGGACCTTGGCAATCTTTCTTGATCATGAATATTCACTAAAAACTTCATATAATATTGCATGGGCCCTGAATGGTGCTAGGAACGTACCATAAGCTACATTCGTTTTCCTCATAGGCGACAAATACGCTTGTTTAAGGCTAAACGGTGTGATAGCAGCTCTCTAATACAAATGAAATGAGTCTCTGGAAATGCCGGGTGGACATAATGCACTATTCTCACCTCTACAGCATGTCGAGACTCGCTGTGCGATTTGGTTTAGCAAAAGCAACTGTCCTATTGGCCAATAGCGTGACTGATAGGAAGACAGGCGAGAGACGGACAGCTGCGGTCGTGGCTCAGACTGGCATGTGCATCTCTGTGTATTCGTCGTGTCCCTCTTTCTCATCAAAAGTGGGCTCTGCATTATCAGCGTCCAACTGAGACACAGAAGAGAGATAGAAAAGCCACACAAACAGCATCAGTCAACGTGATTTTGAAAATGACCTACTTTCTTTCTTAAAGGGTTGGTTCACCAAAATGAAAATTCTGGCATTAATACTCACCCGTGTGTTCGAAACCTTTACAGAACTGCGTGCTCTTCGGAACACATTTTAAGATATTTTTGATGAAATCTGAGGGTTTTCTGACCCTCCCATAGACAGCAACGGAACTACCAAGTTCAAGGTCCAGAAAAGTACCAAGATGATCGACCAAAGTAGTCCGTGTGACATCAGTGTTCAACTGTAAAGTTACGACCGTACGACGAACGCCAGTAGAGACAAAAATGTGGAATAAAGTCGGTTTTTGTTTTGCTTTGCGCAAAAAAGTATTCTCGTAGCTTCGTAACTTTACAGTTGAACCACTGATTCAACCACTACTTTGCGATATTTGATACTTTTCGGGGACCTTTACAGTGGTAGTTAACTGTAGATGGGAGATTTCATCTAAAATATCTTAATTTGTGTTCTGAAAATGAACGGAGGTCTTACGGGTTTCGAACAACACGCGGGTGAGTAATTAATGACAGAATTTCATTTTAGGGTGAACTAACCCTTTACGGTACTTTGTGCATGATACAGCAGTGCATATGGGAAGCCCATTCGCCAGAATAAAAAAGAAAACAGAGTATTGCGACACTTTCTATCACAATTCTGACTTTTTCCTCCTCAGAACTGCATTATATACACTGCAAAAAAATGCTTTTCTAGCTTAGATCTTTTGTTTTGTTTCCAGCCAAAATATCTAAAAATACCACGAAAATCTAGAAGTATTTTCTAGAAGTAAAGATTATTGTCTTGTTTTCAGAAAAAAATTGTCAAAATTAAGTGAGTTTTTGTTTGAAACAAGCAAAATAATCTGCCAATGGAATAAAAAAAATTCTTGTTTTCTGTTTGTTTCAAACAGAAAACAACTCGGTGTAAACTCGGAATTCTGACTTTTTTCTCAGAATTTCAAGTTTATATCTCACAATTCAGCTTTTTTTTTCAGAATTGCAAGATATGAACTTGCAATTGCGAGTTATAAAGTCCAATTCTGAGGAAAGAAAGACTTTCTTAGAATTGCAAGTTTATATCTCGCAATTCTGACCTTATTTCTTAGAATTGCAAGTTTACAGATTGCAGTGAGTTTTCTCAGAATTGCGTGATATCAACTTCAATAGTGGGAAAAGTCAAAAGTCATGAAAATTCGCAATTACCTTTTAAAAAAATATTTTGATTCAGTGGTGGAAGTGGGTGAAGACTTGCTCCGTTGCTTTTGAGGTGGTGTCACCTCATTTTAAAATAAAATTAATATGAAAATTAATGAAAATAGAATAAATACAAATAAAATAACATTTTGGAAATAAAATGGGCTATGAAGGCAGTTTCATACAGATTTTAAAAGAAAGACATGTTATGTTAAACTACTATATTAATTAATTTTTAGAGTTAATTTTTTATTTACGCTGTTGTTCAAAAGTTTGGGGTCAGAAAGATATTTAAAATGTTTTTGAAATAAGATATCTCTTATACTCACCAAGACTGAATTTATTTGACTAAAACAGTAAAAACTGGAATATTGTGAATTATTACTTTAAAATAACTGTTTTCCACTTGAATATATTTTAACATGTAATTTATTTCTGTGATTCTGCGATTACTACGATTCAGTGTCAAAAATCTTCAGAAATTATTCTAATATGCTGATTCTAATATGCTCAAGAAACATTTCTATATTATCAATGTACAGTACAATGTTTGTGGAAAAAACGTTGTGATTAACATTTTTCAGATTCTTCAAAAGAACAGCAGTTATTTGAACTATAAATGTAACATTTTGTAACATTATAAATGTCTTTACAATAAAAGTATTAATTCTTCGAAAAAAAAGTCCATGCATGTGTCTTTTTGTGCATGCAAAGATCCTTACACACTGCATCTCACGAGTGCTGAAGATGCGTGGCAGAAGAAACATCTTGACAGGGACGGTCATGATGAGAACAAACGGGAAAGCCAGCGATGCCACAGTAGACATGACCACCCAGAGGACAGCAAGACAGACCACCTGTATGGCAGTGTACAGATGCATCCGCAGGGTCCGCACCTGAGGATCCCGTCACAGAAATTCAGTCAAGACACACAGTACAAACCAGCTCTACCTTCCATATTGTTGATTTCTGTGAAGTATCTGATACCTTTACTGCAGCATGTTACTGCCACAGTACCTTTGAACCAAAATCCTCTTTATTAATGAACAGAAAACAGACTGGGCTCCTGACCTTGCGCACGTAGGTGTGATCGGGGTGGTATTTAGGGGGCATCAGCAGCAGCAGGATCCGTTCTGTCAGCTGGATTCCATTCAGTGACATCACACCCATGTACAGGAAGATGCCAAACAGCACAGCGATGGGGATTTGACCGAGCAGATCACCGATTACTATTGAGAGACCTACAGCCAACAAAATTTGCAATTTCATAGACTTTTTCTTCATTTAATACATCTAGCAATGCATACAATAGTCATTTTTCACTGATTTAATGTGCATGTAATAAAATACTATGAATCTTAAAGCAATAAGCCACAAGATTTTATGTAGGGATTTTACTAAGAGTAAAGGGTGTTTTTATCCACTTAAACTGTTAAAAATGACTGTAATGGTTGGCCTTTGACTGCTTGTCTTTCCAAAACACTAAATATCCAATAAATAATGAAACTGCCATGCATCTGATTTGCTGGATGAAATCCAATACTTTTTTTATTTTTAAATTCCTTCGTATTTTTGGGTTGCTCATTCCAAAAATAGTATCTGATTCCAAATTTGTATCTTTGACGCTTTTTCCGACAATTATCCTTCAATATTGTAATAATAATGAAATTATTGATTTTTTGTTTTGTTTTATTATCAGCAGTTTGTATTGATCAGGATGTATTTAAGTGCATAAACAGTAATTGTTTGAAACCCACCTACAAGTATTGCCACCAGTAACCCGGTCACCCTCTGCTCCTTGACCTCCTGGATTCGAGGTTTGTCTCCTGGAGCGACGGCTTTGCTCATTACGGTGAGGGCGTTAGCATGGGTTACAGAGCGAACAGTGGCCGCGGCCATCCACGGCAAACCGAACATTGCGCTAGTGCCACCGAGAGTCACGATGAGCAACAGATCCAGATGGAAACCAGAACCCTTGACCAGCATTCGCTCTTTCTTACTGACTATCAACCTAGAAGGAGATTTTATAAATCAGGGAGAAAAATTTTGTATATGTATATGAGTTACATTACAGTTACATTACATTACAGTACTAGCTTTTTTTTTTT
>JADLZN010004675.1:0-294522 GCA_018155175.1 Sinocyclocheilus anophthalmus
CACAAACACAGGAATTCAGAGCTTGAGCTGACCTCCCATCCCAATTACCTGCCCTGGCTTTCTTAAACTCTTACAATAAGCTCCACCGCTGGAGATCCGTATACTCGCCCTAATGAGGCAAAGGGAGACAAAAGCAGCTCTCTTGGGAATTATGCAGTCCTTCTATATTTTAGGAAAATGATTCGGGTAATTACAGAGCTTGGGGGAATATGCCATCCTCATTAAACATGAATGAGTAGAATCAGGCCACCGCTGATACTCTATACAATTTCTAACATACATTTATCTGGACACTTTGGTTGCTGTTGTTTACTTTTGTTTGTTATAACATTAAATTTCCTGTTAGATTTATTACAGTTTTTCACGGTACATAGTGAAGGAATGTACTGTTATGCACTAAATGTACAATTTTTTTACAATGTAGGTACAGCCAGACCCTAACCCGAAATCTAAATTTAACTCGAGTTAAGTCCATGTAATTACCTGATATTACTCAGTACTTTCTTAAAGTGCATGTACTGTGAAATAAAGGTTCAACCACACCATTTTAATGTAATATAGTACTATAGTATTCTTTACAGTACATTGAAAGTTCATCCCTTCCAAAAAAGTACCGTGGTGATACCATGGTATAATGATGGAATCGACCTTTGAAACTACTATCACTTACAAAAAAGTAACACACTAGGGTATTATGAATTTCAGTAGCCTACCATGGTACTGTATATTTCAAAGTATCAAATTATTACCATTTGATACTATCACTGTACAATAATACTGCCACAGTGCCTTTTTAAAGTGATTGTACTGAAATAAACATACCATGCCATTTACATAGTACTCCATGGTTCTAGAATACCATAGTACAAGACCAAACAAACATCACAGTGGTATGGTTTTGCAAGTAATTTCATGAATATGAAAATCATTCAGTGCCATGTTATTAACATCCAATACCATGATCGTCCTATTGTACCACGGTGCCACCACAGTACCTTTTTGTAATGAAGGCAAAAGATAATTGTATCCACCACTTATTAACAAGTTAACAATTAGCTGCTAACCCTCTGCACTCAACTCAACCAGCTCAGTCTCTTTCCACAGTTTATGTTGTTTTTCACTCAGACTCTCAGTAGAATTACAATTCATAGAGTCTCTGGGTCTAAGGCCCGGCCTGCCATCAAGATTTGAGAACAAATGAGCGGCACTCGAATTCAGCATAACAGCTGCTCATTAGTCGGGCTTATTAGTATGACTTGTTAAACTTAAACTTTTTGAGCGAATAGGCTACTCCTTGTATTATTATTTTTTTTATGTTTTATTGCCTTTTAATCAATTTTTCAATATTTTATTCCTCTACCAGACACAATTGACTGAAAATGCAAATTCATTGGCCACTAGAGGACACTGGAGAGCTGAGAGAGAATTTCAGTTTAATGATCATGAACCTCTGCATCAAACACACACACACACTTAATATATAGGTTTATATTATGACTGCATACGAGTCTGTATTTTTCTACAGTGATGTTTTCTGTTCTGTCAGCCCCATTTGTATATCCTCATGAAAGAGAGAATAAAGCAATGTCAAGATGCTTTATCAAAACTGGTAAAGCAAAGAAAATGTACACTTTTACAGTCATATCTTGAATTTTATTTGGTCTGAATTCAATGGACGTGTCTGTGCTGTCACACCAGCAGATGGTTGTAGAAAACAGTAGCTTAAACCTGTGACGAATTCCATATCATCTATAAACATGTGTGAGATTTATTATCCATAGAGCCCTTTCATTTCAGCTCTCACCTGACGTACATTGTGTCATGAGGTTCAGTCAAGGATGGAATCATGTTGGAAACTTTGCTTTGCGTTCCCCAAGATGAATTTTCCATTTCATACTGAATTTGTGTTGTTATTATTATTATTCAATTATATGCTGTATAAAATGTGAACCACCTGCCGCAAGAGCCTTCGGGGGGAGAAGGGAAACGTCTGTTCTCAAGGAGCGGATTGATGCCCGTTCCCTCCTCCAGTTCCCAACTAAACCCAGACCTTCTTCTTCAGTACTGCCCTGTTAATCATTTGGAATCCATACTAATAAATACCTTATGTTTGCTAGGGCCTGTCCAAAGGCATGAAGGGCTTTGTTTGTGTGGCCTGATACAATTCCAATGATACCCTCAATAAAAAGAGATAAACCTTGCTTTTCCCAAGAGTTGACGGCATCACTCGGCAGGAGGCGCTTTGCTGCCGTTTCTTGCCGCATTTATGTGAAATTTCCTAATCAGAAACACCCATTAGTGAATAACACGAGACCCCTAAACTCTGATGGACCACCTGAGCATTCAGACAACTCTACCAGGTCATAATGTTCCAGTTTTACTAGGATCAATGTGGGTCTGAGCTGAATATTGCTCTGGAAGCAATTTGTTGAACTCACACATGACTAATGCTATTACACATCATCATTGTCCATCATCTCAGTAGGCTACAAAAACAATTTCAAAGGCAGATGAAAGAATCGATTATATGCATTTACACATAGCGTTTGCAGATTATGAATCAAAGATGCAATATCTGATCACTGAGGTTTAGCTCATTGAGTGAAACGAAAGCGGAAAAATTTGGATGCATAACAATTGGACAGCTGTCCAAAAAACACCTTGTCTACACCACTATAAACAACCTTTTACAATCTATACTGGACAGGGAATTGTAATGTTACAGTATATCTCAGGTCTGATTTCTATGAAAGCCCTTCACAGAGAGCTCACACAAATATAGGCTGCCTATCACCAGGTACCGGATTGACCCGGTAATCTGGTACTGCAGTTACATTTTTATAATTTCACTACTGACTTGGTAGCAAAGGACTTTTGACACTACTACAAACAAAGGCTATATATAAAGGCTATACAAAGGCTGAATAAAGAGAAGTTAAATTTGAATGTTTGTTTTCATAAATTAAAAGACATACAAATTTGTTGCTTTCATTATAAAAAAGAAGTACTTATTGCAAAATGATCCATCAGGAATGGAGTGAGACTAAAAATCCACCAAGCACAGGGCAAAGGTGACATCTGAATAGTAATATGCATTCTTCTGTTCAGCTGAAAATATGGGAATGTTTAATATGCTTTCACATTTTCATGAAAAGCACTCTGCTTGTATGATCAATTTATTTTTAGAAATTATCAATTGAATATCTTCGAAAACAAAATAGGGGCACACACTTTTTCCATGTTCCGTTTTCTTTTTTCATACTTCTCCATACATGGAAATTACTCAAATAAAATTCTATACTTTTCCATACTGCATAGAAACCCTGGAATTATTTCTAAAGGATCATGTGACACAGGAGACTGGAGTAATGGCTGCTGAAAATTCAGCTTTGCCATCACAGGAAATAAATTAAATTTTTTAAATATAGAAAACCTCATTTAAATGGTAATAAATTTCACAATATTACTGTATTTGTATCAATAAATGCAGGCTTGGTGAGACTTTCTTTTTAAAAACATTACATAATCTTACCGACCGACCCCAAACTTTTGAACAGTAGTGCACATATACCTATTCATATCAGGTAATCATCTTTATCCCTATGGCAATACATTCCACCAGCCACTGCCAAAGTAAGCTAAGGTGTTATTGCCAACTATTGGGAAATTCTGAGACCCTTGGCCTGCCTTCACAGGGATTGTTGTTGTCAGATTTTCACCAAAGTAACTGGATATCTTGCTTTACAAATGCACGAGACATGAACAAATAAGTTCAAAAAGCTCCTTAAAGACCTCTTCTGTTGTCAGACCAAGGGTGTGAAGCTGTTCCTGTACCCTTTTCTCCTGAAAGTTCACTACATTCCTTTGTTAAAGACCTTTTCACATGACAAAACATAAACACAACGTAGCCCAGGTGTCTGGTCTTATTGGATCTGAACAAAGCGAAAAAAAGGTCACCAAAGAGGTCTCCGTCTATAAACTGATGTAAAACAGCCCAACAATGACTTAATGTCTGCATGATTTAGTACGATTACTGATTAATAGAGGAGCAGTAATCAGTTTAGCAACGTTTACTTTAAATTAAAGTTTGATATTCTGTTGGTTTCGACTCATGTTTATCATGCGCCTTCTATCCTAATCAAGATTATTTTATGAAGTAACCAGCTGTCTCCTCCAAGTAACATCATTGCTTGATTTGTGTCCTGTGTGCTGCAGAGGTTTACACTTGATTACAGAATAAATACACACGTGTCTGACATCATCATCATTTAGTTCATTTAGACATTTGTATATGCTTCAAAGCACAATGTCCTTCATTAGACATGCATCACCCATATTACTTCAACTAATGGCTGGATTTAATGCCCTGGGAGATGTTTAACACTATTCCTGTGGTTTTGCCCCAGTTCTCAGTAATCTCAATCGATTTTTAATCTTAAGCGATGTCCACACGACTCGTGATCCACATGAGATACAGCAGATGAAGCCGAGGTGATGATTATTTGGGGGGATTTTAAGCGGAGTTTGTCTGGAAAATAGCCAGTTGCTTCTGGCTCTATTTATGCCTGAAATGAACCTCCATCTCAGGTGATAAAATCCCAAATGCTCAGACAAGATCATGGTTTACACCTGGTAGTAACCAAGGGGTAAGGCTGGACTATTTAGCATGGTCAGTTTGCCCTTGCTATAAAATGTCCACAAATACACTACTGTTTAAAAGTTTGAGGGAGGGATATTTTTATTTTTTGGTCCCCAAGGCTGTATTTATTTGATCGAAAACACAGTAAAATAGCAATTTTGCAATTTATTACCACAATTTTAAAAGCATTGCTTTCTGGTTTCATGTATTTTAAAATGTCGTCATAACATAACGTCAAACATAATCGTTCAAATATCAGTATAATATGTGACCCTGGCTCACAAAACCAGTCATAAGTCGAACTGGTATATTTGTAGCAATAGACAACAATACATTATTATGGGTCAAAATTATCGATTTTTCTATTATGCCAAAAATCATAAGGGTTTAATAAATTTGAAATCCCCTACATACATTGACACCGAACCTACTTTTTGATTAGTAGTATGCATTGCTAACAACTTCATTTGGACAACGTTAAATGCGATTTTCTCAGTATTTTAATTTTTTTGCACCCTCAGATTCCAGTTTTTCAAATAGTTGTATCTCGGCCAAGTGTTGTCCTATCCTAACAAACCATACACCAGTAGAATGCTTAATTTATTCAGCTTTCAGATGATTTTTTTTGAAAAATTGACCCTTATGACTGGTTTCGTGGTCCAGGGTCACAAATGGTTGATTGGTGCTCAGAAACATTTTTGTATTATTATCGATGTTGAAACAGTTGTGTCGCCTAGTATTTTATGAAGTACTGATTTTTCTTATTTTGAAATAGACATCTTTTTGTAACCGTATGTACAAGACGTTGCTGTCCTTTCAATCATTTTAATGAATTGTATTGTATTTAATTGCATTATAGTATGGATTGGCTCACATGAGACAAATATTAATACAGGTGATAAAACAACGTGAAATGATTTGCTGATTTGTGACTAAAAATGATCAGAAATGATGGGGGGGGGGAGAAAGTCTGGGTACAATTTACAAAAAAAGTAGCAAGTAATACTCCCTTTAAGTCCTTCTGGAAAGTTCCTACTTTAAAGTTCAGAAGTTGTATAAAACATTGTGATTTTGGTTAGAATAAACAGACAGAAAACAGAAGCTTTTTGGTGCTACTGCAATAAAATCAACAGCAAAAGATGGACAGTGGGTGTGTATTTGATTGCTAGCCTGTGTACTTTATCATTCTCATGCCACCACAGTAAATTACGGCAAGTGTAGTTCTATCACGCAAGCCTGTCAGCTCATTAACTGGCTAAATAGCTAATATTTATTTTCTTTATCAACAAAATGCACGCAAACTAAACTATGCTGTCAGAATTTACAAATACAACCTAATGTGATCAATGCCACTTCTGTAACGAATCTCGAATTAACACATCCCCCAAATCAGAAAGTTATGGCGTGGTGTAAGCAAGCAACTATGCTAGCATCATAAGCTCACTGCTTGAGCGTGTTTTAATGGCACTGTGCAAAACATGTGCTTGCCTGAGATTGAAGAAGGTTCCTGTGAATGCCCATTTTGTCTTAGTGACACTTTGATCCATCTTTGCCAACTCAGACCACCTTGATTAAAGAGAAGGGTCAAAACATGGTCACATGCCTGTTTCTCACAGATTTTGGATCCAGCTCCCCTTTTTTGCTTCTTTATGCATGGTCCACAGAGGCTTTAGTCCTCAAAACACATAATGATGGTTTTCTAGCAACAGGCCAAAACAGTGTTATAAAGCTGGGCAGAGCAGAGGTACGCTCTTGCATGTTGAGAGAGTCTCCAGTGGCGGGCCGGAGAACAGTTGGCGCATTTCTGTGTGGGCGAAGGCATGAGCTTAGCAACAGCTTTGTCCTCTGCAAAAAATCTACCAGTAAGAAACTTTTTCATGAATTAAACATGTGGAACACATGGTGCTAGAAATATCCAAACATTATTTACTGATGCTGTGTTATATAACCTTAGACAAAAAGGCACTCTAATGAAGTTGAAATTCTGCCAGGGGCTCTGGAAAAACAATAACACAACGTAAAGACCCTGAAAAATCGGTTTACCTATGTAATATCACATCAGACAGATAAACAGCACACCTAGACATTAATATATATGTTGTCTGGAACGCAAATTTTAAGGCACAATTGTGTGTGAGATACTATTTTTATACAACAAATCTACAAATTATATATTACATAATATACATTTGAGAGAAAAACATCAATTGCTGGCCATCTGTACAACCTAAGTAGTGGAAGTCAGTATCTATCGGCTTTATATAGTCATCAAATAAATGTACAACAAAAAAAATGCTCTTTTTGTTGTTGAGGCATGCAAGCCTACCCTCTGGTTTGATCATCCTTCCTTTTTGAATGTGGCAGCTTTGATGTTTGTCACGCAGGGTTATTTTGCTGTTATTAAATTTGTGAGGAATCCCTGCGTGGTCCTTGACAGGAAATTAAAAAGCAGGTACCCACAGGAATCTATGGGCTCAAAGAATTTGGTAGAACATGGCAACTTCCTAGAAGAACATCAGAATGGATCATCCATTTATGAGTTTTCCTGTCACGGTTAAAGACAATAATACTGTTTTCTGTTTACTGTGTTCAGGAAATCGTTTATGAAAACAGTGCCCCCAAATATAATAATACAGACTGGCTATATTGGGCCTAAATACAAGTTACTTGATATAACGTCTAAGCAATATCATACCCATCCATTTGTACTTAATAAAATATGTGTTCCAGAAAACATAGATCCTGGAATTCACTCACCTTCTACTTAACAATAACCACAGGGCAAAAGTTGGATATCGGAAAGCCGGGTCAGACCGTTCTTCAGTGAGAAGCGTTATCTGATGTAATTTCCAGGATGGTGGAAACGAACCAGCATGGAGACATGTTAGAAAAAGTATTAGTTAAATAATACAATAAAATTATGAATTAAAATGATAAAGTTGTTACAAATGGTTACAATCAAAGGAAAATATGAAATCCGAAAATGCTCATAGCTTCACAGTGAAATCAAAATTTGAAAAGCTTATTTATGAGAACAGTTTATAATAATTACAATGGTAAATCAAATGTTACCTTACTTTTCACTATGGCTGTTTTTTGAGCAAAACTGCACTCATTTTGTGTTCATGATTTTTAAATAATTCAAATTTCCACTGTAATTGGCCTTGTTTTGTTGTATTTTTCTGAAATGTTGCATAAAATACAGTATTAAATGGAGACTGCATTGCTATATTTGGCCATTGCATTATTTCGCTAGCATTTTAAGTTGTAACATATAGTGAACACTTTTGCATTAGTCTACATTAGATTGTCAAAATATTAGGACAGGATTAAAAATTAGCTAAATATTTGGCAGATGCTGCTGAAACATTCTTTATGAATGCATGCATTATAAGTAGCTGTTAAGTCTCTGAACCTCACAGTCCTCGTCTCCATGCATGCACCATTGGTCCTTTATGGCCAAAATCTGATAGTGTCTTCTATTAGTGTCGGCTCTCATCTCCTGCGGAAAAATACACACATTCATTCAACACACAAAGATCTTATGAAGGGCAGATGGATAGAACATGTGTTTGTGCCTTCTTATGTGGTATAAAGCGAAGTGCCGAAGTCCACAATAAAGCACTGAAGCAGTTTGTCCCAACACATGGCAACCTGTCACAATAAAACTGATAAAAGAAGGACCTCTGCTGGAAGCTCCACATTTTTGTCCACATCTTGACAGACCTTTACAACAAGGAAACAGGGAGTTGCTTCAGGACATTCTCGACTTGGACATCACAAATAGCGTGTGACAAATGGAAAACACGTGACACTGTCTATCGTGATGTTTGCGAGATCTCACATTTTACTTTGTGCCAGTTCTAACTTAACTGTTCTCATATGAGATCAAAAAGTTAGCTATACACGACAAGTTTTGGAAATCAAATGACTTTCCAGTAACAGCTTATTTCAATTTGAGAGCAGATGATATTTAGCATAGTGATGTTTAGCATATGAATATTAACACAACCTGTGCCTTCAACCCTTGAATGAGTCCTAAATGCCATTTTAGGCCCCATTTATCCCTCTGGCTATCACAGGGTGATGTTTTACTGTTGAAATTGTTCAAGACCTCCAAACGCTATGGAGGAGCCAGATGTCTGTGTCTCTGAGTGACAATCTTCTAACAGTGCTGTTTTATTTTTCATTAATTTGCAGAGCTGTTTTGTCTCGGTTCTGCGCACAAGCTATTTCGCTTTTGTCAGCAGTTTGGTTAATACAAGCGATGTGCGAGAGTGGTAGAAATGTGGACCTTCACAGACAAATATGGTCAAAGCTGAGACTGTATTAAAGCAAAACGTCCTTGATTATAATCTCAAGAGATCTAAATTGCATAAGGAGACAATTCTCTCTCTGAAAGCTCTCTAAAATTACACCTTTGTCAACAGGCACAACAGAGTCTTATGCCATTGTCCAAAATATCACTTTACAGTGTAGACCTGTCATTGGGATGCAATGAAAACGTGGAATTTAATGTGGTCCCACAACCATGTGTGGGGTTTCCCCACTGTTCGAAATTGCCAGTTAAATATGTTTTGTCCTCTAAGGATGCAGCCAGTGCATAATTAACATTCCCTGGCTGTTTACAGTTGATTATTTCACTCAGTGGTTTTCCCTGGGAGCTGGTGATTATGCTGCTGCTCGACTACTAATAAAGAAATCCCTTTGAAAGTCAAGGCTCATATCAGAGAGATTTGGCGGAGAGGAACCAGTTATTAAGATGGAGCCCAAAAAATCAGCACCATCCTCACATTTAGCTCAGTGAGGTGAAGTTAAACTGATAATGGCACTGTAAAACAACATGAAAAAGACATTATACTGCATCTCAAAAATGTTTTTGAGAGCTCATCGGGAGTTTGGTATCAATTACGGAAAAGTGAAAGAGGACAAACATAAACCTATGAGATGACTGACTGACTGACTGACTGACTGACAGACATACAGACATACATAGAACCTCCTAACACTATCTGGCCTCACATAAAGACTGTTTACAGTTTGGTTGAAGTGTCTATATGTCAAAACATTATCACATCCAGATACAGAAATCTTAAGCTGAGCAGCTTGAAGTCTCATGTTTGCTCTCCCCACAGTCTTGCCACATGAATATACAGGCTTGCTTGCCAGTGTTTACAATTCGATAAGTGCACACAAGTTAAAGGCTTGTGCGCATATCTGCTTGTTGGTATAAAACAAGCAAACCACACACAAAACTAAACAGGCACATAGTGCTACTTTTTGCCAGGAACATGCAATTACTTGTAGTTTTCAGATCCAAGCACTTCCTTTTTTTACACATTTTCTTTTCCTCTTTGAGAATCTCATTTGGAGGAATAACCACATGTTGCACTGGAAGTGTCTCAAATGTGGTGATGGGAACACAGCGGATGAACCATTAAAATTCCTCTGGGATTGTATGGTTGTTATACACAAAAGCCATAAGGATCAGTGTCAGTTTTCTTTAAGAGGTACAGTACATGTTGTGTGGACTTCTGAACCTGGAGTCTTGGACACTTTCAACCAGTGTAACAAAAACAATCCAGAGCCACTTCATTACTTAACTAACTAAAGGTTTTAAACTACTTAAGGTTTTGTAAGAGTAATTTTGAGAAATTAGTACTTTAATTAAGCAAGGATGCATTAAATTGATCAAAAGTAGTAAAGACATTTATAATGTTACAAAAAAACTTTTCCAATTTCAAATAAAATAACTTTCAATAACCTTTTCTCTAATCGTCAACATTCCCATCCAAAATATTCATCAACCAACTTGTTTTCTTTTAACATTTATAATAATGAGAAATGTTTCTTTAGCAGCAAATCACATATTAGAATGATTTCTGAAGCCATCATGTGGCACTGAAGACTGGAGTATCGATGCTGAAAATTCAGCTTTAACATCACATGAATAAATTAAATATATTTACAAAACAGCAATTTGAAATTGTAATAATAATGTAATAGTATTCCTAATTTAAAAGGTTTTAAAAGTCATAACAGTAAGGAAACAACCAAAACATCAACCCCATAGCAACATACTAAAACCTCTTAAAGCACCCTAGCAACCCCACTCCAATGTGCTACAACCACCCAGAACACCCTAGCAACCCAAAAGTAAGCTTTTCATGGGCAAGCGACAAGCAAACAAGCAAAAAAAGAGGCTAGTCTATGAGTTGATTCTAACCAACTGAGATGAGAAAGACCATATTTAGTTGAATGTGGTCTTTTCATTACTCATCAAAAAAAAGAGGGGAAATGGGTAAGTTTTATTCATAGCTAATGCAGTAACGGAAAAAAGTGTCCCATTGTTGTGAAGCCACATAGGGACAACTTTAGAAATAACAAGCTCAAAATAGACTAGATCATATGTATACACCAACGGCTCTCACTTACAATATGCACAAAGGATTTTGATTCCCTTTGACCCCTTTTAAGGATGTTTAAACAACAAATCACAATTATTTGACGTGCATCAGTGACATTTCAAAGCGTCAACAAGTTCACAGAAGAAGGTTGTTATTAACACAAGCTTGGTTTCAGATGCCATGGAATCAAAGCCATTTATGTGAAATCACACTTGGAGAACAGACCTGGTTTATTTTTGCCATCTGGCAAACACTGCGCTTTTGATACGACCAACAAAGTAAAAATGCAGTGGGACTGATGGAAGCCATTGAGTTCATCATGAATTATATAATTTCCCCACTTATGGTGGATGAAAGACTTGAGTGTGAATTAAAAAACCTATCATGCATGTGACATGTATAGAGCATACTTGCTGTTTCTGACATCCACTAATTTAATTCAGAAAATTAAATCTCTCAGTCCATTTCATTAACGTCAGATCTCTTGACAGACTACCTAATGCATAACTGAATATTATCTGGCCATCAAAAAGTAGATGTTTGTTTCTTCATCAAAACAAATTTTGAGAAATGTAGCATTACATCACTTGCACACCAATGGCAGGTCAAGAATGCCGTCAGATGGTCTACACTCCATAATAACGCTTCCTCCAGTGGTAAAGTCTATCCCCTGTTGTTCTCTCTCATCAAAATCCATCTACATATTTGTTTAAAACTCTTTAAGGCTGTTTTCACTTGTAACGATGTTGTGCATATTTCTCTCCTGATTCAGACAATATGACTTTTTCACTGTAGAAAGCAATATTATGGATAGAGGACGTGTATTTTGGGTCTGAAGTGTTGTCTAAAATTAATGAAGAATTTGTTTTTAAAAACAATGCGTGATTTTTACCTGCCAAGACATTAATTTACGGACTTGAGTGTTGTGGATTACTGTGATGTTTTTATCAGCTGATTTTTCATTCTGACGGCACCCATTCACTTCTGAGCCGCTGATGTAAAGCTACATTTCTCCAAATCTGGTCCGATGAAGAAACAAACTCATCTACATTTTGGATGGCTACGCGCGAGTAACTTTTCAGCTAATTTTCATTTTTGGTTTAACTAATTCTTTAAAGCTAGTAAAATACTACAATATCTGATCACTGGATGCATTGATTGACCTGTCAGAATCAAGTATTCCTGAAACTACTGTATATTCCTAAAAGGCATGCTAAAACTGTGGTTGGCCACATTATATGTCAATCAGGCAAATATTTCCTGTTTAAGTGGGCAGTTGTTGGACAGAAAAAGCTGCAAAGGACCATACAGACATCTGGCAGTGTGAAACTAGTTCTTCATCATTATAAGTAGGTCACTGATTCAAACATTTTATGGGACAACCAGTCAAACATATTACACACCATTTCTAATTTGTCACCAGTCATCTAATAAAGATCATGATGAGGAGAATGAATGACCATTTCAGTTTCAGCACACAACTGTGGCAGTAAATACTCACTACTCAATACCACATGCTTTGAAATTCTTGACGCCCTGTGATTTGTATAAGCGCTTGGCTCCAAAGCACGTTTTTGAATTTGGGACCAAATTTCTTTTCGTTTAAAAGAGCATTGTTTGACATCAGCCGGCTCTTCTGACAAATACCAGATAATTGTCAAGCATTTTTTAAATTTCTCCAAAAGGGCAAAAACAAGTCATCAAGTCAGGGTGAATCATAGCTATTGACTCATAACCTCCACTTCAGCATGATGTGGGCTGAAGGTTAAGCGTGTTGAACGTTTAAGTATCTTCACAAGGGAAGAACATGAGAAAGAACGTTGAGAGATTAGAGCACACAGCATATTTGCTTCTTAAACCTCCACCAGCGATCAAGGTCACACTTGCCAGAGAATCACTCAGGAAAAGCTGATAACACTGAGAGTAGCTGGATAAGACCACCTGTGAGTTTATTCAAGATATCAGAAGGACATGCTGATGTGTCACTATAAACAGTATGAGCTTATTTGCATTGCCAATTGTTCCTGTGCAATGGGGAAGTCATGATAATTATTGGCTTTACGGAATTACTTTAATTACACAGCTCTCTGGGACACTTGATTCTGATTGGTCAACTGCATCATTCTGTGGTCAGATATTTTTTTGTATAATGATGATAAACTGTGTAATTGTTTATTGTTTCCTCCTACATAGAAGAGGTCTGCAAGCCCGTCGGGTCCCGACACGCTGAGTCCATTCGGGCCGGGCCCTTTTTTTTTTTTTTACAGATCGGGCTCGGTCGGACTCGGGCTCATTTAGCTTCTCTCCTTTTATTGTGCCCATATACGCGCAGAGCACACATAGGCTAATGTATGAAATATTGTTATATTGATTATATTATAAATATTATACATCGCCTATGCAATACGCACGCATTAGCATACGATACAGGTGACCGTTGACCATGTAGAGCATCAGGGAGAAGTTGGAGCGTGGGGAGTTACTAAATGTTCCCAATGCTTCGGGAAAAGCTATATTTTGGAAGAGTTTTGATTTGATTACCACGGCAAACAGTGAGTCAATTGGTCATGTGCAGTGCAGAATCTGCAAACATATCCTTGCACATGACAGCAAAAAATGCACGCAATAGGCTAAAGCGTGCCGCAAAGCCCCAGCAAAAGTAATTATGAATGTGTCGGGAGAAATAGTAAGGAGATATTTGAATTATTTACTAATAAACTAGCGTTTTCTGAGTCAGTGTCGCAAAGATGAAATTGATGATCCTGACTCGCCATCTCATCACGCCTTTAGAGAGAAATGCATTATACGGATTTTATAAAATCCATAAAAAAAGTTTTTGCTTTTGATTTGAATTATTTTGTTTTAAAGTAGTAATTTAAAGCTTTCTATAGATATATTTAGCAAGTCTGTGAGGCAAGTATTCGCTGAGTTTCGGTTCATCATTGTGAAGCGCTCCTGGCCGAAATTGCAGAAAGCGCATCCTGTATGTAGCCTATCCTTTATTTTATAAAAGCATAACGTTTTTTGATATTGTGAGTGCACACAAATAAAAATATACCCTTTACAGTTCCGAATGATGCATTACTCTTACCTTTATGAGCAAAAATGACTGCACATTTTACGTTGTTTCCAATGCAAGTGATCGCGCCGGTGCCTCCATGTCCTGTAAAGCACGCTTTAGCTCTCCCCATCTAATAGCGCACATTTATATAGGTTAAACATTTAAACTAACATTGTGATGTGCTTGAACTGTTTTATATCTATAGATTTTATTTTAGGCAAGTCGTGATGATTTGAGAAGGCTAAATTGATCAAACATCCCTGTCTGCCGCTGGCCGCTTGGTCGTTACCTTAAAAAACAAAAACTTACATTTAATGAACAAAAAAAAATGCTCCAAACATTTTTCTAAATTAACTTAATAAAAAAAACGAAACGGAATATAATCATTTTGACATTACATACAAAACTGAACTATTTTAATAGCTGTAGTATAAGCTGTTTTGGGAGAAGGGGGAAAAGACGGGCTCGGGTCGGACTCGAAGGCCGGTAATTCTGATAAGCTGTCGGACAAGGGCCGGGCTAGGGCCTGAGCGTCTCGGGCCAGGGCCGGGCTAGGGCCTATATTTGAGGCCCGTGCAGGGCTCTACTAGCTGTGCTGGTTGTATGTCTATTGTATCACCCTGCAGCCTCTTTCTACCTGGACAATAAAATGATTTCAGCTAAAATCAGTATTTCACGCCCATTCATTTATTTATTTTTTAAGAAATAAGCACCTTATAGAAATAGTTTCTGTTTTCATTTACTCATATGACTTAAAATACAAAAGGAGACGTTTAGCATAATGTTGACATCGCTCTTTTCCACCTCATTATTAGCTTGCAAACGGCAAAAAACGACAAAAAGCAGCATGACAGGTAATCCACATAACTCATGAACTATATTTAAATCTTCTGAAGCCATATAATCAGGGTTATTATTGTTTACTAAAACTACTAAAACCATAAAAATCATTACTTATAAAATAAAATAAACATGGAACTGAATATTAAAAATACATATTTTATTTCAGCACGTTGCAAGGCAACATTTCTCATTTTCATTTAGTTTAAGTACTAAATTAGTTCAAACTAAATTAATTACTGTATAACTTAATAAACGTAATAAACACCGTAAAAATGAAAATGAAAACAAAATACAAAAATAAAATCTTCAAAATATTATGAACTATAAAAGTATATCAATGATATACTAAAGTAGCACTGCATATAATCATTGAAAATAAAAGTTGTCGCTTAATAATTATCTTACATGAAAAGTGCAACATCAACATTCTGCTAAACTTTCCTTTCTTGTTTATTCCTTTAAGATGAATGTTTAATTTTGGCATGAAGAGGAAGTACTGAATTTAAAAGGTGTTCTTAGGCCTCTAACATATTTTATTTCCACTATTTCAAACAATGAGGGAAATTAAAGGGTCAACAAGAGTTTCAGCAGTAATTTATTGCAGAAGAAATACTGATGAGCTCAAGGCTACGTTATGAAAAGGCCTCTGTCTTTCTATCTGTAATCACACAAAGAAGCCATGAAGAACAACTTCAGCTGTATCCGACTGGCACACTAGCATATGCAAGATAATAGCATACAGCTACAAAGCAGATAATGAAGGGACAAAGAACATTGTTATTGAAATATCCGTATCTAATTCTCGCAGGCTCACCTGCAAGGCTGTGACTGAACAAATATGAGTGTGAGAAATGAAAGATAAACTGACAACGTCAACATCATTTGAAACATAATTCATTTGTTTTCGGCTTTTTTCTAATTTGTGTCATTGTACAACAGTGAAACTCTTCTGATGACATTCATTCAAAAATTAGAGATATTGTACTTATTTATTGGCAATTACCTGAGCTATAGTGTCATGAGAAGACCAGCTGAAAATGATAATGATATTATGAAGAAAAAGAAAAAAAATGCTGACTGTCTGATAGCACCATAAAACATGTACATTCTCAAATCTTTCACTACTCTGGCAATCGTAATCCATTAAAAATCTACTTTAATATAATGGAAAAATGTGTGACATTGCTTGTGGCAATTAAAAATGGTCAGAATAGACAGTAACTTCTGGATAGCTAAAAAATAGCTGCAGAAATATGCTTTTTTATATATCTTTTTTAATTATTTTAATAAGTTTTGCTGCCAAATAAAACAGCATATTCAAAATTTTGGAGTCAATAATATTTTTTTATGTCTTAATTAATGCATTTATTCAGCAAGGACATATTAAATTGATCATAAGTGACAGAAAAGAAAACTAAGAAATCTGAAGAAAGAAAAAACAACAAAAATGCAGTGTAAAATTCAAAATACATGTAAAACACCTGTACCTTTTTTTAACATATACATGACCCTGGACCACAAAACCATTCATAAGTTTCAATTTTTTTTAAATTTAGATTTATACATCATCTGAAAGCTTTCATATTGATGTATGGTTTGTTAGGATAGGACAATATTAGACTGAGATTGAGATTATTTGAAAATCTGGAATCTGAGAGTACAAAAAAAATCTAAATATTGAGAAAATCACCTTTAAAGTAAAGTTCACTTAATGAAGTTCTTAGCAATGCATGTTACTAATCAAAAATTAAGTTTTGATATATTTACGGTGGGAAATTTACAAAATATCTTCATGGAATATGATCTTTAGTTAATATCCTAAATATTTTTGGCATAAAAGAAAATCGATAATTTGACCATACAATGTATTGTTGGCTATGCTACAAATATACCCATGCTTATGACTAGTTTTGTGCTCCAGGGTCACAATGGACAATTTAGCATCATAAACTAATAATCATGGATGGCCCCAAATGTAAAAACACAAAAAAAATTGTTCACTAGAATAGATACTGGGTCTGAATGGGTTAACAAATCTAAAGGTCCGGTGCTAAAAACTGGCTGGTTTTATACCTTCATTTTCAGCAGTGGCTGTATTTCTTCTAAACCTAGAGGACACCCAAGTCGATGCCTCTAAAATGGTCACACTCCGTATCATATGCCAAAACAAGTCGTGGACCACGGGGGATAGAGTTGGATGTCAAATAGCCTGTATTAAAAACAGCTTTGCTTAGAAAGTAAATCCAGACAGTGGGTGGAGGACCAGACTTGCCCAGAGCAAGTGGCTGGAGCTTAACAACTCATTCCTGAACGAAAAGCATAAAACCTTCAAATGCTTGAAAAACGTGTGTAGTTCTTTATGCTGGATATGATAAGGTAAACTCCAAAAGATGGTTAAGATGTTAGCAAGGTGACTGTACACATTTGCACACTAACCAGCCCCTGCCAGCTGAAATTGTATCTAGTATCCAAAAATGCAACGTGAAGATTAAACAGGAAGCTATTTAGTTTATTTCCATTTTAGGCCCCAGATTGGTGAATTCCTTTCTCAGTGGAACAGTTGTTAGTTCATTTTAGCTAAATGTCATACAATGTAATTGTTAGATTAACAACAGCAAAGCAATCCAGTTTTGGTTTCTAAAGCTATTAAGACTAAGGCAACAAGGATGTGATTATTTAAGCAGAAATTCTGCATTAACTTGCAAGAGCAATCCACAATTGTCTTCACAATTTTTCTACATGTTGCTGTCTAATCATTATTGCACTCCTTTCATACACATGAAATATTGTCTGTCCTTACTTTTTTGTTACAGTAAGATGCAACCAAGCAGTCGGGGTTCAGCCTATTTTGCCCCTTGTGGCAGGTGCTGTAATTACACACTATCAAGCAAAAACATTTCAGGTTACTTATGTAACCATGGTTTCCCTGAGAAGGTAACGAGACGAACTGCGTCCTCTAGATGTCGCTATGGGGGAACGCCTCGTCGTGACCCTTGTCTGAAGCATACATTGAAAAAACACCAACAACACGTTGGCCGGCGACAGCCCATGGCGTCACTACCGGTGCGATTACAGTATAAAACGGTGCCGGGAGCTACACATCATTCACTTCTTCGTCTGAAGCTTGCGTTCGAAGCATGGCAGGAAGCCTAGAAGACGCAGTGTATCCTACTCAGGGAACCATGGTTTCATAAGTAGCCTGAGACGTTCCCTTTCATGGGAACTCCGAACTGTGTCCTCTAGGGGTCGTTATGGGGAATGGTATACCCACGCCATCATGCTGAGGGTAGTGCATGCCAGAACCATGGCGAGCAATAAGTACCAACTCTACCATATTGCTACGGGAGTTGCCCCTGGGACGTTAGACGCTGTCAGTGACTTTATCCCTTACGGCCAAAGGCCTAGGCTACATACCCTAAAATACTTACCTGTTAGGGCCAGACCCCTGGGCCCGGGGTAGAGCTCAAGGCTTGGAATCATAATGGATTCCTTTAAGGGAATACGACCAAGAGCCTAGAATCATACTAAGTCTTGTCCTGTCACATAGGGGCTACCGCTTGCTCTGCATGAGTTTGCTGAAGGAACTGTCTCAACAGACCTCTAGTGGTCACACCCTGTTAAAGTATGTATCCTAGGATACCTAAGTGGAGTGGTTCCCAAGGTGAACGGGGCTTAAACCAGCTCAAGAAAGGGCACAAAGCAACCGCGCGAAGCCCTCACCATACATGATTTTAGAAAAGAACGCAAAAAACTAGCGTACAAACTTACCACAATGTGGATTTCAGAAAGTGCACAAAGCCTTCACGCGCACACTTACCATAACACGGATTTTAGGATACCGTTCTAAGGGGACTCTCGTGGCACTCTGAAAAAGCAGCTCATAGATGGAATGGTGCACACCAAACCCAATATGTTTGAGAGTCACCAACTCGATCTAAGATATAAAGCTGGAATGGCTAGCAGTAAATCTCTAGCTGAGGGGGCAAACACCCAGTTCTCACACGAGAGGGGAGCTCGACCTACAGAGTGTTCCAATGGTGGAACAGCTAGCAATGATTTACTTAACTGAGGGAGCAACACACCGAGCTCTCAAACGAGGGGGGGGGGGCTCGGACCTACAGCATGTTCCAATATTGGAACTGCCAGCAGTAAGTTACCTAGCTGAGGGAACACAGACCCAGCTCTCAACGAGAGAGGGGGCTCGCCCAGCATGATCGTTAGAATCAGAGGTAAGTGTACTGCAAGCTAGCCAAAAACTCAGCGCATCAGAGAGGTGGATTTGGAAGGGCCTAGTTCACCTGATGCTACTGGTTCCAGGTGCTCTGGGAAAACAGAGAACTCAACTCTCACGTGAGAGGAGAACTTCCGAACTCAGAAAAAATAGCGCGCTAATAGGCAACCCTTTGGTATAGGGGAGCACTGGTAATACTACCACGAGAACAGCCCACGGTGCGAACCCGGGTGCTCGATAGGAAGCAGAATGCTCTTAGTAACCCTCAATGGTGAGGGGAGCGATGATTCAAAAGTGTGTCAACAGAGACACACTAGACGAGTGGAGCCCAAGGAACCGGGGTCTAACCAACTCAGAGAAAGGAAACGAAGCTACAACGCGTAACCCTTACCGTACAGGATTTCAGAAAGTGTGCAAAGTCTAGCGTGCACACTTACCACTTATGTGGATTTTAGAAAGTGCGCAAAGTGCTCAGCGTGCACACTTACCACTACTGTCGATTTTAGAAAGTGTGCAAAGTGTTCAACATGCACACTTACCACAATGTGGATTTTAAAAAGTACACAGAAGCTCAGTGTGTGCACTTACCATAGCCTGGAGTTAAATTTCCAGGCTGATCACAGTACCCCGAGGTACTGGCCAAACGTGAAGGCAAGCTCAAATACGACGCGCCTAAGGTGAAGGTAGCACTGCCTTATACGCATTACACAAGAAGGTTCGCCGAAATGCCACCTATACTTCCCGCTACGTGCTGTCAGCAAGAGGGGATAACCTGGACCCGTATCTAGGAATTTTTTTTGCAGTGCCGTGCCGGGGGCCTGATGATTAAGAAGGCTCCCGCAGAAGCCTGTGACTTGGCCGCATGATCCAGGAAGCATGAAGCTGAAATCAGGGCTATCATACTGGCTGGACATAATGTCGACAAGTGAGGTAACACTGCAAGTCGAGCACCTGGTTTCTGAATCCAGCAAAGGTGTGCTCACAGAGGACCTACCTTAGAAAGGACAGAAACACACCGGTCCTGGAAGACGCTGCAAAGAAATCTCACAGAAGGATTATACACAAATAACCACCGGCACAATAAATACATATACTGTATATACCTTGGGGCAAAAAGTATTTAGTTTAGTCAGCCACCAATTGTGCGTTCGCCCACTTAAAAAGATAAGAGCCGGGTAATTTTTCATCATAGTGATAACCTTACTCAACTATGAAGACAAAATGAAAAAAAACATCCGAAAAATCACATTGTCAGGTTTTTAAAGATTAATTGTTAAATTCTCGGGAAAATACGTCGTTGGGTCACCTACAACAGCAAGATTTCTTGGCTCTCCACAGACCTGTCAACTTCCTTCTTTCAGATGCTCCTTGTCCTCACACGGCGTTCCTTAGAATGGCATCTGTTTTGGAATTCGTTACCTGTATTAATGACACCTGTCCACAACCTCAAACAGTTACATTCCAAACTCCACCATGGCCAAGACCAAGAGCTGTCAAAGGACACCAGAAACAAAATTGTAGACCTGCACCAGGCTGGGACGACTGAATCTGCAATAGGTAAGCAGCTTGGTGTGAAGAAATCAAATGTGAGAGCAATTATTAGAAAATGGAAGACATACAAAACCACTGATAATCTCCCTCGATCTGAGGCTCCACACAACATCTCACCCCGTGGGGTCAAAATGATCAAGAACTGTGAGCAAAAATCCCAGAACCACACGGGGGGGTACCTAGTGAATGACCTGCAGAGAGCTAACAGAGAAAGTAACAAAGGCTACCATCAGTAAAACACTGCGCCGCCAGGGACTCAAATCCTGCAGTGCCAAACGTGTCCCCTGCTTAAGCCTGTACATGTCCAGGCCCGTCTGAAGTTTGCTATAGAGCATTTGGATGATCCAGAAGAGGTTTGGGAGAATGTCATATGGTCAGATGCAACCAAAATATAACTTTTTGGTAAAACTCAACTTGTCGTGTTTGGAGGAGAAAGAATGCTGAGTTACTTCCAAAGAACACCATACCTACTTTGAAGCATGGGGGTGGAAACATCATGTTTTTGGGGCTGTTTTTCTGCAAAGGGTCCAGGACGACTGATCCGTGTAAACGAGAGAATGAATGGGGTCATGTATCGTGAGATTTTGAGTGAAAGCCTCATTCCATCAGCAAGGGCATTGAAGATGAAACGTGGCTGGTCTTTCAGCATGACAATGATCCCAAACACACCGCCCGGGCAACGAAGGAGTGGCTTCGTAAGAAGCATTTCAAGGTCCTGGAGTGGCCTAGCCAGTCTCCAGATCTCAACCCCATAGAAAATCTTTGGAGGGAGTTGAAAATCCGTGTTGCCCAGTGACAGCCCCAAAACATTACTGCTCTATAGGAGATCTGCATGGAGGAATGGGCCTAAATACCAGCAACAGTGTGTGAAGACCTTGTGAAGACTTACAGAAAATGTGTGACCTCTGTCATTGCCAACAAAGGGTATAACAAAGTATTGAGATGAAATTTTTGTTATTGACCAAATACTTATTTTTCCACCATAATTTGCAAATAAATTCTTTAAAAATCCAACAATGTGATTTTCTGGATTTTTTTCCCTCATTTTGTCTCTCATAGTTGAGGTATACCTATGATGAAAATTACAGGCCTCTCTCATCTTTTTAAGTGTGAGAACTTTCACAATTGGTGGCTGACTAAATACTTATTTTCCCCACTGTACATCTAGAATGGATCTACTCACCCACCATGGTTCCCGCGCCGGAGCCCTGTTCAGGAAGCGACCGAAGAAGCCTCTGGTCCGTACCATCAGTAAGGTGGTCACTATGAACCATAGAACCAACCAAACATATAGGTCCAGCATAGGAGACTGTAATGCAGGAGGTTCCTACCTAACCTCGGTCAGTTGGAGAGATGGTGGTTATAATAGTTTTGTCCACTCCTTGGTGAATTCGGACTAGAGCAATGTAAGACCCCCGAAGGAAACGATAATACTCAGTATCCTCTGATCCGGGACGAAAGCGCTGACGCCTTGTCTGGATCACATCCCTTAGGTTTTGCCTACCTCCCTTTGACCCATGATTCCTCCTACCCCTACCCGCAGTTGGGGGAGGAGCACGAGCTGCGACACTAGCCTTCTGTGCCTGTCTCTGATCCTCAAACCGAGACGGACCATGACCCCTATGTTGTTCGGGCTAAGACCTGGACCTTGTGGAATTAAGGATTTAAAGGCTGCTGAGCGTGCCTTCTCCTCCCTGAACTTCTCGACCACTGCCTAAAAGGATGTACCAAAAAATACGTAAGGCGAAACCAGCGCATCGAGAAGAAAGCCCCACTCTTCCATCCCGATATCTGCCAGGTTCAACCACAGATGTCTCAATATCTACTATAGCTGCCATGCTTAGTAGCACAAAGAGTGAGATCTGTGGTGCGGCGAAACTCAGCTACATCATCAGGCCTTTATCCATGTCTTCCAGCAGGTCAGCCTAATATGCCCGGAGCACTGCATCGTGCGCAACGAAGCAACAGCCTGACCTGCTGCTGCGTATGCCCTGCCATTTAAGCGAGATGGCAGGAGGGAGTTTTTAAGAGAGAACTTCTCACCTAGAAAGATAGCTAGCCCGTTGTCTTTTTTACAGGGCAGTCCTCTCTAGCCGTTTCCGGCATCGCCTCATGTGGACATAACCGTATGACTGGATCGATGATGCGTAAGAAATATATGCTCAAACTCACCTTACGCGATCAGGATGATTGGGAAGGCCAGCCTCTCTTCTTCACATCCTCAGACATCCTGCGTTGTTGCCAACAAACAACGCAGAGATGTGTAGTCATCAGGTGTCAAATAACAATGACGCGGATGCACACACCCTCTAATAACGCTTTGCTAGTGCTCGCCATAAACGATAGGCATATAGATCGCTCTTACCACGAATGCACGTCTTCAACCAACAAACTGTCAGTTGACGACGACGAAGAGAAATGACATGTTCTCCTCCCGGCTCCGATTTATACTGTAGTCGCACCGGTTGTGACGTCATGGCTGTCACCGGCCAACGTGTTGTTGGTGTTTTTTTTCATGGATGCTTCAGACACTGTCACGACGAGGCGTTCCCCATAGCGAACCCTAGAGGACGCAGTTCGAAGTTCCCTTGAAAGGGAAACATCTTTCTCCAATGATTCCTATTTAAAAAATGCTATGTATTGTGACTAAAATAAAACATTTTAATGTCTAATTTCAACAGTTCGCTACCAAAGATCTCATTGGTTGTAATGGCACATAAAAAAAAAATAAAAAAATACATATTACATTGTCTTGTGATCTTGTGTTTACTACTATAATGCCCCACACTAAGAAAAAAATGAAAAGATTTTCATACTCATTATTGTTTTCCAGTACATATATCTAAACATCAAGATACATTTACTGTGAAGCAAACTGACTTAAAATATGTCTTGTTTTCTGAAAAACGTATCAAAATTAAGTTCGTTTATAATCTTGTTTTAACCAAAAACTTCATAATCACTTAATTTTATTAATTTATTTGATCTGAAATTTCTTCTCATTTCAGATATTAACAATATCTTAAGTCATTTTGCTTCTCAAATATGTACTTGATTTCAGAAAGTATAGATATTTGTACTGGAAAACAAGACAAAAATGCTGAGAAAGATTTTTTTTCTTCATTTATTTTGCAGTTCAGGGAATCAATAAACTACTGTCCTATTGCATGCAGTGTGCATTATTAAATGGATTTTCTGAAAGGCATGAGAAGTTTGAAGCCTCAGAAATCTCACACCCTCAGGCAGATCGTTTTAAATTGTAATTCCCATGTAAAGTAATTCTCAGCACACACAGCTCGTCGAACCTCCTGGTTTGCGGTCTGCCAGGGATATTTTAGTGGTTACAACTTGTACACAGTTGGCTGTTCCTCTGTATTTACAGCCTCTGTGTTTATGGGGAAGTGCTGAATATGCATATGAGACACAACGGGAGTCTTAAACCTGGCATCATCAAATACCTCCCTCTGAATCCACTCTTTGTACTAGGTCTTTCAATGAAAAGGGATTCACGTTACTTCACTATTACCAAAATGAGAAACACCTGGCAAGGTAAAGCTTCATAATGTGCTCTCTTGAGGGTAGTTAGCACTCCATCTGTCCAACATTTAGGCCTAGTGAGCTGACTTGCTGCCTTCTAAGGCAGCATCCTAAACACTGTGGAACATAGGTAGCATGTCGCAATGCATTATGGGATTGCCTTCTCTGCAAAGAATCCATGTAATTCTGCTTTAGAATGTGTCTGAAACAATGGCTGTGTCCAAAAATCATAGGTACAAAAAGTAGTATGAATAATACATTTGTCATTTTGTTATTGTCATGTGACCTACCAGCGTCAGTTTCATCACTTCACTGACATTCACAAATCCTCTCCTGTGCCCTAATGGAACAGTAAAGTGTCCACCAGACGCACACTTCAGAATTATGCCAGAAATAGTAGTTTATCCAGGGACATGTTTGCCTCCTGTTTCATGAATCCTCAGACATGCTACTCTGTTCACTGTTTTGCACCTACTATATAAGTATGTGATTTCAGATGCAGCCAAGGCATTTTAGAAGGCAACGAAATTAATATGTGAACTGATCAGGAGTGCATTAAAATTAAAAGCTTTAAAATGCTTGTCTTGCATACAACTCACAAGGTTTTGGAACAAAGATTTTGCTTATCTGAAAGACTAGCCCTGTCGTTTTTGTAATACCGGTGACGATCTCCTAATTTCTGCTCACAATGGAATTCCACCTGGGTCATGTGAAACTGCAGAATACAGGCAATCACATCCCCATGGCCTAATGACACAGCGCTAAGCATTTTCTGAGCAATAAAGCACAAAAAAATGTTAATACTGAAGCATATAAATGTACATGCCAGGTGGTTCTGAGAGCTTGGCTGCATTATTTATCTCTTTACTTTTATGACACTTGGCATGCTATGATAACCCCCGATGGAGTGAAAACAGAATACATGCTGACTAAATTGCTTCATTATCATGGAGGTGAATCAGGAAAGAAATCTTGAGAGAAGTGAAGCTATTTAAATGGAAACCAGGATTGTCAGGCGTACAAATTGTAAAAGTTTAGAGATTTCAAACAAAGGCCTGAAAGGCTTCAAGTTATGTAATGAGCCTACAAAACTGAAGAAACAAAGGCCAGATGTGAACGTCTTCCCCTCTTCGATAGTGACTAATGCGTTAATGAGGTTGCAGGAGAGCTGGATGCACTGGAAAAAGACTAACATCATATTTATCGTGAGATATCACACCCTTTGGTGTTCAATGTATTGTACTAATACTGTCAAATGATTACAAATCAATTGCTTATCAGAATAACATTACAAAAAGCACCAATCAATATCAATATATTTCCATATTCCATTTTATAAAATGTATGCATATAGCCCTATGTTTTTTTCTTTTGCATTATTGAATTATTTATCCATTCGATCAACAATTACACATAGTAGAGTGTACCATAATGAAAATGCTTTTGTCATTAAAACCTCTCTTATTTGTAAAATGGAGAAAAACTATTTCTTCACCTAATTTAACCTTTGATTCTGAGCTTCGTGAGGTCATACGTGGCAACGTCTCCTCTCTAACCTAAGACTCCTTGATGTTGAGGCTAAATGTGAAAACATACCTTTTACTGCCTCTGGCTAGTATATCGTCTATAACCATTTCCAAGTCTCACCGAGCTGAAAGAAAAGAAATGGATTTTATGTTCTCTTTAAAAAGAACTTCCTCAAAGTGAAGAAAAAAAGTTTTTCTCCCTGACATCCAACTGGTAAGGTGTGTTTTATTGTTGCAGTTTAAAACATTGGCTCTAAAACAGCAACTAGTTGCATGATGAGATCATTTGATTTCAATTTGTGTGGTGGAATATGGAAATACTGCACCAATTAATACAGAGAGGCATAACCACTCAGCTTCACTTAATCAAAGATGTTTCGAACAGCAATAAAAATGGTCTCCTTGGCAGCTTTGTGAGGCATAATTCAAACTTATCTATTCATTAGGTAAAAAATAAATCTGCTGAGCTAAGCACTAATATATTTTTCTCTGTTTCATTTCGGTTCTCTTAGACTTCAGGATTAATCAAATAATGAGAGGGAACAACAACTATAAAACAGAGGTCCAAGTTCTACATCCAATGGAAAATATCAATTCCTTCCAGGCTTTTTTGGTCCAATTCTGCTGGGAAAAAAAAACAAAAGAAAATGAAAGACAAAAAGAGAGGGCAAGGGAGAGTGAGTGTACTGCTTCCCAACCAGTACCTACCTGAAGACATCAAGCCTGTCCAAGCAAACGTGCTCGATGAAAAAGTGTGTCAGTCAACCTCGGGTGACTCCTACATCTGTTCTTTGTTTTTGATTGTTTGCTTGTTTACATTATGAGCGTGCCATGAACCTTACATTCGTGCAATTCTGCATAATTTTGCAATTGTGCATGCTGTGTGTTTGCACACGACAAAATATCTAACATAATGTGCCGTTTCCAATGTTTTTAAAAGGCTTCACTTTGAATGCTGTAACATTATCACCTATCAAAGATTACTATTGATGTATGATTATTAATAAACCCTTCTGGTGCTATAAAAACATTTTTATGTTTGAGTATCCCGACCAGACTGACACAACAACAGTGGCTCAACCAATAGCGGGATTGTGTGCTAAAACCAAAATAAATAAATAAAATTAAATAAACAAGGACAAAAATTATGTCAAAAATTGCTGTTTTATGAACAATCGGTTATACATAATGATTTTTTTCTAATCTTTGGTTACTTCTCTTTAGCTTCAACTTAAAGGTAAATTGCACTGATCTAGTAGTGTCAATCCACTAAACATTTATTATATAAATGACCATACTTATTATCAGATAAAATCCAAAACCCATTTATCCATATAGTTGTATCTTTTTTTTTTGATAACACTTCACTTAAGGCCATTATGATATAATCTGTTTGGCATTATAAAAAAATAGAAAGAAAGAAAGGAGTGTTCATTGCAATTTTTCTATATACTAGGCAGTAGTGACTTTCCTATCACTTGTCTAACTATAATTCACACTGACTTTTGCCATCTCCATAATCTCTCTTTACCAAGAATCAAAGAATGCTCTAATTATGGCTATTAGGAAAGACTCTTTGATGTAATCGTTTGATGTGAATATTACTGTCTGCTCTCATTAGTCGGGCCTGTCAAGTTCATTCTCCGTTACGCTCACCTTAATGTTTGTCTCAGTGTTGTTAGTCCACTTACAGTTACTCTGTCCAACATCAGGTCTGGTTAATTAAATACAGCCTTTTATTTCGCTCAGAAGGCAATTTGTTTTGCAGCTGGCTTAACAAATTAAATCAAGTGCTAAGCATTTAAAAAGCACAATAATCAGTTATTTATAACATCTGAAATTACTATCACATGTGTGTACGTGTGGGAGAGAGAGCTGGGCAGCATAAGAAGGCTCTTTTTTTGCAGCTGCATGGGTAAAATCCTCTTCACAACAGACGCAAGGGCATGGAGGAGGACAAAAGTTTAATCTCGCCATGTTTTCCCTCGCAGGTGATTAGGTTTGTTGAAAAACGCTGCCCTTTTAACCCCTTGCTTGCAACAATGCCTTGCATTCTGCTCTATACAACCACATGGTAGCATGCATTTTTATTTAATGTACTGTTCTTGTACAACCTGAATGTCATCGACAAGTGTAGTGACAGAATAATCAAGCTATCATCTGTATCTGAACTTTTCACATCAGATTGATTTCACTACTAATACTTGCTGTGCAATGCTGACCTCTAGAGTTAGAATATGGCAGTGCTAATTCTAACAAGACATAAATATGGGCCAAACGACTACATGCATCATAAATTTCATTCAATCCTCAATTCCCTATTAGTTATTCAAAAGATGTTTCCCTTCACTCCACAATTACACATGTTGCTGGCAAGTGTTTTGACTATATTAATGTAGCAGCATCATAACTGCAAAATGTAACCCAATGACAAAGTAACTGAAAAGTGACATATTAAAATACTTAAGTTTAATAATACTCACTTGTGCAAACTGTATGAACTCCATCTGCAATGATGTGCAAACCTGATCTGCTGTTAAAATGGAAGACCGGGGTTAGTTATCACACTTTTACTCCAAAAGACATTTATAGAACACATTGTTGCAATACAACATATAATTAATTTATTTCACAAGCAAAAGTGTCCAATACCGGGAAGGGTTAACCAAGATAAAGCAAGTAGATTGGTCATGTGATATAAACCTGCCACCATGAGAGATGCTCCATGTAAAATACATTTCTATACTACCAATGACTGGATTTGTCATTTCATATGAATATTTTTTAACATATTTTGATTATTGAATGCACCTTTGAAGCCTTGGGAAGTGGCTAGAAAAAAATAAATAAAGATGTTGAATATTTTTACCAAAATATTTTACAGAATATAAATATAAAACGTTATATAATATATTCCTTTATAAAATATATTCCTTTTTGTGATGAACGTTGTCGTGATCTATTTATTAATTTAAAAATTGATTTGTAAAGCTTGTAAAGTTAAATTGATGAATGATCCTTTGAGGTATTGTCAAACGGCTACAGAAAAAAAATAATAATAATATTAAATGTTTTTGTATGAAAATATTTTATGGGGCATGTTGTCACAATGCCTGCCATTAAGATGTCACAAATAGCCTATTTATTGATTTTTTATTTTTGGGGGGGTGAAACATTTCTGAGGCACAGCATTATTTTTACAACAGCTACAATGTAAAAGGCAACATTAAGCAATATCGCAGAAGCAAGAGTGCTGTTGTTATGAATATCTTCACAGGTGTGATTCAGCTGTTGGCAAAAGTGCTGCAGGCCGAAGCAAACGTGTTCAGTAAACTGTATATTTTTACACAACAGTTCCAACACTAGTAAATAATATTAAATAACTTACATTTTAGGCTTAATTTGGCCAGTTAGTTGACAGGTTTCTTCTCCGTCAACGAATTTATTTAAGAGTTTCAAAAGCAGCTAAGCCATCAAGCTTTGATGGTGACAAGGAAACACAAAGACCGTTATGGAGCATCACGAAAGAGTGGAACGGAGCGACACTGATTTTGCACTCACAGCCTGACTCGGCTGTAACTCCACTCCGCGTTTTCCATTTCCCGCTCTACGCAGACCTCAAACAATCAACACCAACACCAGAGGATCTACTTTCATCCGAATATGTTGCTAGTGTAGATTTATTACGTTTATTTACGTGCTATAGCATAAACACGATGCAGTTATATTTCTTTACAGGACATAATTCACGAACAATATTCTTATTTACGCTTTAAATCAATTATAATTTTGTTTTAAAGCGCTATATTTAGTGAGATTTGATGTTGCGATTTGTGCAACAGACAGCCGTACAAAAAACATCAACTGTGGGAAGACACGCAATTCGTTTTTTGAGCGCTGGTGTCGTTTTATTTCTCTTGGGGGCGGAACAGTGACCAATCAGGTCCCTCGCTCTTCAACGAAGCGTTTTCGTTGGCTACCACCACCATACTTTTTATTTTTTATTTTTTATTGATCCAACATATAATATAAAGGTACGAAACAAATCTAACTACAAAAAAAGAAATAGAAAAGAACAGTATGCTATAAAATAATCATTACAGGTACAAAAAAAAAAAAATTATATATATAGATAATATATATATATATATAAAACAATAAAAATTCAAAAAAACATAACAAAAGAACAGATACCACCAACCATATTGCGCACACACGGAGCACTCTTACGTAAGGTCGCAAACGACCAATCAGAGCTCTCAAATCCTTACGGAAGTGTGTAGTTGCGTGCTATTTTCACTGGTTCTAGCGTTGGTCTAACCCAAGAAAAAAAATCTGACTCATATTTTATCTTTGAATTTCGCTCCAGCGAAATGAAACACAGCTCCAACGTTCCCGCGTTTCTCACCAAGCTTTGGACCCTCGTCGAGGATTCGGATACAAATGAATTTATTTGCTGGAGCCAGGTAACGACCCGATGTTAGCATTGTAGCTAGTTTATAGTGACCAAAGATATTTGTGATCAGGGTCCTGTGCGTTTAGATGTTGGTTATGATGATGTGTGTCAGAATTCATAGATGTCGGTGATATGAGGTAAGTATTAAGATTTGCAAACACTAATATGTTTTCCATTTATTTCTATTGAACAGTTATAGATATTTAGTTCTTAGAGGATATGCAAAGTGTATAATAGATATAATATATATATATATATATATATATAGAGATATATATATAGATATGGATATTATATATCTTGTATTTAATATTGTAATCATGGAAATAGTGCACCTAATTTTTTTTTATCACCCTAATGTTGTTCCATACCTTCATAGTATTCTTTTTATTGTCATTTCTCTGTGAAATACAAAAATAGCATTTTGATGTATTTTGTTTTTTATTGTTTTCAATGTAAACACTCTTCTATTCAATCAATAATTTATATTGACCATGTCTGTAAAGCTAAAAATAAAAAAAGCACACAGAATGTGTTCTACAGCATTAGGAACAACATACAAAATGACAGGTCTGTTTTATTTAGTTTACAAAGCTCTACATTTATTTTTATAGGAAGGGAACAGTTTCCTTGTACTGGATGAACAAAGGTTTGCAAAAGAGATTCTCCCAAAGTTTTTCAAGCACAACAACATGGCCAGTTTTGTCCGACAGCTCAACATGTGTAAGTGCTTTCTCTACAGCTCCACCGAAATTCTCCTCCTTCCTCATTGTTCAGTTGTAATTTGAGATCAATGTTCGTTTTTGTCACTTTGTTCCTTTCCTTTACAAACAGATGGTTTTCGCAAGGTGATGCACATTGACACGGGCATAGTGAAGCAAGAGCGAGATGGACCAGTTGAATTCCAGAATCCATATTTCAAACATGGGCAAGATGACCTGCTAGAGAACATCAAAAGAAAGGTCAATCTCTGTTAAAAATGACGAAATTAGAAAGTAGAGACCTGAAAATAAGATGCAAATGAAAATATTTAGAGAACATTTATTTTAAAATAGTGTCATTATGATTGTCATTTTTCTTGATACAGGTGTCAAATGCTCGCCCTGAAGAGAGCAAAATAAGAAAAGATGATCTTTCTAAAATTATGACAAGTGTTCAGAACGTACATGAGCAGCAAGAAAACATGGATGCTAGACTTGCTACATTGAAAAGGTAATGAAATACTCTATTAGAAGCTTAATTTGTACTTGGGCCTTTTCCTGTATCATTTAATCTCGTCCATGTGCATTTACCCAGAAGTTAAGGAAACAGACAGTCTAGTCACTAGTTGTACCTAATAATGCCCTGTTCAGCAAGTATCAACATGGTTAAACAAACCACTCTCATTCTCTCTTCTGTTGTCTTTTCTTCAGAGAGAATGAAGCTCTTTGGACAGAGCTGTCAGACCTCAGACAGAAACATTCACAGCAGCAGCAGGTCATAAAGAAGGTACGTTCTACTTGCACGTAGCAGTTTTGCAGACATTTCAATTGTATTTCAGCATAAAATGTGCATGATCTAATGCACAGGTTTGAATGTTAATGCCACTTTTTGTATTGTTCCCTGCAGCTGGTGCAGTTCATCTTCACATTGGTTCAGAACAATCGTATGTTAAATTTAAAACGCAAAAGGTAAGACTAAAAAGTATGTGTATGCATCTAATAAAAGTACACTACTGGCGTTCCAAATTTTGACAGCAAAGACTTTTACATTATTACAAACAAAAAAAATCTGTTTCAAATAAATCACTTTCTATTCATCAAAGAATACTGAATAAAAAAAAAGTTTTCACAAAATATGAAGTAGCACAGCTATTTTCAACATTGATAATGATAAGAAATGTTTCTTGAGCAGAAGAGTAAAAGTAAAGTAATAGCTGTTGAAATGTCAGCTTTGCCATCACAGAAATGAAATACATTTGAAAATATATTAAAACAGTAAACCGTTATTTTAAATAAAAGATGAGTATTCTTAAAAAAAAATATATATATATTGTATGATGCGTACTAGATCTCTGGTGCAATTCTGATCATCCATAATGCTTTCAGTAATTTTGAGAGAAATAATTTATATTTTTTAAATAAAATTATATTTTATGATATAAATTAAAACAAATAATAATATATTTTACACAATTATTAATATGTACCTTATGTATACCTTTTTATGATTAATATGTACTTGCTATCTAATTTCAGGCCACTTACACTGAACAGTAACGGAAAGAAGTCTAAATTCATCCACCAGATCTTCGAGGAACCTATGGACCACAGCAAAGTAGGTGTAAAACCATCCAGGGGTGATTAAGTTCCATGCACTCTGTCTCTCCTTGCTACTAGGAGGAAATGTGCTTTTGTCAGTTATATTGTAAATGTAATGTTGCTATTCATTATCTTGCGTTTTTCTCTCTTAATGAGATTTGAGGCAGGGTTCACTTTGTGTGAAAGTGTCCTGCCCCTGGATAGGAACCTTAAATTGTGAGAATCACCGTCAGTTAAATTCACGTTGGTGGGGGACCGATTTATTTATATAAACATTATATTCCTCATTAATATTGCAACTCGAAGATCTGTTTGTCAGAGACTCATCTCTGTTAGTCTGCAGTGAATGGACTCAATGGATTGAAGAACAGTTCTGACATTTCTGAAGATGTCGTCATCTGTGACATCACAGAAGAAGAAGATGCAGAATTTACAGATGGCGTATCGGTACCAGCTGACCAAGGGTAAGCATTTAGGTTTTGATTTAAACCATTGCACCTCCTTTGCATAAAGTTTTGACAGAAAATTAGAAATGAGATCTGTTTTCTCTTGATTTCTTACAGAGATGCTGAAATTGTGGAAGTTGCTTGTGAAAGCAGCCCGACTATAAGAAACGACAGCACAAACGAAACTGGAACAAATTCAACCACTCAACAAGAAGCAGTACCCAAAATCATCTCTGACATTTCATCAAGCACCCTGCAGTTGAACAAACCCTCAGCTCTAAGTTCAGAGGATCCAGTGAAGCTGATGAACTCCATTCTCAGTGAAAATGGAGCCATTTCACAAAACATAAACCTTCTTGGCAAGTAAGTAGGCCAGTGTTGCCCATATACAATACAAGGCTGTTGAGATTTAATATCTATCCTGATGAGCTTCTCACTTGCCAAGAGGTAAAAAAATATGTTCCTTGCTACTGAGTAAACAACTATTATTCAAACTCTGAGAACTTATTTATGGAAGCCAGTTTCTACCACATAAGAAAAAAAATGTTTAGGTAAATCACAATCCACAATTTGGACTTTATCTCATAATCAATCTCATAATTTAGATTTTTAATCTAATTAATTTCAGTGTTTTACTTTTTTTTTTCTCTATTTTTTTTATAATTGATTTTATCTCCTAATTATGACATCTCAATATTTTTGTCTCATAATTTGGACTTTTTTCCTCATACGTAGTATCTCATATTTATGACTTGGTGTCTGTCAAAGCAAGATTTATTTTTTCTTTCATGTGGTGGAAATAGGCTTCCATTCTACTAAATAATTGGTTCAACAAAATTCAGGCTTTGCATTTCTCTTTCTTTTTTATTATTGATTTCTTTTTTTATTGGTGAGACTTTTAGTCGTGCAAAAATGACACATTTCTGCTTTAAGAATATTTAATGAACATTTCATTGTAAATGAAATCACTGCAGAGTTGAGTTGATGGACTATCTGGACAGCATTGACTGCAGTCTGGAAGACTTCCAAGCCATGCTGTATGAAAAACAGTTCAGCATTGACCCAGATATCATACAGGTTTGTTTGGAGATTCCATTAGCCATAATGTGTTTACTTCCTCTTTTTTTTTTTTGTTGAAAAGCTCTAAAATAATTTCCAATGATGCATCGCTCAGCTGCTATTATTCACCATGATGACTTGTTTAATTTTATTCTGCATTGTCATATTTTGATAAAGCTCTGTTTTTCTTTTGTTTTGCTGTTGGCAGGAAGCTGTCTCGGAAACAAAGGATAGCATTCACAAAGGGAAGCCTGAGCCTGACAACACAGGTAATTGTTGCATGTTCCTTTATAAATCAGTGTCATTTGTGTGCCCTCACTGTGCTTTGTTTACTAGCGTGTTGGTTACTTCATTCAGATAAGCAGCTGATCCAGTATACAACCTGCCCTCTGCTGGCCTTCATAGATGGATGCACCCCTCTTGCCCCACCAGATTCTCCAACTGAAAACCTGAGCCAGCCTATCCTGCCCCAGAGCCCTGAAAACTTCACAGACCTGTTGGACAAGGACCTGGAGACAGAGATGCCTCGCAGCTCTCTGATCCGTCTGGAGCCCCTCACAGAGGCGGAGGCGAGCGAGACCACGCTGTTCTACCTGTGCAAACTGAACTCTGACCTGCCCAGTGACGACACGCCACAGCTTGATTTCTGAAAGCTAATCAGCCTGGAAAACAGACCTTTTCATTTTTTGTAAATATTCATCAAAAGGATGATATCTATTTGGCAGAATTTTTTTGGTACAGTCTGTCCACGAGTTTGACATTCCTTTCTTACACAGATACTTCTAGTTACTGTTTACTAGCTAGTGTCCTTTCCACAATCTCTACCAGGAGATTAGGCTGCAGTTATGTTGCTGGTTTACATTGCAGCTGTTTCGTGATGCACGTGTTTTCCTGTTTTATTATTGAGCCGTTCAGAAAATGTTAAAGCTATCCTTTATGTGTATGGTATAGAAGTGCCTGCCTGATGTCCTAATGTCACTGTAAATAGACGTGAAGACTTTGGCTTATGGTTAGTTCCATATTGTTGGACAATACAGTGATTCTTGTTACCGTGAGCTTTCCATTATTATACAAAGCTTTGCAGTAGCATTAAAGGAATTTAAACATTGATTCTAGTGTTTTTTTTTTTTTTTTTTTTTAAATAGGTTTGGGTTGAAATGTTTATATTATGATTTTAACGAACCGAGAAAAAAAATCCCATTTTCTCTGTCTGTTAGTCAATAATTTGAAGCCCTGCTCTTTCTAACTATTGGGTGTAACAGCTGGTTTCCTCACGATACGATACGACGTCGTTCACGGTAATCCAGGGAAGCTCTTGTAAACATGTTCAGTTATCGCCAATAGCGAAAATGGCTTCCGGCGCTGCACCGGATGTAACTGAGCTGGCTGAGACCAAACACGGGAGCGATTGTGCATAGAGTCTATACGCTTTGTTAGTTTTAAAAATTAAGATATTATTCTGACAGTTTCATCATGAAATTTAAAGAAATAAATACCGATTTGTAGCTTCTGGATTGTTCTGGAAAGATCGCGAAGCCCACGCGAATCGATAATCTCTTCCACTTTTAAATACCGTACAACTAAAAATTATAAACTATCTCGGTTTTGAACCGCGGAAAGACGTCAGTAAATCAGTTTGTGTTGTGAATGTCACAAACGAAAAAGTAAAAGGGGAGCATTTTGCAATTAAGCCAAAATAGGCACATTCATTACTATACTATCTACAGGTGCATCTCAATAAATTAGAATGTCGTGGAAAAAGTTCAAGTTATTTCAGTAATTCAACTCAAATTGTGAAACTCATGTATTAAATTCAATGCACACAGACTGAAGTAGTTTAAGTATTTGGTTCTTTTAATTGTGATGATTTTGCCTCACATTTAACAAAAACCCATCAATTCACTATCTCAACATATTAGAATATGGTGACATGCCAATCATCTAATCAGCTCAAAACACCTGCAAAGTTTTCCTGAGTCTTCAAAATGGTCTCTCGGTTTGGTTTACTAGGCTACACAATCATGGTGAAGACTGTTGATCTGACAGTTGTCCAGAAAACAATAATTGACAGCCTTCACAAGGAGGGTAAGCCTCAAAAGTTAATTGCTAAAGAAGCTGGCTGTTCACAGAGTGCTGTATCAAGCATGTTAACAGAAAGTTGAGTGGAAGAAAAAGATGCACAATCAACCGAGAGAACCTCAGCCTTATGAGGTTTGTCAAGCAAAATCGATTCAAAAATTTGAAGGAACTTCACAAGGAATGGACTGAGGCAAGGCATCAAAAGCCACCACACACAGACGTGTCAAGAAGTTTGGCTACAGTTGTCGTATTCCTCTTGTTAAGACACTCCTGAACTACAGACAACGTCAGCGGCGTCTTACCTGGGCTAAAGAGACGAAGAACTGGACTGTTGCCCAATGGTCCAAAATCCTCTTTTCAGATGAGAGCACGTTTTGTATTTAATTTGGAAACCCCAGGTCCTAGAGTCCTGAGGAAGGGTGGGAGAAGCTCATAGCCCAAGTTGCTTGAATTCCAGTGTTAAGTTTCCACAGTCTGTGATGATTGGGGTGCAATGTCATCTGCTGGTGTTGGTATTTTGAAAACCAAAGTCACTGCACCCGTTTAGCAAGAAATGTTGGAGTACTTCATGCTTCATTCTGCTGACCAGCTTTTTGAAGTTGCTGATTTAATTTTCCAGCAGGATTTTGCACCTGCCCACACTGCCAAAAGCACCAAAAGTTGGTTAATGACCATGGTGTTGGTGTGCTTGACTGGCCAGCATACTCACCAGACCTGAACCTCATAGAGAGTCTATGGGGTATTGTCAAGATGAAAATGAGTAACAAGAGACCAAAAAATGCAGATGATCTGAAGGCCACTGTCAAAGAAACCTGGGCTTCCATACCACCTCAGCAGTGCCACAAACTGATCACCTCCATGCGACGCCGAATTTAGGCAGTAATTAAAGGAGCCCCTACCAAGTATTGAGTCCATGTACAGTAAATGAACATACTTTCCAGAAGGCCAACAATTCACTAAAAGTGTTTTTTTTTTTATTGGTCTTAAGTATTCTAATTTGCTGAGATAGTGAATTGGTGGGTTTTTGTTAAATGTGAGCCCAAATCATCAAAATTAAAAGAACCAAAGACTTAAACTACTTCAGTCTGTGTGCACTGAATTAATTTAATACTCGAGTTTCACAATTTGAGTTGAATTACTGAAATAAATGAACTTTTTCACGACATTCTAATTTATTGAGATGAACCTGTATATATATTCTAACAACTAAGTTGAGAAAATGATTAGAACTGTAGGCCTATATACAGTAGTCAACATCTGAAGTGGATCAATACCTTTCATCAAAGTTGTCCTAAATCCTAAAGCCAAAATGCGTTCGTCGTAGGACAACTCTGATTAACTTTTTTTTTTATCCACTTCAAATGTTGACTACTGTATGTAAAAACTCTACCAAAATGTACCAAGAGGGTTCAAGATTTAATTTACAGTATTAATAGTTTGTGTTGTTTTTTGTTTTCTTTCATTTAGAAAAATACCTGTTCATTAATATTTTCAGGTAAATCGACATCGGAAACCTGAACCGTCATTAAATCCTGAAATCTGTAACAATAACTGGTAATATTTTGAAACTCCAATGAGAACATAATCTGGGTTTTACAACTTTAATAAGATGAAATATTTGGTGATTACAATGCACTTGTCAAAGAGCAAAAAATAACACTGACATTAAAAAAAAAAAAAGTGAGAACTGTCATCAAGAGAACCACCAGTGTCTCTTTAATAGGCTACAATAAAGGGTAAAAACAAGTCATCTATTCAGGTTTTATCAGCAAAGGATAATATATTCAGTGCAAAACATTGTTCCAACACACACATTGGCTACAAGCATAAAATGAACAGTGCGCAAACAACTAACATGTGCAAGTTGCAAAAGGGTTAGCACTGTTAAGTCAAAATTACAGTCACGTTCATGGTGCAAATCATCAAGAGGCGAAAAGCATGACAAAAATCTACAATTTTAAATTGCCTGTAAATTTTTCACATGCTAATTCACTACTGTATATGTGCGTTCTATAGGAAGCTATGGATGTCACGATTTATGGGAAAACATGACCGGCATTTTCACTACTCTCCACAAATAACTTAAGATATATTTTATTTATTTTTTTAAAGCATACAGAGGTTATCAAGCGTTATATTATCCTCAATTTTGAAGAACAAATTCTTGAAGGAAATATTAACTTCACATCACAGGAAACCCAAGCCATGTTCTTCATTTATTTCAGCTCATATATGAACAAATAAACACTACATAAAAGCATGCAAGGTTAAAAAAAACATGTAGTGTCAGCTGAACGAACAAAACACTCACAAGTATTTACGTTTGGACCCTCCTATCCCTATACATGTGGATATTCACATAAGTAATGGTGGATTCTAATTGCAAGCTTTCATTTCTATCCGTCCTCTCATTCGAAGTCACGGTTGATGAGGACCAGTGGAGCCACCAGAGTCCACACATACAGAGAGATGCAGATCCAGGTGGAGGTGATCTTCACCCAAACAGAGGGCCACTTGCTGGTCATAGTCTCATAGTTGGAGTCAGGGCTATAAAATTGACAAGAAAAAAAAATTTCATTCAGAGTTTAAGGATAAATCTGTTAACCTTGTTGACCATAAACATTTAAACATAAATAGTGACAACAAAATACTAGATGATATTGTATATCCAAATGATTGTATTAAATTTGTTTTTATTAAGAACAGATTTAAGATTTTAGTTAAAAAGAATTAGTAAAAATATTGTTAAAAATATACATACACCACCGTTCAAAAGTTTGGGGTCAGAACCACTTCTTATTATAAATATTAAAAATGGTTGTGCTGGTTAATGATTTTATTTATTTATTTATTTATTTATTTTCAGGATTCTTTGGTGAATAGAAAGGTCCAAAAGAACAGCATTTATTTGAAATAGAATTTTTTTATAAACATTAAAAAAAAATATCTCCCCCTGAACATTTTAGCAATTTAATGTATCGTTGCTGAATATATTAGCAATAGTGTGCTGGGCAACGATTAATCGCATTCAAATAAAAGTTTGTGTTTGACATAATTATGTTATTTGTGCCTGTGTCTATATATATATATATATATATATATCTATTATTATATATATACACACACAGTATATATTTTGAAAATATTTACATGTAGATGTATATATTTATATTCATATAATTTATATTATAAATAAATATTTATTTAACATAACATATTTTTCTTAAATATATTCATGCATGTGTTTGTATTTATATACACAAACATTTATTTTGGATGTGATTAATCGCAATTAATCGTTTGACAGCACTATATATATATACACATGCTGTATATTCATTTATAAAAGTTAGAAAAGGACAGTTATTATTAACAGACTATACAGATCTAAAATAAATCATAATTAAATATATAAAAACAGTGTAATGATGGCAAAACACACACACACACACGTTGTGGTAAATTTCTGTTTACCATCCATTATTCATCACCCAAAACTGTCAGTAGATACTGAATAATGTTACTTGCAGTAATATGTCAATCTATTAATAGACAATACACTCCTAAAAATAAAGGTTCCAAAACAGAGCATTTACAAAGTAATGCCAAAGAAGAAGAATTTTTGGTTCCCCAAAGAACATTTCAGTGAACAGTTCTTAAAACAACCATTGTTTTCTTAATGGCGCTTTTTTCCCCTGCGTGGTCCGTCTGGCTCGTTTGCGTTTCCACTGCGTTTAGTACCGCTTTAGTAAGAGTGGGCAGGATTATTCACAAAACTGTCATTATAGTTTCAACTCTCCTGCAAAACGTTTTCATTTTTGCGTCGCCCCATCAAGCTCTCGCTGGATCCGCTCCTCTGCTATCAACAAGAGGAACGTCTATACTTCCTCAACAGACCACGAAACAGCCATTTTTTGGTTGTTAAAAAAGGAGCGCTCGTTCAAAACAGTTGCTTTTGATCCTTCGCTGGCTGTGTGATTTTAATGGGTTAGTTCCCCCAAAAATGAAAATTAGCCCACAAATTACTCACCCTCATGTCATCTTAGGTGTATATGACTTTCTTCTTTTAGTCTAATCCAGTCGGAGTTATATAAAAATTGTCTTTGATCTTTCAATCTGTTTAATGCAACTCAGCGGGTGTTGCAAGCATCAGTCCAAAAGAAGTTAAGGAGTAACAAGTGCGCGTCGCTTGGCATAAAAATAAAAAAAGTGTCTCACATGGCTCTGGGGGGTGAACAAAGGCCCCCTGTAGCGAATCGATGCGTTTTTGTAAGAAAATATCCATAATCAAAACATAATAATCACTTTAATCTATAGCTTGCGCACTGTTGTACACTGGAAGCAGTTCCGGGCAGATGACATCTGAGGTCATTTATAGAGGATGCTGAGGCTGTTTCCTGACTCAGTAGCCTACAATGCGTCTGTGGCACAAAGGACAGTCTGGCGCTTCTGACTCACAGCCTGTAGTACGTTTTTTATATTTAAATAATTTGCCAATAATGATTCAAACGCGAGTTTTGAGCAGATCGGAAGAGTAGGCTTGTTTGTTTCTTTCTCCTCTTCTCGCATCACAAATGCGACATGGTGGGTATATGTTACCGCGCGCGATCCGCACCGCGTAAAAGACCATTAAGTCCTTATATCGTAATTAATGTCCCCACTGTGATGCAACCATGCCTCCGTTTGTAATGGGTTTATTGTTTTGTCTTATCTCGTGATGTCTGCATCGCAACGAATTGTTCTATTACCGATCTTCGTAGTGAACCGTCCGAACCATTTCACCACATGACTGAATCTTTTTGAAACGTTTTCGACTTCTCCATGTAGCACAATTACTTTAGTTATTCGGTTTATAAACGTGCCTGGCACTCCCTCTGACGTGAAATAAACCAATATCCCGAGTTATTAAGTTACTCCTAACTGTACATTGACTGAACTGCTAAAAGAGAAACGATGATGGGATGTGCACGAGCAGAGAAGCTGGACTGAGTCTCGTCCTGCTGGAAGATGGCATCACAGTATGTTAAGGGGCATAACATTTCCATCACACTCTTGAGGTATTCGGCCAATCACAACCCTTTAGATAGTTGGCCAATCACAGCACACCTCACTTTTTCAGACAGAGATGAGCTTTGTAAAAATCGACGTGTTTCAGAAAGGCGTGGCATAGAGGAGTAACAATAATGTACATTGTGGAAAATGTTTTTTGTTTTTTTTTACCTTATACTGCATAAACACATTGCATTACACCAAATACCAAAAATAATGTTCTTTTTAGCAGCATCAAATGACCCCTTTAACAAAAATCACTTTTCAAAAACATAGTGATAACCCTCGTTGCCTTCTCAAGTGCAGCTCGTCCCATTCCCGAATGTTTTGTGATATCACAATCCCGGCGAATGTACGAGCTGCACTAGAAGGCAACGAGGGTATCACTCGGGGGGGGGGGGTGGGGGGGGGGGGGGGGGGGGGGGGGGGGGGGGGGGGGGGGGGGGGGGGGGGGGGGGGGGGGGGGGGGGGGGGGGGGGGCTATGTTGTAGACCGCTAATAGCTTTCAAAACAGCCGACAAACTTAGAGTGGTTACAGTCATCCACGTTTAAATCGCGCTTTAATTGATTTGATTTTGACACAATATTTTACACTGACGCACCAGGCGGCTATGGTTAATGAGCTTTACATTTCCCGACCAGCGCCCGAGTGCTTCAATCACAACACACCTTGGCCCAGCTAACAACACAGCACACTCATGTTCAGAAGCAGCCTTCGGTTTCCTCTGATTTGATATACAGGAACTATTTGAGGCATCATTCCAGACTGGTGGGAGAGAGGTGTTGTAATAAGTAAATATGTGAAAATAATGTGTTGTTTCGAACACCTAGTATCCGGTAGCCTGTTCTATACACCCACCAACAACAAATCATACTTTATAAAAGACAAAAAAAAATAAATCGGGGGGCGTTTTCCACTGCGTGCAGAAACCATCTCCATCCACACTACTGAAAACGCATGTCACATGACCATTCATGCAGATCCAATCATAGATATGTATAGGTAGAATCGCTATTCAGATGGTGGACACGTCTACGTGCTTGGAGCGGTCGAATACAGAATCTACCTATACATATCTATGGGTACAACAATAAGCATGATGTTATTATTTACATGGTCAAGGATACGCAGAGCGAATGTGGGCAGCCACGCCATAGTTTTCAAAAGTCTCCGTTTTGGTCGGTTTACACTGCGCAACCCTGGAGTTTTCAAACTAAAACGGGGTCTGCAGCATTTTCAAAAATCTTCGTGGGTCGAAAACGCCAGAGTAGTGTAAACGACAGGCGTAACAGTCGCAAAAGTTATGCGTTTTAAAACGAAAACGCACTAGTGTAAACGTAGCCTAAATAACTTTTTCCACTGTAAAGAACCTTTTGTGGAATGAAAAGGTTCCACGGATGATAAAGGTTCTTTATGGACCCATTGATGCCATAAAGAACCTTTATTTTTAAGGGTGTATTGCAATTCAGTATGTATATTTTTATGTACAGAATTTTATGCATTCATAAATGTAATTTTATGACTTTTAAATGCCTTTTGAATTTTTGAAAATAAGCTCTTGATCTGCTTACAAAATTGACCTAATAAAACTAAAATATGATCACTAATATATTGTGAAATTAAACTGACAAATACATCCTCACATGAGCACATACCTGTACCAGTTTGTCAGTGTCATCATGATATACAGGGAAGCCAAGAAAAGCATGAAGTGGAAGAAAGAGTAGCTGTAGTTGACTCCATCCTTCTCATTGTCAACGGCACGGTTGGAGTCATCACCCACTTCAAAGTTCTCTGGAGCGGGACCATCCTCAATCAAAGCAGACTCGTCGCTGGTGAGGGTCAGTTTGTTCACTTGAGTGTTGCTGGAGTTCCGGATGCTGAGGAAATAAAAAGACAAATTTGACTGCCGTGTTGAAAAATAGCTGCAAAAACAGACCATATATTTTATGCAAACATGCAAACTCTCTTACCTGGAGTACAGCACACACATCAGGAACAAGATCAAGCCCACAATGCCCTGGGCATCCCACCACTGAACAACACGGTCCTGACCAGCAGGGGTGGTGCTGTTGAGGCCAATAATGCCAAGCAAGCTAGGGTTGCATCTGCGGTCTTGAGGGGAAAGAACTTCATTATTTTAGACCGATTTCATGAACAACAGAATGTTCCTTTAAACAAATCTCTCACAGTCCTTACCAGGCTCATTGGTCATGGCAGACCAGGTCAGATACATGGTGTACAGAGTAACAATGGAGGACTGCAAGAGACCAGATCTGGGTTGGGACTCCTAGAGGAGGAGCGGAAAGAAAAGAACATGAAGAAATTAAACAACTTGATGCTCACCTGATATGATACATATCCACAATTTTGAGCAATATTGAAGTATAGGAGATGATCACAGTTTCAATACTGGTCATACAAACAGACGTTTTGTATTCATTACCTGGATTTTAGGCAAAATGGACATGACAGATGCACCAACGCACAGCAGCATGTTGATGCTGATGAAGACTTTGTTCTCAGTGCAGCCATCAGAGTGAGTGTAATACACATAGAACAAGACCAGAGACACCAGCGAAAGAGCGTAGTTGATGGTTGTGGCAGACAGAAGAGCTATGGATGGTTGAAAAAATTTTTTTACATTAGAACAATAGTCAATCTTCTTTATGACTGCATACACTGTAAGAAGTATCTAAACATAAAATAGGGACAATAACTCTATAAATATGATGTTAAAATATTAAAATAATTTGTTCTATTTATGACTTTAAATATGTTATATTTACCATGTTATAACTACCATTGGCAAGATTTTCTGGAAAGAAACTTCTAATGAGTAAGGATGCAACAAATTCAAAATCAAAAGTGACAGATAAATTCTGTTCTTTTAAACTTCCTAAAAATCCTTAGAAAAATGTACATTTCCAAAAAAATGTTAAGCAGCAACACGGTTTTCAACACTGATAATAATAAAAATCAATGACATTTTAAAAGGAATAAATTACATTTTAAAATATATTAAAATAGAAAACTTAAATTGAAATAATATTTCACAATATTCCTGTTTTTTTAAGCCTTGCTGAGCATAAGAGACTTCTTTCAAAAACAAACAAAAAAAAATTGTACAAACTTTCGAACAGTAGTTCGGGGTTGAACGACTTCTGATTTTTTAAAGTCGACTTTTATGTGATGAAAGTCGAGTCGAAGTCGACTAGTCGCTGATGGCGTCATTAATTAACAAAAGTCTGGAGCTTTGACAAACACCTTGAGCAAAGCTATGGCATATAACAGCGCTGCCCACATGGCTATTGCTCCTATAAAAGCTAATTTTTAACAGAGTCTTTTTGTCTTTTTGTTATATGAATGCATTAGTGAGAGCGATTGTGTGAATTAATTCTACCTGGCAGCATCTCTACTAGTAGTGAAGCTGTGGGATTTAGAAATATATGCTTGAACTTTTCAGTTTCAAGGCTATTTTATTGAGAAATCACAAAACAGTGCTGACAATACATTTCCGCACTGAATGATTCTGTGTGCTCGTGATCTGTGCGTGATGTACGAGCTACTGTCTGTAGCCTATGTGTGTGTGCATTACAGTGCAGCAGCGCATTAGATTAGTACGACGATTAACTTACCGGTTTAAAACGTGCATTCTCCCGTTCAATTTCGAGCATCCAGGTAATATAATCAACTAGTGCTGTCAAATGATTACTCGCGATTATCGCATCCAAAATAAAAGTTTTGTTTGCATATTTCTGTGTGTTCTGTGTATATTTATTATGCATACATAAATACACACACATACAGTAAATATTTTGAAAATATTTACATATATATATTTATATTCATATAATTTATATAATAAATAAATATATTTAATATATAAACATAATATATATTTTTTAAATATATACATGCATGTGTGTATTTATATATACATAATAAATATCCACAGCAAAGATACTGTACATATATTATGTAAACAAAAACTTTTATAATTTAAAAGTTTAATCGCGATTAATCATTTGACAGCACTAATAATCACACATGTCTCGTGGAGCGCTTTCAGAGTATGCATTTATTTGTCATTTTAACTGTTTGGAAACGAAGCGTAAATGTGGAAGTCCTTCAATGATTTCTTATCCTGTCGCACCCTCTATAGGACCAGCGACTAGTCAACATCAAGCTTAAAGCGTCATGGCAGAGCACTGAAGTCGACTAGTCGGTCCAACCCCTAACAGTAGTTTACATTTTTTTTACATTTATATTTTTTGTTGTGCTACACTGCTGCTTGTTGGAAAAAGTTTTGTTTATTCTTATGTGGGACCAAACAAATCAAGTTCTCTTAATGCATACCTGCATACCAGCAGCGAGAGTTTCCCTCCTCCATTTTCTCCACCCAGGACTCATTCCAAGAATGAGCAAAGTCGATCAAGAGCACCAGCTGGATGAGGATGAAACAGAACGCTCCAGCCATGCCTATGTAAAACCAGACTGGAAGAGACCCAGCAGAAGATCATCATTAGATCCTCACAAATACATTTGAGAAACAACTCAAGTCTGCCTAATCTCACTCTCTCATCACTTAAGCTGGCTAAACACTGTGCTGTTTTTGCTATCTTTTATGAAAAATTCCACTGTATAATGTATAATGTAAAACTATGTTACACATTCAGCAGTTATTTTTTAATGCTAGTTGCTAAACAGCCATTTAAAGTCAATTCCTTTCACCTTTACATTGTAATTGCATGTATATTTCATATTTAAGGTAATAAAATAAAACTTTACCAGTAGTAAAAGAGCCTTCGGGAATGAAGAAAGCTCCAACTGTAATAGCAGTGGCAGCCACAATCTTGAAAAACCAAAACCTGTAGAACATATGAATATTTAGAAGAACTCAACGGCATTCGAAATTATTTTTTCATGTTTTAAAGGGGTCATATGATGCGATTTCAAGTTTTCCTTTCTCTTTGGAGTGTTACAAGCTGATTGTGCATAGATAACTCCCTGAAGTTGCAAAGACTAAAGTATATATTCAAGAATATATATTCTTTATCAAAGATAAGACTCTGCCACGCCCCCCCTAAAACGGCTCGTTCTAACACGGCCCCACATATATACCTCACTATGTGGAAATATTTGCATAATGCCGCTCAAATGTTCACGCAAAGAAAGAAAGCGTGGTTTCAGGAACAGCAGTAGTGTTTATGCAGCCATGTCAGTGAGACGCTGTGTGTTTCTAGGCGAAGGCAAAAGCACTTTATTTGGCCTTCCTGAAGTAGATGCATTTAGGAATCTTTAAGATTACTTACAACAGAACAGCAATGCATTTTATGGATGACAGTTTCGTGAACCTAGGAGAGGAGGTAATTCTGACTTTGCTATGACAATCTGGTGCTTCTGAATCAGCTACTGTTTTGTTATTAGTTTAAGTATTTGCTATTGACTGTTCAAATGCGAAGTTTTGCGCATCATGTGTGTGTGTGTGCGCGCGTGCGGTGTGTGAGAGAGAGTGAGAGAGAGCGAGCGAGCGAGCACGAGAGAGAGCAAGAGCGCGAGAGAGAGTGCGAGAGAGAGAGAGTACAGTATGGCAGAGTATCTGTACACAGTGTCAGATAAGAAACTGAGAAGCACATTGACCAGATACAGACTCAGCGGACACAAGCTGATGATAGAGACGGGCAGACACAGAAAAATATGGCTGCCACCAGAGCAGAGACTGTGTTCGCACTGTGATCTGAATCAGATGGAAACAGAAACAGAGCTGCACTTCCTAACAGAATGCCCCAAATACACCGATATACGGACAGTGTTCTATGATAAAATACAGCAGATCCATCAGACATTTAAAACTCTTTCAAACTAGGAGAAACTGCCGTATCTGTTAGGAGAACAGAAGAACTGCTGTGTGTTTGCAGCTCAATATGTGTCTGCCTGTCACCATAAAAGAGAAAACACTCACCCTGCCATGATCTGATGTTTCCAGCACATGTAGATTATATTATGCCAAATTACTGTATTATATTACTTATATTACTTGCTTCTGTAAATATGTCTAATCCCTTATTTTATTTTTATTTCTAGTTTATATACTTACATACATTAATTCATTTTGCACTACATGCTTAATACTTTTTATATATATTATTACTATTATAATTACTATTATTCCCTTTTCTTCTGTTAATACTATGTGTACTATTTGTAAGCAGTCCAGCTGCAATTGCTTTGGCAATACAAATGTATAAATTTTTGTCATGCCAATAAAGCACTCTTAAATTGAAAATTTAAATTGAGAGAGCACGAGAGAGCGAGAGAGAGAGAGAGAAGAGAGAGCGCGCGAGCGAGAGAGAGAGAGAGGGGGTCACATCACAGTGGAGTCCGCTGTCTTAACCGTGGCTTGTGTACTGCAAACACATACCAGCTTCATCACTGTGTCTGTCACGCGATCTTTTCCCCTTTCGGGCTTGTTCCTTTCTTTACATTTATTTTGAAAGATGAAGCTCTCGATTATGGCAAGGGGCGTTACATTTCCGACGAGTGCTTGCGGTGTTTGGCCAATCACAATGCACTTGGTCAGCTGGCCAATCAGAGCAGGCTGCGGTTGTCGGGAGGAGGGACTTTGTAGAAACGAAGCGTTTGAGAGAGGCGGGGCAATAGAGGCCCAAAAATTTACAGTATTTGAAAAATAATGTTTTTTTTGAACATTAAAGCATGTCACATTTCTGTTACAAACCAAATACACAAAATAATGATCTTTTAAAAAAGCATCATATGACCCCTTTAAACACAGCTAAACCTGTGTCTTGAGCATAAGGATTCAGATCTTCAACGTTCGAGTTACAGGTCAAGACTTTAACCATTAGGTCACACCAACGCCTACATACCCGTTATGCACAGCAGCTCTTGGGTCCTGGCTGCTCTTTACCTTTACCATGATGAGAGAGAAGAGCAGGAAGAACATAGCCATCCCAAAGCACACACGATACACAGCCTTATAGCCCACCAGCACATCGCAGTTCACATGACCTTGCACTCCCGGGATGGACGACCCCATTCCTCCATCACAAAAGCCTGGAATCTGCAGTGACGTTAAGAATAAATGATCAGATTGCTTCAGCTGCAACCCTGTTAAACGAATGCAATTACTTTAATTACAAAGAAACGCTCAGGATTGCTGGGTCACCTTCTTCAGATGCTCCTCCATGCCTGGCATGAGCATGATGCAGGCGATGCCCACACCCACCAGCATAAAGAAGGCATAGATCAGCCGAGTGACTGTGGAGTTGTTTCCACTTGGGCAGCATCTGCACAGCAGGCAGGGAGCACTGCCACAAAGGCAAGGAATCTGCAGTGAAGAAGAAAAACATGTACATTAAAGGTGATGTAAGCCATTTCAGATATTTTGAACTTCAGCTACAAACTCCCTCTTCAGATCACAAGATTGTTTTTTTTTTTCAGACCCTAGGGCTGTCATCTTTTTTTCATTATTTTTTGGCTATTAATTGATAAATGACACCCTTTTTAACAAAAAGAAGCGGAATATTACATACAAGTTCATTTTGCCATTACAACAGCATAATGTAACATTTGAAAGATGGGCAATTAATGCTTTTGTGACTCACATCAGTGTTTAAAAAATTGTCTAATTAAAGAGGCCTCATCCTTCATTTGTACACCAGGCAAAGCTTGTGGCTAAATCTGTCTGGCTTTACATAACAAAAGAGTTTAGATGTGATTAAAGAGGACATTAAATCCCTCCTAAAATAAATGTCTGGATAAACATCTTATAAACATATTCACACTACTAAATATTGAGGTTCCCCCCCCCCCCCCCCCTTCAGAACGTTAAGAATTTTCATTTATTTTATTATCGTGTCATTGTGGTTTTGTTTTTTTAATAAGTCTCTTACGCTCAACGGGCTACAAACTTATTTGGTCCGTCATTTAGTCAGATTGTCAAAAATTATTACATTTGAAATAACTTTTTTTCTTCCTCTTTTAATACATTTAATTCAAGTATTTTAGATATTTAATATTAATATTTTAAAATGGAATTTATTCCAGTGATGGCAGAGCTGAATTTTTTTGAATAATATCTGCAAAAAATAAATACAAAAAAAGCATAAACGTTAACTTTACTAAGTGTTATTGATCAGTAAATACTGCTACATAGCCTCAGGCCCCATGTTTCCTCATCTCTCCTGTGTGTCTGTCTGTCTGTCTGTCTGTCTGTCTGTCTGTCTGTGTGTGTGTGTGTGTGTGTGTGTGTGTGTGTGTGTGTGTGTGTGTGTGTGTGTGTGTGTGTCATGACTGACATCTATCGGTGTTTTGATGTCGCAACACCTGAAATCCTAGCAAACATGTGATCTTTGAAAAGCTCATGTTATGGTGGAAGATCATCTATGTGTGTCCAATTTAAGATCATAAGTGTGTCCCATTTAAACCCACCCCCCAAAAAATCAAACAATAATTTGCTGTCATGATCACAATTGCCGACCAAATAGTTTATCTACGAGTAACGTTATTAGGCTGCAATTACGAGTACAAGTAGTAATAATGTCACTTAGTAATACAAATTACATAAATATTGTTGTGTATTAATACAAAAACATTTTGTGCTTCATCACAACAAGGGAACCACCCAACATGGCATTGTACATCTAGAAAAGCAAAACAACTGATTTAAATCAAACCAAAACATGATGAAATTAATTAATATGTTGTTGTGTGTTATTCTTTGTAAATATTCAAAAGATTCAGTGTGTTTTATGAATTAAGAGCATCGTGAAGGGCCCAGACACCATTTTCTATTTCGTTTTTTTTTCACCTGCATCACATGATAAACTCGCTAAAAACCAAATAGTTATTTTACTTCCCACATCTATACGATTTCATTTATAGTTCATCAGTATATTAATATGTAAACTTACCCAACTGGCCATGGAACAAAGCCCAAGCACGGCCCCCATGTTCAGCGCTGATGTGCGATGTTTCTCCGGACGGGTTTGAAAATGGACGCTGTGTGTTTACATTGTAGCTCCGCTGTCTGATGAAGCCGGAAACCACAGGTTACTTTCACTTTCCACATTTCAAAATAAAACGGCGGTCTTTCACGCAGACAAGTTACAAAGAAGGCGCTGGAAAAAGTGAAAAATGTTACATTTTTGATACCACAAACATGATACCTGTTTCTGATGCAGAAAAGCTAGTTCATGCATTCATGACCTCTAGACTGGACTATTGTAATGCACTGCTAGGTGGTTGTCCTGCATCTTCAATAAACAAGCTACAGGTAGTCCAAAATGCAGCGGCTACAGTCCTTACCAGGTCAAGAAAATATGATCATATTACCCCAATTTTACAGTCTCTGCACTGGCTACCTATTAAGTCCGTATCATTTACAAAATATTATTACTTGCCTATAAGGCCCTTAATGGGTTAGCTCCTGCGTACCTAACTAGTCTTCTACCACGCTACAATCCATCACGCTCCCTAAGGTCGCAAAATTCTGGACTTTTGGTAGTACCTAGGATAGCAAAGTCCACTAAAGGAGGTAGAGCTTTTTCGCATTTGGCTCCCAAACTCTGGAATAGCCTTCCTGATACCGTTCGGGGGTTCAGACACACTCTCTCTGTTTAAATCTAGATTAAAGACACATCTCTTTGGCCAAGCATTCAAATAATGCACCTCATACTCTTTTACTGCAGTTATATCTGATCAAATGCACATTATTATTCTTTAGTTTGGGTTAAACAAATCATTTTTGCTTGGTTGGAACAGCAGCTACGCTAATTATGTTTGTATTTGTTTCTCTGTCTTTTGCCGTAACTAGGATTTACACAAGCTTCAGTCTGGATCCAGAACACCTGAGAAGAGATGATGCAACCCCTCAGAGGACCTCAGATGATGCCAACCCTGAAACAACTTACAGAACTACCACATTTTGCTATAAGTTTGATTGCATCATATAATAATTGCTGTTAATATTTTTCATCGTCTGTTTTATTACGTCTTTTATTGATTTTTCCGTACTGCTGGTTCTTCTGGTCAGAGGAGAACTGCCCCCCCGACTGAGCCTGGTTTCTCTCAAGGTTTTTTCTGTTACCGATGGAGTTTTGGTTCCTTGCCGCTGTCGCCTCTGGCTTGCTTAGTTGGGGACACTTCATTTCCAGCGATATCGTTGACATGATTGCAAAGATATTATTTAAACTGAGCTGGATGTTGACATCACTGAATTCAATGATGAACTGTCTTTAACTGAAAAAGGAGTGTTTACTATTGTCATTTTGCATTATTTACACTATTTTCCTAATTAATGCTGTAAACTTACTTCGACACGATCTGTATTGTAAAAAGCGCTATATAAAAAAAGGTGACTTGACTTGACTTGACACTTTTTGAAGTCCAGTCCAAAACAAAAAAAGTAGGAATATAAAAACACAGGTATTCCATTATAACCAAGTAAATATTTAAAAATGCTGGAAAAACACAAGTCGTAGCTATCCCTATTCATATTTTTTGTTTTGAATTTAAATTGCAACGCAGTTTATCCTTTTCATATATACAATATATAGATATCTATATATATCATATATATATATATATATATATATATATTATATTATCTACTCTTAAAAATAAAGGTCCTTTACGATGCCATAGAAGAACCTTTTTTATCTAAATGGTTCCATAAAGAACCTTTAACAGCTAAACCCGTCTGTGTCTGTTTCAGGTCTGAATGTTTCTTTGTGGAACCAAAAATGGTTCTTCTATGGCATCGCTGAAGAACCTTTTGAAGCACCTTTATTTTCAAGAGTGTAGGTATAATCTAATATATATATATATATATATATATAAGAGTTAATAGTTATATAATATTTCAGAAATATAATTCTTGCAGTCTGTTACAAAAGTTACCTGAGGACAAAACAAGGAAGTCTCTTCAAATAATGTAAACCATTGACCTCATTTTACATAAATGTAGACTTTTTGAAAACCCCTAGAAAATTCTCGAAGGAATCCATGGCTCAAAAATGCTAATTCTTTTCAAGGTTTAAGGACAACAAACTGAACTGAACAGCTCCTTTCACAGACTAAATCTTGTTTGTATGGCCCTTTAAGAATGGAAAGTTCCAGCTTGATTTTCATAGGGTTCAGTATTGTTTCTTGCTTCATATTAATTGTTTCTTCTTTCTTTCTTCTTTCTTTCTTTCTTTTTTTGTAGGCTGCTCAATAATCTGGGATTGATGTCCATGTTTTTTTTTTATTATTATTGTGCCATGTTTATTCATATATATACACAGTTTCCACAGAAATCTCCACAGAAACAGGATTACAAAATAGATAGGAATAGAATAGAATACAATACAATCTTTCTAAATACAGAATAAAAGTTAAGTAACAAACAATTACCTTCCAAGTAAGTGCTAATTAAAAAAATCTACTTTCTTAAACAGAATAAACTGTTATTTTGTAACATCTGTTTATTGCATGTTTACAAATTTACAGTACAGGTGATGATGATGATGATGATGATCCATCATCATACAATAAACCCCAACAACAAGGTGTTCAGAAAGTGTGCAGCTATTGTACACACTGGGGGAAAAGACAGAGCATTTAAGTTCACATTATTGTGAAATCAAATGTCTACATAATTAATGCATGAAAAATTATTCAGAAATGAAATAGAAACCAAGAAAATCTGGAGTCAGTTAATGTAGACAGCTGTGCTGTCATGGAAGTCAAGCTGTTGCTAAGTCCAGGTAATAATTGGCACTGAGGCAAATGATTGCTCAAATGATGACTGTTCTGAGAAAGTCGCTCCGGGAAATGTTATTGGTCAAAGTCTGATGTGAATGTTGGATTTGCATGCACTATTTTTAGAAGCAGCATATCATTTAACATGGCAGTAATATTCATCCACTGAGATGCTGTTTCTTAACATGAAGTCTTAATCTTGCAAGTCTCGCCTCTTTTGTAGCTAGTTATTTGTGAGGATTAAACAAATTTATATTTTCCATTTCCACAGCCAATTTAAAAAATGACTTCTATCTCAAGGCTTATTTGTGAGATGAGGCAGAAGTGATACTTTACATAAGAGCTGTAATTGGCACAGAATATGAAAGGGCCACCGGTCTGTGATGCACTTGGTCGGCCTAGAATGTCTCCAAACCAGGGAAAGTGACAAATGGCAAATGTGTAAATCTAGAAACATTTCCATTTTATAATTAATATGAATTATGTACAAAGTTTTCATGTCTTTCTGTATTCCAAATAAATTCTATCAAGTCACTGTGAGCATCACATCAGAATCCAGTGATAGTTTAAAGTATCTACTACCGTTTACTTACTACTATTAGAATCAGTGAATCTAATCATTTGTTTTAACACCTTTGACTTGAAGGCTTTGGGTTTCACCTTGTACATTTATCTGATAACAGGTAATTTACCACACACAAACCAACAAATTATGCAAAGCAATAGGACATGTGATTAATTCCTATTGCTTTAATAGTCAAATTAACAAACAGTTATTTTGGTAGCTGCAATTTCTCCCTCTGGTTCCTGCACTATCTGCCTTTTCTCAAGAGAGCTGGGTTGCGTTTTCACATTTAATCACTTCATACATTTTTTCAGGAAAAAAAATCTCTTTTAGTCACTCTTTTAGATCAATACTCTTTTGGTCTACAGACATCCTCTATCATTTCATAATTAAACACATGCCCTTGGGCCACCAGAGTTCATTTTATTTTTGGAATTGACAAATGGGATGAAGTGGCTGCTGTGTGGTTGTGTGGAGCAGGATTGTACAGAAGTAATTATCCTCAGCCAGTTCAGAGGGTTACATTATTCCCATTCTCATATTAAATACATAATTGTATATGTGCAAAAATTAAAGCCTATATTATCTTATATTATATTATATATATATTATATATATACAGGTGCATCTCAATAAATTAGAATGTTGTGGAAAAGTTTCATTTATTTCAGTAATTCAACTCAAAAACTGAAACTCGTGTATTAAATAAATTCAATGCACCGCTGAAGTAGTTCAAGTCTTTGGTTTTTTTAATTTTGATGATTTTGGCTCACATTTAACAATAACCCACCAATTCACTTTCTCAACAAATTAGAATATGGTGATATGTCAATCAGCTAATCAACTCAAAACTCCTTCAAAGGTTTCCTGAGCCTTCAAAATTTTCTCTCAGTTTGGTTCACTAGCTACACAATCATGGGGAAGACTGCTGATCTTACAGTTGTCCAGAAGACAATCATAGACACCCTTCACAAGGAGGGTAAGCCACAAAAGTTCATTGCTAAAGAAGCTGGTTTTTCACAGAGTGCTGTATCCAAGCATGTTAACAGAAAGTTGAGTGGAAGGAAAAAGTGTGGAAGAAAAAGATGCACAACCAACCGAGAGAACCACAGCCTTATGAGGATTGTCAAGCAAAATCGATTCAAGAATTTGAGTGAACTTCAAAAAGAATGGACTGAGGCTGGGGTCAAGGCATCAGAGCCACCACACACAGACGTGTTAAGGAATTTGGCTACAGTTGTTGTGTTCCTCTTGTTAAGCCACTCCTGACCACAGACAACGTCAGAGGCGTCTTACCTGGCTAAGGAGAAGACGAACTGGACTGTTGCCCAGTGGTCCAAAGTCCTCTTTTCAGATGAGAGCAAGTTTTGTATTTCATTTGGAAACCAAGGTCCTAGAGTCTGGAGGAAGGGTGGAGAATCTCATAGCCCAAGTTGCTTGAAGTCCAGTGTTAAGTTTCCACAGGCTGTGATGATTTGGGGTGCAATGTCATCTGCTGGTGTTGGTCCATTGTGTTTTTGAAAACCAAAGTCACTACACCCATTTACCAAGAAATTTTGGAGCACTTCACGCTTCCTTCTACTGACCAGCTTTTTGAAGATACTGATATCATTTTCCAGCAGGATTTGGCACCTGCCCACACTGCCAAAAGCACCAAAAGTTGCTTAAGTGACCATGGTGTTGGTGTGCTTGACTGGCCAGCAACCTCACCAGACCTGAGCCCCATAGAGAATCTAGGGGTATTGTCAAGAGGAAAATGAGACAACATAGAGAACCAAAAAATGCAGATGAGCTGAAGGCCACTGTCAAAGAAACCTGGCTTCCATACCACCTCAGCAGTGCCAAAAAATGATCACCTCCATGCCACGAAACGAGCGGAAAACAGACCGACATTGAAGTCAGTATTAAAAGCAAAAGGAGGGCCCCTACCTAACCCCTAACCCCTAACTAATAAGCCCAGCCCCTAAGCCCAGGGCCCTCCGCCTAGCCCCTCCCCCCCCTACCCAAGTATTGAGTAACATGTAAGTAAATAAACATACTTTTCCAGTATTCAACAATTCACCTACAAATGTTTTTTTTAAGTGGTCGTATGAAGTATTCTAATGGGTTGAGATAGTGAATTGGTGGGTTTTTGTTAAATGTGATCCAAAATCATCACAATTAAAAGAACCAAAGACTTACTACTTCAGTCTGTGTGCATTGAATTTATTTAAATACACAAGTTTCACAATTTGAGTTGAACCTTACTGAAATAAATGACTTTTCCACGACATTCTAATTATTGAGATGCACTTGTATACTGAAGACATTTATTATTTTATAGACTTAATTAATTTTATTAATCAGGAATTATGTTATTTAATATTTAATGGGAGTATTAATAATAATATTATTATTATTATTAATAATAATTGTAACGAGGTGACAGAGACGTGAGGCGAGCGGATCCACTTGCAAGGCTTTATTCAATGACATGGTCAATACAGGCAAGAGTCAAACAATGGCAAACAGATATATCAAGGGTGAGACTGAAGAGTAATCCGTGAAACAGGCGTGGGTCAAATGACGGTAAATGTAATCCAGAGGACGAGGCAAACTTTAAATCCAATAACAGGCGATAATCCAGGCAAGGTGTAAACAGAGTCCGAATGGTAAGACTAAAGGGGCATTCAAAATAAACAGGCAAGAATCAAAACACGAGTAAACAAGCAAGACAAGATTATGACTAGGAACTGAAAACTAGACAGGCTCCGTAGAGTAGCTATCGCTTGGAGAGAGATAAACGCATACAATACTCGGTGACTAGAGCAGGATCAGATTGAGTGTTATATAGTGTGAGTTATTGGATGCAGGTGAGTGTGCAATCAGTGCAGTGGAGCATGGGAGATGTAGTCCAGAGCGAAGTGTGACAGTCTATGTGGAGTGAGTGTCAATATGGTGAGAGAGCGACCTCTTGTGTTCATTGGATAAAAGTCCATGGACCGGATTCGTGACAATAATAATAATAATAATAATAACAATTATATTTTTATATAATTCCCATAACATATTAAATAACTTCGAGGGTAGATACTTACACTTAAGATTTAATACACTAATTACTTAATTAATTAACATTAATAATATAATTAAGTGATTTTTTTTTAATTTTTGGGCACATACAATTATATATAATATACGTATATATATATATAATATGTGTATATATATATATATATCTATATGTGTGTGTATGTATTATGTATAATATTAGGACATACACTATAATAAATATCATATAATAGTTCTAATTTTTGCCTACAGTTTACATATTTACAAGTTATATATATATATATTTTGTGTGTTTGTGGTGTGTTGTGTGTTTATGTATAATGTAAAGAGACAGATACTATACTATAATATAATAGAATGAGGTTATATTTTGCACATACAGTTACATATTTAAACGTTTATATATTAGATATTTGTGGTGTGTGTTTGTGTGTGTTATGTATAATGTAAAGAGACATATACTATAATTAATAATATATGAGGTTATAATTATGTTGCACTACAGTGACATAATTTAAATGTTATATATATATATATATATTTATATATATATTTATATATATACACACACACACACACCATACACATACACATACCCATTACACAACCCCATACCCACACACTGGAAATAGGGAAATAGACAAATAATCTACTTTTCTGTGTCTAAAGTGCAACTATAAATAAACACTTTTCTGTGTCTAAAGTATATAACTATGACAGGCAGCGTTTGGCTATGCGCGCTCTCGTGTGATGTCAGCGGCGCGCGAGGTAGTGATGCTCGCTCGCGCTGGACTCAGTGTCAGAGAGAAGGAGAATCACGACGAAGATGGTCTCGATACGCGGAGTTCCCCTCGCGGATAGCCTCTGTTGGTACTGATTCGGAGTGTTCTCCCGGATAACTCTGCTTCGAGGAGTTGCTTCATGTTCGGAGTGAGTAAAAGCTCTGCTGCAGGACTGTCTCAAGAAAGACTGAAGGTTAGAGATGTGTCCGACGCGTATGTGGAGATCATCACTGCGCGCTTTGAACTTCTCTATGTGCGCTGCTCTATCCAGATGCTCACTGATGCATTACAGCTGTCCGTTCATTTACATGACAGCACAATAACTAAATGAATGAGCCACGTGCTTTGAATGAGTATGGATGTAGTTAAACAATCCCAGTTGTCGTAGGGAAAATTCTATTGTTCCTATTCGAGTGTCATCTGCCAGTTCATATGCACAGTGATCATGCAATATTCCCTACGCGTCTGACACATGAAGAAATGAACTATATAAACAGAATTCTTGTCTTTATTTAAATTCACGTATTGAATATGAATTATAATTTTTTTTGCATTTGGCTGGTTTACATGTTGAAAAGAGGCTGTTGCATTCTTTGCAACGAGGTTTAGAGATAAGGTTATGCTAGAACTGAACTGTAGACTTTTAATTATTATTTGACTTCATTGTTTATTTCTGGTGTAGCCTATATGCGTCTGAAATCACCATGACCTTGGATTTGATGTAGTAAAATGAAATCGTTTCTATTATAGCTGGCTTCTAACTGGTCAAAATTCGGTGGTCCATGCACCATATTAGACTTACACATCAACAAACCGGCTACCAGTTGGTCATACTAGGTTAAGTCAATCAAATTGGTTTTTAGAACATGATTGCTGGTCAACCAGCTAATGACCGGCTTAGACCAGCTGGAAACAGTTTCAAAACAGTTTAAACTGGATTTTCCAGCAGGGATTATTGCAGTTGTACTTTATGAATTTGTATGTAAATGATTCATGTCTCCAGTAATGATGCTTCATGGGTGTAAAATAATGCACATAAAAAAGCTAATGTAAAGTTACAGTGGGCTAAGCAGCACCTTTCTTTTCAAAGTTATTATTTCCAAACACAAATAGACTACAATTAAAATATTTAAAAAATAAATGAATTAAAAATGTTTTTAAAAAAAAAGTTAATTAACATTTTTATTTATTTTCCCCTTTCATTTTTAATTAATTTTACCGTTCCCTGGGTAGGATGAGCAGAACAGATACTGTGGCATTTGTGATCATTTAATTGCAACATACTAAGTTAAAGGCGGTTAAAGTTGCCTAGGAGACACAGCAGTTTCATTATCTTCTCATCTAGAGGCATTTACTCAAACGGGTATCATGTCCTATATATTATAATGAGTCCTGCATTTACAGCCTGGTATATGGTTCGTTTGTCTGTTGTTATGGATGCATCTATTTTTGTACACTACATTAGTGTTGTTGGTAACAAAAGATTGTCATGTTGCTGCGCTGTGATAATGGATGAGCCTCCAGCAGGGTTAAATCACACATGAAATTACACATTGATACGTCCCATCTTTTCCCAGAACAGCTCAGTGACCCTCACAAGATTTACTGATAGAGGGCAGGATCTAGTTTTCAAAAGCTGTTATTTTATTATCAGCACACTTACTGATAATAATAACTAGCATGCATGAGAAGTATTAAGGCTATCTGTTGTTTTCTAGATTTCTAACTGCAGATAGACACTTCTATGTATCGAAATTCCTGATAAACTGTTGTGATATAGTAGCTGCCCTTCTGCATCTATTAATCTCAATGGCAGAATGTGTCTCGGTCACAAAGAGGTGTGGGAACGTTGTGCTGTGGTGCAGTAGAGCTCCCTGCTGAGTGCCACCCATGGAGAATCTATTTTTAATTGGCCTTGTTGATGATAACAGAAACTTTGCAGCGGTGTCTGCCTGTTCATAAAGTTAATTGTGCTCATGGGACTAGACAGTATCGTTTGGCACAGTTTATTTTCTCCATTACCGCTGGTGCTTCACGTTCACACTTGCCCGTCTGCTTTCACACGTATGTCACAAGACCGGCAATTAGACAAAAAAAGCAGATTTGATGCCCAGACTTGTTGTTTTATCTCTTTAGGCTATTTTAACATGCAAAGTTGTGGTTTTTAACAAAATGCTGCAGTCATAAGCCAGAAATAGTTTAATGATATCAAATCCCAAGTGATGAAACTGAGTCGCTATGCAATAGCTGTAAAATGCAAATCCAAGATTCTTTGATGCAATGTTTGACATTAGAATAATCTTATAAATGTTTCTGCATATTTGGATTAATTGAAAGCATTTTAAGCCATTAATATGTTGAGTCCGCCATAAAGTTAAAATGTTGCTCTATTGCAATTAGGGATGCACCAAAATGAAAATTCTTGGTCGAAGCCGAAGCCGAACAAAATGAAACACTGGGCCGAAGGCCGAATACCGAACACAGTTTTTCACATTTTTTCCCCCTGTAGGCCTATTTTGCAAAAAAATTTCACCATTGCATTAATTAAATTGCCAAAATGTGCTTATTACTGTTTTGTCCTGCTTTTCAAATAAAAAAATCTATTAAAAAACAACAATTTAAAAATATTTATTTAACACTGAACATTTTTTTAACATTCTAGCAGACATTATACCAACAAAGCACAATTTAACTTAAAATAAATAAGTTAAAATTGGCCATTTTTGAAACTTGAATCAGGCATTTATTTTTTACTGTACAAATAAAGGCAGCCTTACTGAGCAGAAGAGAATTCTTTTAAAACAATTTAATATATTACAGATCCCAATTTGAACACTATGTGTGAATGTTATAATAAATGTATTAATAGAGCTGTTATAGGGTAATTATTATTATTATTATTGTCTTACTTTTTATTTATTTTACAGAACAACAGAAATGAACAATACAGCATTTGAAGGTATGAGTTGTTGCTTTTGCTCGTCTTTTACTTTGGCATAACCCGCAGACCTATTGTTTCTTTTTGTTTCCAACAGCATGCAGATTTAATGCTTCTCATTACGAAATTTGGGAAGATGTTTGTCGTCACATATCACTTGATACATTTTTTTTTTTTAAATTCACAAAATGTTACTGAGCGACTGACGAGTAACAAGTCCAGCACATATGTCCCTCGCGCTATGGACTTTGCACACTGGCGCCGGAGCTCGTGCAGCGAGGAAGAAGAACGGCATGCATAGGCGTGCATTCGAAAGAGCACATTCTGCAATGTATTTCCAATCGTGTGAGGTAAGGTAATGGCGCGATTGCAAGCAGATACAGTAACCACCAGCAGTAGCCCCCCCAGCTCTCATCCGAGACATGTGATGCAGCCTAAACATCTCTCGCTGTTGGGGCTGCGTGCTGGGAAGATGGCTGCGGCGGGGCTGATAGTTTGTAAATACGGTCACCTGGCGAGGTTTGCTGCCTTAGCGCCGGGGTGGGGAAGGTCCTGTTTAAAGGAAGGCAGGACAAAGTGCGGTAACTCAGAAAAAGTAACTATACGTGACTTCAGATTACTTTATGGAAAGGAATTCGCCTTCCTTGTGCGTTCCTTTTTGTTTAATCTGGACAGGGCTTGCTTGGTTGGTTTAAAATAAAAAGTTTATTGTATGGCAATATAAAAGCCAACGTGACATGAAGAGCTCAGGCTGAATGAATTAATTAAGCTGTCGTCGAATGCAGAAGAATAAATTTCAACGCACTTCAGCAATAAACAAAGACACAAGTGTTTGTCTAGAGTCATTTGTGCTTATTAGTGGCTTGAACTGGATCATCGAAGGTCAGAAGCAAGACATTGGTTAATAGAATGGGATTAAAAACAAAGGATATTTGTGTTGTTTAACATTAATTATTGCAGTTTGCATCATATTCTTGAGTTGCATTATTTTTATTCATTTTTAGGAATACTGAATCTGTTTTTTTTTTTTTGTGAGTGAGATAATTCCTGCGTAATTGCATATTTATTTGAAGAACTACAGTACCAGCTGCTTTCTCTCAACATGGGTACAGGAGAGCTGTCATTCAATAAATTGGAAAAAAAAAAGTAACTTTGGTTACTTATTTTAAAAAGTAACTCAGATATTCTCTTGTTAATTTAGAAAGTTTTACTAGTTACTTGAAAAAAAGTAATCCTATTACGTAACTCGCGTTACTTGTAATGCGTTACCCCCACCACTGATTACGCGTGCCTCTATTTAAATCGCCGTTTGTCAGTGTCGGTTACATATTATTCTGCCTTTTCGTCTTATTTTTCGTCTGAACAACGAAGAGATTTATTTGCCATTTTTCGGCTGAATAATTTCGGTTGCCGAATATTCAGTGCATCCCTAATTGCAATCCAACCACACCAACAATAGTGCAAGTTTTGAGACTGGACTGTCTGTTTACTGACCAATTGCAGGCAGTGGGAGTGTTTTGGAAAAATGTTTGAAAACATTCAAAATTACTTACTTCTAAGTTTCTAAGCTTATGCACAGAAACATTTGATCTCACAATTCTAAATTCTTTTCTCACAATTTTGAGTCAAATCTCTCCGATTCAGATTTTTTCTCGCAATTCTGAATTTTTTAAATCTGATTCTGACTTTATATCTTCACATCGATTTTTTGTTTCTACCATGGAATAAAAGGTACTGCGACGTTTAAAATCACAGTCCCACAATTTTGTTTTTTTAAATTGCAAATTATAAACAATTCTGAAAAAATACTGAATTGTAAGATAAAAAGTCACAGTTACCTTTTTTTTTATCCCCTTGCGAAAATAAGATTCACTTCATATACTGCATTTGTTTGTTATTTCAAAATTAGCCTCGGGAGTTGGAGGAAGATTAAAGTCAATACATTTGAAAGTGACACACATTCTAAACCGATTACTGTAATTAGTAAATTGGAACATATTATTACTACAAATCACTGTGAGTTCAGGTGCCTTATTTGTAACCCAAAGTCCTTCTAGCTTTGAGGTCAGCCTTGAAAGAGTCACCGATTTAAGCTGACAATATGCAGCAGATCAAAATTTAGCCTTGAAGCAGCACCGCTTCTTTCTCTCTCTCTCTCTCTCTCTCTCTCTCTCTTCTCTTTTAACAGCTGATATTAATTCTGTTTCAGCCTCCCTCAGAGTATCATCAAGGCTCTAGTGAAAGGCATGACAGCTTCTGTTCTAGTGTTTTACTGGCGAGATCCCAAGAGAGCTCAACTCTCCATTCATTCCACCAATTGGTCCATGCATTACATAAATATTCTCCCGTTAACGAACAATAAAAAGCATTGCAGCATGCAACACAAACAATCTTAGATAGTTATTACTTAACAGTAAGTTTTTTTGCCAGATGGACCTTGAAGTAGAGCTACTGCACAGTTTTCTGGCATTTACTGTATATGTAATACTTAACTTATAATGTTTTGCGTAGCGTTTTTGGACTTTATTTATCCAAACAAAGATGGATTGTTTGAAAACATTTATTGTTTTTGCAATTTAGCTAGATACCTGCTAGTGGCAGAAAAAAAAATTAAATTAACAATTTCAAATTAAACAAATCTTTATTGTATTTTGTGGCCATCTAGTGGTCAAAAAGATGAATTATATATAAATTTTGAAGTGTCACAGAATTCTGGACATGTCAAATCACGGTTTTTCACAGTAAATTATAAGTTGACTTATTCTTTTTGACTTGTTGGTCAAATGAAGAATTTACATTTAGGGCTTTTTCGAAGTGCCCTTTATTGTAACTCTGAATAGTTGTTTTCTAGAAGTGACACTGATGGATCAACGGTAGTTTGCAGAGGTGCACATTGCTAACGACATGTGGGCTTTTATGCATCTCAACATGTGGGGTGCATCGTGTGGTGTTTCTCCTTCAGTTAGGAGTTAAAGACTACACTGTGTTCTAGCGATAAGGCCTAATCCTAGGCTCTACAATATACTGTTGCAGGGCTTGTGTACAGTCTGGCACCGGAGGGTTATAAAAGGCCAGAGGTCTCACTGTTATCTCTTATCTAAAATCGCCGGATTTGAGCACATCATCATATTGGACCTAAAAATACCCCGTGGCAATCTAGGGACCAAGGTATCCTGGCTTTCAGTTTGATCTTCCCTTAAATGTCTTGCACCAAGACAGCAGCTTATTTTATTGTCTGCTCTGAGCTCTACGTACCATATGTCAAGTAAGTAAAACAGATTGTTGCATTATTGTGAAGCTTTAAAACTCTCACTTTCTGTCAAATAAAGCCTGTGTCTGTGTTTGCGCTGGATAAATTGCCAGTGACGGGAGAGTAAGGAGTCACATTCACAAGGAGCTCTTATCGATCTTACACTGGAACCCTCGCAGACGTGAATTATTTATGAAAGCACAGTGTCTTCATGCATGGCACACTATGTGTGTCATAAGCCTAGACTGTAGGTGCACGGAGAAGTGTTGTAAAATACAATCAATGCCGTTTTAAAAGGCCGGTCTTGCATCTGACATTTCATGTTTGGCCAAGTGCAACACACTGAGAGTTTTATAAACCCTTTGATGCTTGTGTTAAGCCCCTTTCCCATTCTGACTGCAATGTGTTGTCGTTTATGTCACCGGAATGATTGCTGTTGCTGGGAATCACCATTTTGTTACTATTAATAAATAAATAGGAATAGGAATATAATGGAGTGTGCCATTAATAATTATAATAGTAGTAATACAATTTTTGCAAAAAAAAAAAAAGGGGGATAAAAAAAAGAAATGCAATTTTATTATCAAAATTCATTTAAAAAATACATTTAAAATAATTCAAAAGACATTTCAATCTTATTATAGGTGTCATAAATGCAGCCCAATAAAAGTGTTTGATATATTAAATAAACAAACCATGTGATAATGATAACATACTGCATTAATACTGGCAAAACTCACACAAAGCCTTTAAGCTTTGAGCGGTAGGCTGTATGTTTGATTTCGGACTATACTGAAGAAACAACTCCATAACAATAATTTGTTCGCAAATCGGACTACACTTTCAATAGAAAAAAAATGGCTCATAGGAGTCATACTGACTACACTTGTTGCGTTGATTCATTAAAAACACTCATTATTAGTCATTAATAATTATTGGCTAATTAGTCATTATAGCTTATATTATACAGTAAATACTGTATACACACACACACACACACACCCCCAAACTAACACTAGCTTTTCTAATCTTTTTTTATTCAATCTATTTGTTTTCTTTTTATTTATTATACAATTAACAAAAGCTAAAAGGCCTCTAACACTAGCTTGCTCTATTCGTTTTCTATTCTATCTGTTTTTATTTTTATTTATTATATAATTTTTTTAAAAACTGCTACGTGTACTGCGTTAAGCTAACTGAGACTTGTCTTAGCACTTGCATATCATTGCTCTTTTCTTGATTTTGATTGCTTCCATTGTCCTCGCTTTTTAAGTCACTTTGATAAAAGCATCTGCTAATGACTAATGTAATATATATATATCTATAATCTATTTATATATATATATATATATATATTATAATATATATATATAACGTAATAAGCATATATATATATATAATATATATAGCTTTATATAATACTATATATATAAGTATAATCATTATCAGTTCTGTGTTCCCACCTAATAATTTTGTATGTGGCTCTCAAAGTTGAACATTTAGGAGCCATCATAGCCCAACTAAGTAACTGTGCGTCCATAATAGCATATTGATGAGCATAAATGTGCGTATTTAGTCATGAGGATATTTGATATTGTTTCCCCTCTAATTGAACACTTTTAGGGCTTTTAGTATTTGAAGTCAAGCTTCTGTGGCTTCAGTTGCTTATGGCTGCATTGCTATTGATCAGTGTTAGTTTGTCTTCCTCTCCTTTCATGCCATTTTCTATTCAGCCTGTCATAAATCTTTCAAAGGTGTTTTTGTACTGTATAGGAGTAGCGGCATTAAAATTTGTGCCAAGTAACAGCAGAGAGCCCTCTAGCTCTCTGATAAAATAATTAAAAAAATAGCTAGCATGGACTAACTTAATGCAGGAGCATTTAAGTGTAGCATATATTGATTCGCTAAATATAGCTTTGGATAAATGACCCTAATTGATATAATTTTACTGAAGGCCGCTTTTTGTGAAATGTCTCCCATGCAGATTTGCTTAGATGTTCTTTGAAAGAAAGAGAGCCCATTTACTTTATTGCTCTTGCTGTCTTGTGGTTTGTTACCGTATATACAGTAGAAAGCATTGCACATGTTGGAGTCAGCGAAATGGTTGGTTCAAAAAGGTTATAGCAAACCCTTGAGATGCGGGAAAATTGTTCTGCAAAAAGAAATCAAAGAACAAATAGATTTTTTTATCATCGTGCAACATCCCTGTGAGAATCTGTTCTAATGCTTTACAGTACTGCACTGTTTTGTACAACTAGATTTTAACCTTTTTCTATAGACAATTTTAGTGGTGCTAGTAGTCTGGGTCGCAATAATGCTAATCCACAGTCTTTTTATGGTGTTTGGAGTGCTTGTTAGGTCTTTTCTAGGTGGGATTTGCTAACTGTCTCAGTTAAATCAAAAGAGCCCACCATCTCTATGATCTGGTTCCTAGATCCTTCTTATGAGATTTCTGGACCCGTTTTATCATCTGCCTGGTGGAAATTGTAAGTTAGATCACATATCAAAGTAATAGCACACAAGCTGTGCAATTGGAGATATCGTTCATGTTTGTAGCACAAATAGTGCTGAATGAAATGTATGAGGAATACTAATAGTGATTCTTGTCTTGGCAAATACCACTAATCACATCAATCAACACTGCAATTAGTCCCTATTGATATACATTTGGAAAACTCATTGCCATTTCTGATATATTTGATACAATTTTACAGATGAGCCAACTGATTTGGTTGCAACTAAGATAGATGAATAATATGGCTTTATATAGTTAAATGCTTGATGCTCTGTATCATCAGTCCAAATATAGATTTGGAAAATGTCAGATCTGATTGATGCCACTTTGCCTTTCTTTGGTATTTCAGCAGTGTCCGGTGCACATCAGTGTTGCGTCATTAAGCACGATCTTTGTTTGGGGAGGCAGATAGCCAATGGGAAAATCATTCCCTGGGGATGCACTGTGCAGGAAACTAAGGTCTGCTTTTCAAACGTGAGAAGATGAATCACATGTAATCTGTGCTTTGTTCTTTTAGCCCACACGAATGGGCTTTGCCCTTAAGCGACTGGCATCTGCTATAAATAGGTGGAGATTAAAACCCTTGTTGTCCGGCTAACCTACAGTTCATCTTCAATTTGCTGCTGCTAAGTTTATTTCTGATCCCCTGTAGATGATTGGATGTGACTTGGCTTGTGTTATTTTTGGCCGTACATGTGATGTGATGCAGTAAACAGCTTTGATATCTATGGGTATGGCTGGAGACGAAGCTGTAATGCAGCGCTAATTGGCTTTGTTCACCATGCACAGATGTGGAATATTCAAACGAGTGACTGGTCTTTATTTAGACCTTGAAAATAAAACCATTCACAATGAAAGGGAATTTCTATGCATTTGAGATGTATAGATGCTGAATTCAAAACATAATTTTCAAAGGTCTGAGGTGGAATAAAGGCCGGCAGATTAAAAAAAATGTGTGACAAGGGGAAGCTCGGAGCCATGTTATCTGACACAGCTGGAGCTGTTTGATAGTTGTAGTGTGGTGGTAGTTCCTTCAAGCATTAATGGTATTAAATCCTCTTCGATTCCTTCTGTAGAAATGTTTGCTTTGAATAACCCTGTTGAAAATGCAAACTTAAACCAGTCAGTTTAGCTGGCCTGCCAGAGTGGTGTTTAACTGGTTTCCAGCATCGCTAGCAGTGGCGTTTAATTTGTGGACGAATCATTCCTCTTCACTGCCTTTGTTTTTCAATAGATTTGTAGACACGCAAATTTTAATTAACAATAATAAGACTTAATTCGGTCTTTGATTCACTCAGGTTTGGTGATATGATTAGTGATACTGACATAACCATATATCTACCATACTATAGTTCCATGTAACCTGCAGAAAGAATCGATCCAAAAAGAATTTAAAAGAACTAAATTATTTTGTCACTAGATACATTTTCAGCAGCTTTTCAGTACGCTAGCGATGACAGAAGTTAATATTATGTCAAAAAATGTATGTGTTATTTATGTACCGTTATTTAAGTAGAACTATATGTGATTAAAAAAAATGAATCACTTTTTAATGAATCGTTCACAAGTTCATGCAATGATTTGCTTAGTGAATAAGCCTGAATCATTCGGACAGCACATATTTTTAATTAAATGGACTTTTTAATTAAATTGACTAATTTTAAACAGATTCTCACAAAGACAGCATCAGATTATTTCAAATATTTAGGCTACAAATCAATTTAAATCAAACCTGCGTTCTATCGTTTGTCAGTGTTAGTTTAAACTCTGCATCTGCTGCTTGTCATCAAATTAGTACTGCATGAAATTTTCTAATCAAAAAACACAACTAATGAATGCGCACAGAGAGAGGCACCAAAGTATCACCATGGAATTACCATGTGTAGTACCATGGTATTCTTTGAAATACCTTGGAATATCAATTACCTGTAAACAGTGTTCGAACTATACCGTGGACTTCGGGGGAGCCCACTTGTTTTTTTTTTTATCACCGCTGTGGGGTTTGGTTCATGCGCCATGGGGTGGGGGATTCGTGTGCTTGCAATGTCTTACAAGGATTCATAACAGCTACAAGTGTATGCACTACTTGCTTTATGCAAGCACTATATAGGATAAATCACTATACAGGATTTAACCTTTTATACTTTATCGACACGAATTGATAGAAACAACAAACAGCCATCTACAAATAGTCTATAAACAAAGCATCAGGCTGTCTTTCAGTTCACATGAACAACGGTTAACGTAAAGTTACTCGTCGTCAGGCTACAGAATACCATAATTCCTCCATTCAATCAGGCCTAAGACATCGAGAGTCACGCAAACCTATAACAACCCAGCCACAACACATAATTGCAAATAACATGCTATCTTAAATGTGTCATATGATGCGATTTCAAGTTTTCCATTTTTTTTGGAGTGTTACAAGCTGATTGTGCATATACGTATAAGATCCCTGAAGTTGCAAAGACTTAGTCTCAAAACCAAAGAGATATTCTTAATAAAATTAAGACTCGTCCACGCCCTCCTAAAAACGCCTCGTTTAAACACACCCCCACATATCTACCTCACTAGGTAATATTTGCTTAATGCCGCCCAAATGTTCACGCAAATAAAGAAGGCGTGGTTTCAGTTAACCGCAGTTAGTGTTGAAGCAGCCTTGTCAGGGAGAAGCTGTGTGTTTCTAGGCAAAGCAAAAGCACTTTATTTGGCCTTCCGAGAGTAGATGCATTTAGGAATCTGTAAGATTATTTACAACAGAACAGTGATGCATTTTATGGATGACCGTTTCATTGACCTAGGAGAGGAGGTAATTCTGACTTTGCTAAGACAATCTGGCGCTTCTGAATCAGCTACTGTGTTGTTATTAGTGTAAGTATTTGCTATTTACTGTTCAAATGCAGAGTTTTGCGCATCGTGTGGGTGTGTGTGTGTGTGTGATGCGGCGCGCAAGCGCGAGAGAGAGAGAGCGAGAGAGAGAGAGAAGAGAGAGAGAGCGAGACACATCCATGGAGTCAGCTGTCTTAACCGTGGCTTGTGTACTGCAAACATATTCATCACTGTGTCTGTCACAAGACTCTGTTCCGCTTTCAGGCTCTGTCTTTACATTTATTTTGAAAGATGAAGCTCACGATTATGTTAAGGGGCGTTACATTTCCGACGAGTGCCTGCGGTGTTCGCAATGCACTGGGTCAGCTGGCCAATTAGAGCAGACTGTGCTTGTCGGAAGGAGGGACTTTGTAGAAAACGAAGCGTTTGAGAGAGGCGGGGCATAGAGGACTTACAGTATTTGAAAAATAATGTGTTTTTTGAACATTAAAGCATGTCAACATATTCTGTTACACCAAATACACAAAATAATGATCTTTAAAAAAGCATCATATGACCCCTTTAACACAGAATCGACCACAATCCAACGGTTTATATAATTTTTTTTCTCTAGCGATCTTCGGTTACCTGTATATATGAGTGGAATTTGCACCGCAGCGCCCCCACACCTTGATGCTCATGACAAGAATAGCATGTATAGTTATCTTTATTGAAGTGAATTAGGTTTAAATCGCCGTCATGCATGAATGAATGATATTTTTGCAATTTCACACATAATAATGAAAAATAACTGAAATTGCACGTCAAAATAACAGATTGTCAGTATTTTTTGAGACCCCCCAAAATTTCACAAATCACGTTTTCAGGGGAGCCCATGTCTTATTAAGGGGAGCCGAGCTCCCCCTAGCTCCCCCGTAGTTCGCACCCTGCCTGTAAATACAATTGTGGAAAAAGGGTAATGATTCATGGAACTAAAGCTTCTCCACAGCCAAATATTAGGCTTCATGTCATAAGAGGTGTCCAGATTAGCAATTAGTTTTCAGATGTGCTTATAAATCTGTTAAGTAAGACGTGGCCTTAAAAAATGTCCTGCTGTTGTATATGATAAATTAATTGGTGTTTTGAACCTCAGGCTTTTATAAATATTCAGATATTCAGTGTAAAATCTAACATTTTAATTAGCCACGAGGCCCACGACAATCAGCAGCTCCAAAACCCGAGTTATTTCACAGTGTGTGAAGCATTTGTATTTTTTATGGTCACTCCCTTGGTATGTCCAAAGATGGAAGATATCAGTTGAGTCCACAGGCAGCCTCACAATAGTTTTAAAATCTAGTGAGCTGCCTATCTAGACAACATTTTAAGGCATTGTAAGCTGTTACAAATGAGATTTAGTAGCATCATGCTGCTGTATCAAACAAAATTTTATTTGGCAGCATTGAAGCAGCTCCATGACAGTTAGGATACTGCCTGAAAAGGTGGAGTTACTTATGTAGAGCATAGCAGCTCTCGGATTTTGGAACAGAGCTGATGTCTTTTGACCTGGGAAAGACTAGCTTTAATGGCTCAGAATCTGCACGGGGAATAGCTGTCAAAAGCTTTATCATATATGTTACTGAAACTGCACAACAGAGCAGTGTCAAAACAGTGTGATCGTGGCGTTCACTTTGTTCACTTAGAATCAATCAAAAAGACACCCCGACCAAGAACAACTCAAATAGAGGAAATAGTTTCCGTGCTTTCAGATTTATTTAGAAGATACTGAGATCCTGTCAGCAAACAAGAATTACATCATGTGCTTTCAAAGATGTTATTTGCACAGAGTGTTGATATTTTCACAGCTGCATGACAGTTATGGGAATGACAAGTGAAGGTGCAGTATGTTCAGCTGGATTTATTATGCACCCCACCCCCATGATGTTATGAGGTCTTGACCTACACCCCCTCAAGAATCATAGAGCTAATCTGTTGCGGTCACATATCGTCATACAGTAAGAAGAAGATTAAGGGTGGGCGTTATGACCAAAAGCTTTTGTGGTAGTGTGAGTCATTTCTGAAGATATTATATATCAAAATATATTTATTTTCGCTGGAATTTAAAAAAAATATATGCTACTGTTCAAATGTTTGGGGTCAGTAAGATTTTTTAAATTGTTGTGTCAAAGAAAAACCAGTAATATAATATTATTAAAATTTAAAATAACTGTTTTTCCGGATTCTTTGATGAATAGAAAGTTCAAAAGAACAGCATTTATTTAAAATATTTTTTTCTGCCACTTTTGAGCAATCATCCTTGCTGAATGAAAGTTTTAATCCCCCCTCCCCCTTAAAAAAACTTGCTGACCCCAAACTTTGAACAGTAGTGAATATTAAATAACGGTGTTTTTTATTATTTCATAATTGCATCACTTCATAAAAAAATCTAAACAATAAAAGTAAAATTACAAAAAGGATAGTTGTGACTCATATTCCGTACAATTCAAAGTGAATGTCAGGAAAATGTCAAGGTCTAACAATGAAAAGCAATGATGAAGCAACTTTGAAGATTGACATTTTGGTATTTTCCTCACATAAAGCTGTTATTTGACTTCAGAAGGTTTGGATTATAGCACACATTTCATATGGATCACCTTTGAGCTGGTTTAATAATGAATTTGTTGTCAATTCTGGAGCTTGAAACCCCATTCATGCTCATTGTACTGAAAAGATAAACACTCTGTCATACAGGTATGAAATACCCATATACCATCATCCCCTCCAGCTCTAGTGAAGACCAGGAGTGTGTGAACTGTGAAGCATACAGAATGCGGCATTTATCATTGGGGTGGAAACAGGATAGTGAGGTCTCTGTAGAGACTGTGGTGTTGCAGACCTATTCACTGCTCATCCACTTATCTGTGTCAATGTAAGCCTCCTGAGAACAGAAACGCACAGTCATGACAGTCCCGCAGTTAGCTCGTTCAGAGGTCAGGCAGCTTTTTTTAAGGATCAGTGGTTCCGAGGTTGCTTGGATTTATCTGGGTTTGACACAAATGCCCTAATCAATGTTCTATTAGCTGTTGTAGGTTGTATGAGTGATGGTTATGCCCAGGATTTTCATCAGGAGTAGGACAACCACAAACCTCCTCCTGGGACCTGTGATAAGGAAGGCTTCATCCATATAATTTGACCCCAGGTCTGTGAACTGAAACCGTGGACCTAGTTACCCCATGTATATATATAGGTTTAAAAAAAAGATAGAAATTAAAACCAATATTCAGCAAGGTTGCATTAAATTGATCAAAAGTGACAGTAAAGGCATTTATAATGTTACAAAATATTTCTATTTCATAAAAATTTTTTCCTTATTCATCAAAAATGTGTCATGGTTTCCACAAAAAAATATTAAGCTGCACAACTGATTTTTAACATTGAAAAAAAGGACCAATTCAGCATATTAGAATGATTCAGTTTTGCCATTGCAGGAATAAATTAAAATTTAAATATATTGAAGTATTAAGAATGTTATTTTTTAATTGTAATAATATTTCACAATATTACTGTATTTTATATCAGATATACTGTATGTAGCCTTGGTCAGCATAAGAAACTTCTTTCAAAGACATCTAAAAAATCTTACCAACCCTAAACTTTTGAATGGTAGCATACAGTAAATGCGAGTAATTAAGATGGAATGCTGGTTCATGCTTTGCTAATTCATTAATGAAGATAAATTATGATTTCAGTTGTCTCAAAGTGGTTTGACATATATTGATAACGTTCCTTTGGAGCTTTTGAGCATTTCAGCTTCATTATAAAATTATCATTATAGGATGTGCACATGGTCCTTTTTTTTAAATGTAGTCTAGCACATCTGCAGTACCTTTAACCATCTAGGAAAGTGATTCTTACAAAAATGGGTCGTATAATCATGCATAATCACGCAAATGAATGGTAGTGCAAAAGGTGAATGGGAAGAAAATGCTTGTAGTTAAAGGCTGTGTGTCAAACTGTATTTTGTCAGCACTGTGACAATGGTCAAGAGATGTAAGAGCTCTTGGCTCACGGGCCCCAGGGTTTGAGTCAGGTCATGTCCTGATCTCACTCTCCCATTCTCCCACTCTCCCACTCTCTCCTCTACACTCCAATTTCCTATACGGAATAAAGACAAAAAGCTAAAAAAAAAAAAAAAGCATTTAGCCACACTTTTGTCTGTCAATCGGCAGACAAATGCTAGTGAAATATAAAATCGTTTGCGTTCCTATAGCCCAAAATGATGCTGCTAGCAACAGCAGGGTCATGGGTTTATTTCCCCAAGAATGCATAATAACATAATACCTTGAATGCACTGTAAGATGCTTTTTGGATATAAACATTTACTAAATGCATTATTGTAAATGTCAACAATATTAAAAAAAAAACATGGTAAACAATATATTGTGTTTTTTTTTTTTGCACAAACAATTATTGGCTGCAGACATTATGAAACCAACAAAATTCAAGACACAGTTTTCCATTAACAGATTATTATACAGTAAATGTTAATGCATGTCAGGGTTTTGATTTATTTTTGTTTACTTTTGTAAAACATTTTTACATTGTTGAATTGTCACTTGATGGCTGATGCCAAGCTCTAAAAATGAAAGCAATGATAAGGCAACTTAAAAGAAATGCATACATAGAATTCTCTAAAAAAAACTAATTTAACCCAAAATTTAAATTGTTACTCCACCATAGCAATAAAATCGAATTTTTGCGATTTAAATGTGCAAATATGCATGTCATGATCAGTTACCAGACACATGAAAACCAACTCAGCATCATGGGTGTCAAACCTGGTGTGACACGTTTTGAAATGTCATATTTGAATGTGCATAAAATCTGGGTGCTGCAGACTAATTGAATATTTCTTGTATCACAACTAGCCATATTTTTAAACATGCTTTTTCATGGACTAAAATTTAATTTTTTCCCACAATGAACAGATCTATGCTGATTCTAAGTAATTTGAATTAATGCATTTGAAAAATATCAGTTCATAAGGAAACAGAAATCTGAGATGACAAATATACATCACATTAAAGGTCCCCTATGTGTTGACGTAATTTTAACTGAAACAGGAAGACAGGGCGGGGACATATCAAGCAACCCCGCCCCCTTTAAAAAAAGCCAATAGCGTTCGTTTATATCACAGCTTGGTCTAGAGCCGTTCAGAGCCGTTGAGCTCCGTAAAGCCGCATTTGACAGGGTATCCCAGCCACAATCTCATCCATATTGCTATAAAATATAGCATTCTGTGTAGAATTCAAATAGCTCAGATACATTTTGTGGTCTGCGCCGACTTGCGCATGTGATCCGCTCCGTGCTATCGTGTCTCTGGACCAGAGCAGAGTGTGTGTGCGGTGCGGTAGCGTGACACAGCGCGAAACCAGACTTCTTTTTTTCCTCAATGGAAAGCACTGTTTGAATCGTTCCCTGTCCCCTATATAGTGCACTACGTGCCATTCACTGTACAGAAAATACTAATTCTGTGGACAAGTGACCAATTTCAGCCTCGCTATTTTATAGCCGTTTTGGCAGAAGTCACGAACTGCAAGCTTTGAATGCTTATGTCTTCTAAATGCGAATTTTGTCACTGTTTTGGAGCACACTACCTTAAGACTAACATATTGATACTAACACCCAAAAAAATTAATTTTGATTTCATGGGGACTTTAAGTTTATTAGTTTATATTAAAAATGTGTATTTCTACTGGATGGAAATTTTAGTGTGAAGTGTGAAGCAGAAACTCAGAACCATGGTTGTTCCCAAGGGATTTTGTTAATACATTACATTTTTACTGTAGATTGTTACAACTTCATGACTTTATGAGTAATGCATTTGTGTTCCTAATGCAAATGTTAACGGTCCTCCCAGACCCAGCAAGTCAACACCTTTAGGCTATAGTGTCAGCCTCAGGTCACTGCACTTGATTAATTGCTAGCTGTCCTTCCATCGCTTGACCTTACAAAATCCCAGAGAGGGAAAACGCACTAAAATAAACACCTCCGAATGATGCAGAACCATCAAATCAGACAAGCTGCTTTCTCACTGGCTTATCGCACAAGCCCATGCTGTTGTAGGTCATCTGCCACATTGTTCTCACTCGTATTGATTGGCAGATACTGTGCCATTAGCATCATTAGCCAGGCTGAACAGATGAGTGAGTAAATAGAGGAGACCTTTAAATGTTAGGTGCTGGGAGACTGCGCATAACATGCATGACGTCTCTCCTGCTCAAACTGCTCCTCTGACTCAGTCGTCATGAGCCGTCAAAAGCAATGCTTTTATTACATAACCTAGTGTGACCAATCACAAACAAGCTATTTATTTTCCACTGCCGTCAACGCAACAATGGCACTGAGAACTACTTTTGCTTATTGTCAAGTCATGCTCTACAAGGTTGGGTTGTCTTGTTGCAGGCTGTCAAGGCCGAATAGAAGCCGAGTGCAAGATGAGATCAGGCTCTTGTCTTTGGTCCTCAGAGCGGAGATTATTTGGAAAATCCAGCTTCTGTTTTCCCACTCGTGTTCTGTATGCCTGGACAAAAGCCCAGAGGGGCCCTGGGTATTTGGTCCAATAAATATAAGACTTTTGTTTGTGTGATTTCCCCCCCCCCTGTGTTTATATTCGAGTGTTAATCTGTCTAATTGTAATTACTGATTTATATTCATAATTGTTCTTTGTTATAGAGACCCTCTAAATAGGGATGTAATGATTAATCACGAGCCGGTTGAAAATCGATTCAAATGTGTTCAAATCGGTTGAGATGCTAAACAAATCGCGATTCAATTAGGGGTAGGAGTTTATATGAATGTATGTCCGAGGGGAACTTACTGTCTTTAGAAAAGTTTAGATGGTATTTTTTCTTTTCATCTTGCCTCTATAATGCATATTACAGGGGTCCTATTATGCTTTTTCACTTTTTCAACTTTAGTTAGTCTGTAATGTTGCTGTTTGAGCATAACAAAGATCTGCAAAGCTCAAAGTCCACTTCAAAAGGAGATATTTTATTTAATAGAAATCACAAAAACTACGAATGACTCGTTTGGACTACAACGCATATTTTCTGGGATTTGTGATATCACAAATATCGACGAATGTGATGAGATCTGGTTGAGCTGCACTAGAGAAGGCACCGAGTGTTATCACTATGTCAGAGACACGCTAGCTTTCACAAGGCAGACAAACTTAGAGTGGTTACAATCATCCGGGTTTAAATCGCGCTCAAATTGATTGATTTTATTGCAATATTACATGAAGCTCAGCGGCGCCTATGGTAAGGAGCATGCCGGCGGCACCTCCCGCTCTCTCTCGTGAAGCCAACAAGGAAGTGGCTTAAACTGTAATTCATCGACTGGCCTCTAGAGGCTGGCTCCAAAAGGGAGTCTGTCCCATAGACCTGCCATGTTAAAATTCCCAACTTTACAGCAGAAAAAAACATGTTTACAGCCTTGTTCAAAAAATGGTTTTGGTCTATATAGCTAATTTTGCCCTTCATGACAACTGTAAGGGGGGTGATTTTTTATTTATAACTCATCCGTTTAAATTATATTGAGCCTTACATTTTTGCATAATTAAGGGCGTGGCCACTTGTGTGACAGGTGGATTGCTGCTGCTGTCACTACCGTCGAGCTAGGTGGGTGTGTTTTGAGCAACCAGCTCCCACCTCTTTGCCCATCTTCAATTATCCGGGAGTGACGCGCGGTGACGCGCTGCCAAGATGGTGACGGCCTGGCTCCGCCTACTTTAGGCTTCAAAATGCTCGTCGGAAGTCTACGGGTTACGTCACGGACATTACGTCCATGTTTTTATACAGTCTATGGGCATTAATTTCCCGAACCAGGTGCTGCCATCACAACACACACTGGCTCAGCTAACCAATCACAGCATATTTCATATTTCAGAAGGCATGCCTTCATTTGATACAGTAACTATTCGAGCCGTTCATGCCAGATTGGGGAGAGAGTTGTTGTAATAATGTAAAATATGAAAAATAATGTGTTTTTCGAACAACCTAGTATGAGAGACTGTTCTAGTACAACCCCCAAAACAAAATCAAGACTTCATAAAAGAGCATAATAGGACCCCTTTAAAGTTCATAAGTGCAGCACTGCTTTGTTTACAGCGGAAACCGAGGAAATGCTTTAAGGGCCACCTGCTGGCAGAGAGTGAATCTGCGTCTCATTCAGCTCAGCTTTCATGTAGATATATTTTATGTATAATTTCACAAAACTGAAGTCAAATCATTCTGTTTTTGCTTCAAATTTCGAAATTATACAACCTAATTTAGATTAAAAACTGCTCATGTTGCATGTATGCAGCATCTTTTGTTTGGATCAAGATTAAAATGCAGTGGTTGCCTCTAAGTTTGAAAGAGCACAGGCAAAGCCTTAGTTTGTTCATATGAAGAGATTTTTTTTTTATTTGTGTTACTTATTTATTTGATTTGGGGTTTGTTTTAAAATTTCAATTTAGTTTTGTTATTTACATTTACATTAGCCTATATTAAAATGTTGTTTTTTAGCAGACGCTTTTATCCAAAGCACTTATAAAACAATAAAAGCAATCAAAACCAACAAAAGAGCAATGATATGCAAGTGCTATATTAGTATATTATTATAGTGTTATATTTCAATTTCAAAGAAATGTGCAGCATTTTGTCCAAGCAATAATAAAAGGACACATTTAATTTATAATTTGTCTTAAATCTAATTTTCGTGAATCAAATCGTGAATCAAATCAAATCGTGAGTTGAGTGAATCTTTACATCCCTACCTCTAAATATGAACTAAATGCACTTTTGATGACCAATCATCAGTGTTGTGCAAGTTACTTCCAAACTGTAATACATTATAGATTACTTGTTACTGTTATTTAAAAGTAATTCCTTACCTTACAATATTACTGTCTCAGAATTGTAATGCGTTACATTACTCCTGTATTACTTTTGAGTTACTTTCACCAAAATACAAACTACCAAAATAACTACAGAAGTAGAACTTAAGGTAACACTTTATTTTAGGGTCTCTTAACTAGTTGCTTATTAGCATGCATATTACTAGAATATTAGCCATTTATTAGCAGTAATTAAGCACATATTAATGCTTTATTCTACATGACCTAATTCTATATCCCTAATCCTACCCAATACCTAAACTTAACAACTACCTTACTAATTATTAATAAGCAGCAAATTAGGAATTTATTGAGGAGAAATTCGTAGTTAAGTGTTCCCTATTCTAAAGTGTTACCTACTTAACATTCTAAAATGACTAAATGTACTGCAGAGCATTTTACATCCAATAGCGGGTGATATGGCGTAGCATAATGACTGTGGGCTATCCAGGCTACAAACAATATAGCTTATAACTGGCAAAGTGAAGACTCAAGACAATGCAAGAAAGTTAAAAGTATGGTAGAGGTAAAGTGATTATCTGGCAATATCTGTGAATAGCTTGGGTCTATTCATATTAGACACAACAGGACTATATGTAAACTCTAATGCCATGACAAGATGCGCATACATCCATCTCGCGCATGTACAGTCCTCTGCCATCTTCACCTATTAGCCGCTTTTCCACTGGCCAGTGCGAGCCGGGGCTTACAGTGAGCCGGGCGGGGCTAATAGCCTCGGACCTCAAGCACAGAGGCCGAAATCATGCCGCGTTTCCACTGTCGGGCCAGTAGCTTCGAGGCACTCCTGTAAAACCCGACCTAAACACTCCTTCACTGGACTACACAGTTCCACCAGCGAGAGGGAGATGAATGAAATAAATCGCTAAACAAATATATCAGAAGCTGTCGTTTAGTTTTTATTTACAAACTTGGACACCACACGCGGCTATTGACTGACCACGAACAGGATATAGAACTTACTTGCTGCATTTTTGATTTGTTAATGTCTCGCGGTCTTGCTGTTTTTTTTTTTAACAATTACATTTTGGGCTAAAAGTGTATTGTAACGCATGCATTACTGAACATGTACCGAGTAAAATATTACTGAAAATTGATTAGTAATGCCTTACACTACTGCGTTACAGCAAAAAGTAATCCGTTACTGTAATGCATTACTTTTGTAACGCGTTACTCCCAACACTGCCAATCATAGTATTAAAGTGGTGCTTCATTTGGCAAAGCAAGATGCTGAATACTTATTTGCCATTGAGTGCTCTTGAATTATGATAAATGCTGTGATTTACTCATGCTTGAATAAAGTACAATTAAAAATAAGAGTCTGTTTGGCTACAGGATTCGTTTGCTCAAAATTAAAGGAATAGTTCACCCAAAAATGAAAATTTGCTGAAGATTTACTCACCCTCAGGGCATCCAAGATGTAGGTGAGTTTGTTTCTTCTTCAGAACAGATTTGGAGACATTTAGCGTTACATCACTTGCTCACCAATGGATCCTCTGCAGTGAATGGGTGCCGTCAGAATGAGAGTCCAAACAGCTGATAAAAACATCACAATAACCCACGAGTTATCCACACAACTCCAATTCATCATATTACAGTACATGCAATAAAAAGCCCAAACAAAAAAATTTGCATTCTCAGTGAAAAGTTGTTCCGTTGTGCTGAAGCAGGAGAGAAATATGCACAGATTTACAAACACAATATACAAGTCCAAATCAGTTCTAAACAAATATGTTGGTAGATTTTGATGTTGGACTTTATTACAAGAGTAAGCATTTTTATGGATTATGGACTGGTATTTTGGCCTAAAGTGACTGGTTTTGAAACGCGGATCAAATTGTTTTATTGAAATGATTAAAAAAGACTTCATGAAGAGTTCCTAAACCAGACGTCATTTCAGAATTTCAGTAAATAATCTTTTAAATATCAGACATGTAAGCTATTGTGTGATTGTAGAAGTCTTGGAAAATCGTGCATGAGTCATATCGACTACTTTTATTATATTTATGATGCTTTTTTGTAATTATAGTGGCCAGGGTTATCAAATTCACCTTTCGTGTTCCACAGAAGAGAGAAAGTAATTCAGTTTTGGAACGACATGAGGTGTTTAATTTACAAGTAAATTATTCCTGTAAAAAAATCAAAGCAAATCATCACCACAACGTTTTTTATGTATAATCCCTCATGTTCATGTTTGTAAAAACAGCTCACCTTATCCATATAAATGCATGCTAAAAATAGGCCTTATAATACAAGGAGATTTAACTTGATTGCAACATTTTTGCTTTTTATTTCAGTCACGTTTTTCCATTTCATTCATGCTCTTTGCAGTGTTGAGAGGGAATGCCATTATATATATATATTTTTAATTGAAGCACAGATTGAATATCTAAGGCAGAAAATTAGCTGTAAGTGTGCAGAAAGAAAAGTAGTAAATGGAAAAAACACCCCAGCCCTTCTGTTAGGGCTATTTTAAAGCTTGTTACTGGGCTGTACATGGATTAAGACTGGATTAACCTTGTTTGTTCTGACATTTAAAGTAATGCCTGTTTATATTTAGCACATTTTTGTGCATGATTTTCACATGGTAAATGCTGAATACAAGCATTTTTGCGTGCTGGTATATTTTTTATATATTATATATAAAAACACATCTGTTTTTATTGCAGTACATGACTAAACAAATTGTTTTGGACTTTTTGACCAGACACAGACATCTCTGTGGGACTATACTGCTACTGGTAAACATGGTAAATGCCTATAGAGACATGGACACAGGTGCGCGTGGTAGCAGCTGCGCAGCTTTTGGCGCAAATCTCTGTTGTGGGGTTCACAAGAGGGCTCAACCTCTCAGAGCAAGCTGCCGCCCTTGTTGCTCATTCTGGTGCTGGTTGCTAAGTTGTCTGAGAGCTCTTCCCAGCCGAGAGAATTTTCCTGAAGCAGAGCAACTTTGGCTGAGTGAGAGATTTCTTGCAGTTTGCCTTTTTGTTAGGGTGCGGAAGAGTTAGCATAGAGGTTTAGCTGCCAAACTGATTCATTTAGTTTGAAATGTTGGCTAATGACTGCTTGAGTTGAAAAAGGGATATCCACAACATAAACATAATATTATACCTTGCATGTGTGCAGGGAATGAACTGAATGCACAGGTGAACTTGAACTAATGACCGCACTAGTCAGAATGAGTAAATGTCTGCCCCCATTTACATTTGTTCTGCAAATTATCACTGGGGAAATCTAGTAATTTCAATAGAAATCCATATGTGAAATTCCCTGAAAGCGAAACATTTCTCTCCGCAGATTTCACAATGGGTTCAGGTTGTTCATGTGTATTCATCGAAAACTGCTTTAAAGGTGATTTCTGTGTGTGCAGTGCTTCATTATGAACAATAGGCAGTGGACCTACAGGTATTTTGCTGGAAACGTTTCAGTAATGTGATCTACGCGTATGGTCACATTAGCAATATTTTAACAAAAATTTCACGCACATAAAAAATCCATTGCCAATATAGCGTAGCAATGTACTACAGTATGAAGCACTACTCACACAGAAGTCCCATTCAAAACCAAGCAGCTTTTTGTTGGGCAGTGTGGTAAATTTGTGTGACAAACTTGAACATAAGCTAAATTCTGCATGTGGATACAATACAATAACAAATTTTGCACACATACCTTAACTTGATTTTTGATTGTGCCTTTGCCATAATGTGCTACATGTAATGCAATATCCTAAACAGTCTCTAAAACAAAACAAAAATCAAATCTCTAAAGCATAAACAATTCAGTAAGTTTACTCATACTAATATTTCATAACAGGTTTGTATTGTTCTTGTATTTCAGTTTCATGCTATTTTATGTTACAAACATTTTTTTTGATTAAAGTTTGGTTTGCAGATACATTTTCATCATTTTGTGGACTTAATATATGCCGTTTAAGTCAAAGTAAAAATGACTGAAAAGACATGACTGTATATTGACTACATTTAGAGGACATATTTGTCAACGAAAACTGTGATCAAAACAAAAAAAATTGAAAAATGAACATGATATCATGCCCAAAACCCATCAACAGCATGTTGAGAGGTTATCTTTTGGTGGTCTAGTAGTTCAGCAGTGGCTGGTCCAGCCAGCTGGCATCATTTGCGTGGAACCAGATCAATTATCATTGCTGTGGAGGCCTGGTGGTGAGAGTGTCGTTTCTAGCCAGACGATTACTGATTGAGTCTCATCACTGAGCATTGTGCACAGAGCTTACTTACTCATGAGGAGCCTTTGTACTGTAGTGTCATTATAAGTCACAGTATGCATCGATTTCACTGGTGTCTGATCCCGGGATTGAGTGAGGCAGAGCAGACTTAAGTGTCACAGATGACAACAAGGTGAGTCCATAAATAGATATGGAAAAGCACTCTGAAAAGTACAGCTTGTTTTGATTAATTTCTTAATCCAGCTTGTGAATATTTGCCCCTCCTCTGGAGCACCTACTCATGATGGGACACCATCTGTTTAGTCATTTATGTCATAGTTGAACAGGAAACCATTTTATTTATTTTTTTTGCATATTTGCATTTGTGCATCTACTCCTGCATACTGCTCTTAAAACATAAAGATCTTATTGTGCATGGTTTTTTTAATGCTTGAAGCCGATGTTAAATGGTATTTAAAATGCTTTTTTTTTTTTACATACTTCTGAGTGAAGCACAATTTTCAATGTAGATTGTTTTTATCAATATTTTACAAATTATTTGATACATATACAGACTGAATGTAATAAGAAAAATCTGGTTATTGGAGGGATAGCATGGGAAAATAAGAAGGTTTGGTGACATCAGCCAAAAAAAAAAAAAAAAGAATATTTTTTCTCCCTTATGGAATAACATTTCATATTTTTTTGTCTTGTTTTCCAGTATAGAAAAAAATTCTGGACGTTCTTAAAACAGCATGAATTAATTTACTTTTCTCACCCCATTTTTATAATACAGTAGCAATATACTTTTTTGTATAGTTTTATATATTTCAAGTAGTTTGTTTACATGTACATTTTTTTGGAATGAGAAAGGTCATGTTATTGGAGGGGAGAAAAAATAAAGGGGTTTGGTGACATCAACCAAATAATAAATGTTTTTTTTTCTTATCTGCAAAAGTATCTGAACATCCTTAAAACAACATAAATTAATCAAGATACTAAATGTATTTTGTATATATTTATGCACTTTTTTATATAGCTTTATATTAAGTAGTTGTTTTTTTCTTGTTTTAAGAATAAATCTCATTACATTTAGTTAGATTTATACTTCAAAACAATACATTTGCGCATAGAATAAAACGAATAAGTAGAGATATATTATATGAAAATGTAAATCTTCATGTGCAATCATATGCAGTTTTGCTTCTTGAGTAAATCTTGAAATGTTTTATCCTAGATAAGATGATAAAACACTGATATAATGAAAGCATATGGTCATTTTGAATTTCACACTGACATCAAGTTTAATTTAGTACAAATGATAATTTATTATTTCACTCTGTGAATCTGTGCTTTCAGTATAGTCAGTAACATTGGGCTGATGCAGTGGCAGCAGATGTCTCTGATGATTTGGTGTCCCACATATCTCTCTGCATCAAGCCACAACACATTTCCTAGCAGCAATTTGTTCTTCATTACTAAACCTCCAGCCAAGGCTTTTACCACTACTGACCCAAAAGCACAGGAACCATTTACCATTTCAAAAGTCATTCTTCATTTTTCGTATTGCTGTAATATTTTAACTGATAGCTCCATTTTGTAAGAGTAACATTAGAAACAGACATTAGTCTAGTGTTTAAAAGTTGTGTTCAGGTTTAAAGAGAAAGAGGGTGGAATAAGAATGAGCAGATGAAAATATGAAGAAGCTAAAAAGATACAGTTTGATTGATGTTACATTTATTTATGATGGCAGCATGCAGAGGCGTCATGCACATATTCATTTTTGAGAGGGCACCAGTGCAGTCCTGGCACACATGGTGCCCTTGGCAAGACAAGACATGACTAAAGGAGAAAAACAGCTTTAACATCATAGGAGTTCTGTGCAGAAGTGTGAGATGTGTTCGTCTAGAGCTTTTTATTTAATGTGCAACAAGGTGCCTCGGGTACCAATCCTGACCTGATGCATACTCTTATTAATAATATATCAAGCAAAATTGCAGCGGAACATGATTGTGAATAATTAACATGCAAGAACAGCTTTGACATTTTGATAGTCCATTTTATTCCCCGCAGGAAAAAGCGACATGACACTCAGCTTGACTGACCAAATTTAAACATGAATTTGTGATTTCTGCCACAGTTTTTTAATATCTAAAATGATTTAATTTAATTCAGTGTTGTCATTTGTAACAAAAAATTTATAAAAAAATTAGAAATTAAGATGAAATCAAATCAAATATAAATATTAAATGAAAAACTTCAACTTAAAAACTTGAACTAAAATTAGAAATGCTGCCTTAACAACTAACTGAAATAAGTTTAAGCTGAAGTACTAAAATGACAAACTAAAAATGAAATAAAAAAATTAAAGCTAAATAAAATGAAATGAATAAAAAACTAAAATTAATAAAAGAGACAAAAGCACATAACAATTTTAAAAATAATAATAAATACTATAATATTAATATATTATAATAATATTGATTCATTTTCAAATTATTATTATTTTTTTCTTTGAAGTTGCATTTCACTTGACGTAACAGATTGAGGGGAATTTGAATTGGCATTACACTTTAAGGGTGCAAAAATAGCCTTGATAGTCCATGATTGAATTTATAGAATGTCTTTGCATCTAAAACAAAAGGCATTTTTAGCCTCTAGTTCAAGTTTTGATGGATGCAATGCATGCCCTCTGCTGGTCAGATTGAATATGTAAAAAAAATTAAATATGTAAATGTAAAAGCAAGCTTGAATCCAACTAAATAGCTCTCATTAGCAAAAGTGATGTTTTGATTCTATTAAATTTAGCACAATCTGTTGTTTTTTTTAGGATAAGAATAAAAGTTTTTTTGGTTAGGCTGACGGTGCAATTTATCAGTCAATCTGTTCCCACATTCCCATCTGCTCTTTCCAGTAGTGAATTTCCCCCCTCGAGCTATGTGTACAGTCACATCTGATTCAACGACGCTCAGACTAAAGAATCACTTAACTAAAGGCTAATCAGGCGTTTCTGCTGATTGAAGGTATTGCCTAGCGGTTTGGAAATTCTGTCTTGTACTGCCAGCACAATGGATGTTATTTGCAGTCCTCCTTGACACAGTGTACATCCCAGAAGGGACGCTGGCCAAATTCTTCAAAGCTACTCTGCCTTGCATAGTGTGTTCGACTGAATGAGGTGTAGAGAAAGCTAAATATGAAACACAATCCCCCAATAGGCCATTTAGTGACAACGCAATGAGGAAATTATGAGGGATGTTGTCATGCGGCTGAAGGTAAGCAGGGCGGGCGGTTTGTGGGGAGATAAGGAGTAGTCAGCGACTCGGTTCAGTCATTCCCTGGAGAAGAGGACAGTCTCATTAGAGATGCAGTAGAGAAAAAGCTCCGCTTATTTTGACGCTGCTGCTATTTTTGTACTCTTGACTGATTAACAATGATAGAGGACAGCTATCATCAGTTTTGCATGGCAAGCAACACTTTCATTTTCATTAGAGAGTGTAAAATTCTAGTCGTGATCGAGCTGGTTATGTTATTGTGCATTACTAATCACACAGAATTTGAAAAATAAACTGAAAACGAACCTAATCATATCTACCAATTAAATGGATAGTTCACCCAAAAATGAACATTCTGTCATTAACTACTCACCCTCATGTCGTTCCAAACCTGTAAACCTTTGATCATGTTCGGAACACAAATTAAGATATTTTTTGATAATCCGGGCGCTTTTCCCTGACCCTGCATAGACAGCAACGCAACTACCACGTTCAAGGCCCAGAAAGGTAGTAAGGACATTGTTAAAATAGTCCATGTGACATCAGTGGTTCAACCTTAGTTTTATGAAGCTATGAGAATATTTTTTGTGCGCGAAGAAAACTAAAATAATGACTTTATTCAGCATTTTCTTCTGCTTGCAAACAAGGCAGATTATTTTAACGATGTCCTTACGACCTTTCTGGGCCTTACACGTTACGCTGCTGTCTTTACAGGGTCAGAAAGCTCTGAGAGTATGAGCACACTATCTTTAAGTTGTGTTTCGAAGATGAACGAAGGTCTTACATGTGTGGAACGAAATGAGGGTGAGTAATTAATGACAGAATTTAAATTTTTGGTCAACTATCCTTTTAAATTTTAATGGTTTACCTTACACAATATTTTAAGTTAAGCGCAATTAATATGTTTGTGCAGAACAAGCGTTCTACCAAGAACAGCCTTTGCACTGGCAAGCAACACCATTTTCTTCAGAAAATGTAAAACTCTAGTTGTGACCCAGCTGGTTGTGGTATTCTCTTATATTAATCACACAGAATTTGATAAGGAAACCAAAACTAACCCCACCATATCTATCAATCATATGTTTGCTTGTGTAAAACGAAACCAAAATCTAAAGTTCTACAAACTGAATCTTGGAGTTTATTAAATTGAATAATTTTTTTGAGTTCTGCCAACGTAGTATTGTATCATATGCGTAGAATTGCTAAAGAACTGTTAAACAGTTCTCTAGTTTAACCCTCAGATGTCATTCACTGATCGAGTGCATTTTGTTTGGTTTGTTTCAGATGATGCTATGAAGACCACCAGAGATGACTGATGTGGAACCTGTTGTCTCTGACTTTGAAGCCACGGGCAGGACTGGCCGGCGGAATGCATTGCCAGATATTCTAGGTTCCACGGACGGTCCTGGAGCTGCTGACCTACCTGATAAACTAGCCGAGCTTTCAGTAGGAGGTACTGTACTGGGTACTGGGCTTGATGTCCATTAGTCTCAATGTACATGCCAATAATCAAAAGTATGTGCTTGTGAGATCTAGGCAAAATATGGGAAAAATAAATGAAAATAATGCAAATGAATAAAAAAGAAAGAAAACAACCCTACTAGCTCACAGGGATAGGATTTCACTGGATATCAGCAGGCAAACATTTATAATTTTAATGCAGCAAGTGTGCATTAAACTGATCAAAAGTGATAGTAAAGACATTTATAATGTTACAAAAGATTTTTGTTACATCAAATAATCACACAAAAATTTGTATCACAGTTTCCACAAAAATGTTATTCAACTGTTATATTCAGATAGAAAATTTGTAATACTATTTTCACAATATTACTGCTTTTACTGCATTTTTGATCAAATAAATGCTGTCTGAGTGAGCATAGTGGACTGAAATTGTTGAACAGTAACATATAATGTAAAATGATAATAATATATAGACTTTTGGCGATTGTGGGCAAGTTTATTTATATCGCACATTTCAAATACTATAATTTTAAAAATAAATGTACTTGACAAATACATAATGATAAGAGAAAATATGAATATAATATCTAAAATTATTTAAGCAAAATAATATGAAATACATAATAAGCAAAACAATTAAAAATAAGCAATGCATAATAAGCAAAGAAAAAGGAAATAAAAATAAATAAAAATTGAATTCAAAGGACATAACCTGAATGAAATACTGCAGTGTAATTAAACTGCAAACTTATGCAAGGGAATTATGCAATTAACAGGGCTTGAAACTAGTTCAGTGCATAAGTTAACAAGGCTAATTTAATCGACGCAGTGGACCTCTGATGTCTAAAATGGGCCGTGATGTTGGCAGAGTCTAATCACGCCTCCGTGTGTGACTAAGCTGCGACTGACAAAAGCACCTCTCTTTAAAAGGTGCTTTTCTACGGAGAAAAGAGCACTCTCTCATCACATATACACTTTCCTCAACGCTTAAGTGCTTTTGTGTGATCGAGCTGTCATCAGGGGGTCGGCTGGAAGTTAGACTGCCACCAGATGCTGTCAGAAAGCCATTCCTTAATCATGGTTGCTGTGGTAGTTGGTGAAAACCTGTGATTTTCAAAGACACATATTGATACACGTGTCCAGTATATCAAACTAAAAAACTTCAGAAAGAGTGATATCAGTGATTTAAACCCCTAGACAATGACCTTGATTCAACACATACACTTCTGATAAATATGAATTCAAAATGCCTTCTTTTGAAGATCAGATCATGACTGAACCTTCCTGTGCATCAATAACTGCCTGCAGTCAAACACTTTTGATCTGCTCTGTTATCCATAAGCCTCAAAGGCATCGTATGTGATCGCTGCAAATGATGTTCCATGAGTGATTTGTGATGATGCTGGAGATTCTTAGCAGTGCTGAATCTGCTGCCTATTCTACATCATACATTATTTATCCTGTTTTAAATAATAATACACATAAAGACTGTTTTCTGTTGCTAGTGGGTAAAAACTACCTCTTCTGCCATCTAGTTGCCTTTCTTATAATTGTCCTACAAAATGGAATTGTCTTTTAAAGGGGTCCTATGATGCTTTTTAAAAGATCATTATTTTGTATATTTGGTGTAACAGAATAGTTTACAATTCTTACTGTCAAAAAAAAACTTATTTTCCAACATACTGTACATGATGTCGGTCCTCTATGCCCCGTCCTCTCTCCAACGCTCGTTTTACTCCAAAGTCCCCTCTTCGACAACGATCTGCTCTGATTGGCCCCTGACCCGGTGCATTGTGATTGGCCGCACACCGCAAGCCCTCCTCGGCAATGAACGCCCCTTAACCATAATCGCGAGCTTCATTTTTCAATTTAAATGTAAAGACAGTAAATAATGTCATTAGTTTTATCATCATTTCAAGCCCGAAAGGGGAACAGAGTCGCGGGACAGACACAGTGATGAATATGTGTTAGCAGTACACAAGCCACGGTTAAGACAGCTGACTCCACTGTGATGTTACCCTGTCTCTCTCTCACACAAACAGGCTTGCTCGCGCACTGACCCACACACACACACGACACATTACTCTGCATTTGAACAGTCAATAGCACATACGTAAACTAATAACAAAACCGTAGCTGATTCAGAAGCGCCAGATTGTCAGCAAAGTCAGAATTACCTCCTCTCCTAGGTTTCATGAAAAGGTCGTCCATAAAATGCATTGATGTTCTTTTGTAAGTAATTTTAAAGATTCCTAAATGCATCTACTTTCGGACGGCCAAATAAGGTGCTTTTGCTTTCGCACTGAAACACACAGCGTCTCCCTTACATGCTGCTTCAACACTAACTGCGTTACTGAAACCACGCCTTCTTTCTTTGCGTGCACATTTGGGCGCATTATGCAAATATTTCCACATAGTGAGGTAGATATGTGGGGGCGTGTTAGAACGAGCCGTTTTAGGGGGGGTGTGGTAGAGTCTTAACTTTGATAAAGAGTATCTCTTTGGTTTTGAGGACTTAGTCTTTGCAACTTCAGGGATCTTATCTATGCACAATCAGCTTGTAACACTCCAAAGAGAAAGGAAAACTTGAAATCGCATCATATGACCTCTTTAATACGAAAAAGCTTTTTAGCTAAGTTCAAAGAGTGAAATCTTCCTCTCATATGAAATAAAATTGGATGGTGATTAAAACTGTCAAGCTCCAAAGAGAATGAATAATCACCATAAAACTATAATAAAGTCCTTCTGCTTGGGGGTCTGCAGTAAAGTTCAGAGAAAATAGTGTAAATAAATAAAACGTTAAAATCTACAGAATTTGGCATTATTACTGTTTCCTCTTATAAAGACTGATCAGAAATCATAAGAATTATTTTATTTTACAGTCAACATTTTGTGTTTCTCTTCCGATTTGTTCCTAAAAGTGTATCTAAAAGTGCTTTTATGATGGCTAGAAAAAATATACAGAGCCAATAATAGACACCGAATATTCTTCAGTCATCAAAAAGTTTGAAAACCCCTGGTTTATACAACTTGTACACTTTATTTCAAATCTTCTAAAGCTATATGGTATCTTTGTGTGAGGAACAAACAACATTTTCCTTTTTTCTTCTCAGTTAGAGCTTTCAAATCTCATTTACACTTGGTTTAAATTCAAAAATGGTGATATTATTTGTGTCACAGCAGGTTTGACTATACTAATGACAAGTGCCATTGTTTCCAGTATGTCATGTGATGAACTGACTTAGAAAACATAGCCAGAGATAAGATTTGAGAGCTACAGACAAAATTATCAGTGAAAAACTACATAAATTCCAAATCTTCTGAATTCTAGACTGTAATTTTATTTGAGGAAAAGAGCTCAATTTATTACAGCCATTCTATAAACCATTTTTAGGATACTTTAGTGTTTTTCCCTTTTCGTGGCTTGACAGTATAAATCAACATCCACTTTCCTTGTACAATTTTCTTGCGAATTTGCCTAATGTGGTGCTGCTAATGCTGCTCGTTGTGACTATTTGCTTGTGTTTGAATTGCTTTGGATGAACATGTCTGCTAAAGAACAAATTCACATAGAATATTGCATTTAATGAGTATTTTTGGCCTCAACGCAGATGATGGCGAACAGGGCGGAGAGAGCTCATCCTCGTCCGACCCACCTAAAGAAACCACAGAGGGGGCAAAGACAGAGGGCTCATAACTCGGCAGTGATCTGACCTCATGAGAGACTCACACATGACCTGCCCCTACTCTTGTCCCATTGACCAAACAACTGTTACACTCTGTGCTATGCAACATTGAGACCACCTATGATTGGCATTCAGACGTGGGCCAGCGGGAAACAGCTCATTCCTATTACAGGAATTCATCTGAAATTGTGTTTTTCAAATATCAACGATTGTTCATTTCATACCTCTTTTCCCAAAGACTCGCTGTCATGATTTTCCTAACGACCGGCTGTTTTGTGTGTCTTCTGAAAACAGATGTGACCTGCTTTCCCATTTTAAAAAGGAACATTTTGTTTCAGACTTTCCATAATAGCATTTTTCTCTGAATGTTGACATGTAGTGGCAAAAATGTCTCTTTTTGCATAAAAAAGTAAATACATTCCATTTGGTGATGTAGGTAAAGTTTTTTATCTTACGATATTTGTCTGTCCTTGTACAACACCACATCTTCTGTGTTTTGTATTGTAAAGATATGCATTGTTAACATTCTAGCCAGAGGATAAGAAACAGTGCTGAATAACACGAAATATGATATTTTCTTCTTGTAAATACAGAATTGTACATTATATTTGCTAGTTTTGTTTAAAAGCCTTTTGTTTTGTGCGTAACTGCTGTCAGTGTTGCCCTGCGTGAGCTGAAATTGTATTGTTAGCTGTCTGATGTATCTGCAAACATCCGTGGTCATGTCATTCGGACGTCATCTTAAGTGCTTGTCTCAGATATTTCTTTGCTGTTGTCGATGGCAGTGAAAAAATACGATTGTGGAGACCTGTTGTTCTTCCTCTCTTTCATCTTTTCATCATGCTTCCATCAGAAAATTACATTTGATTCCATTTTTTACCTGGCCATAAATCTGGTGTCATTTTGTCTGTTGTAAGCTACATATAAAATGCCATTATGCTATGTTTAAAAACTACAATAAATCCTGTGCTTAGTTTTTGTAGTTTGAATTTTTTGGACTATGGACCAGTGGTGGTGATTTATGTAACCAGCAGAGGACACCAGAGATATCTTTTATGATATAAGGGCACACAAAAAATCAACCAAACAAAAAAAACATAATATCATTACAAAACAAAATACATTTCTATTCATTTATGTAGTTTATAAATTGTATGTGTGTGTTATATGTAAAATGTTGTTGCTGTTAACTTTTTGAAACTAAACAAAGCATTTGATTTTATCTACAAAATAGGATTGTAGAATTTAGAGCATAAATAGTATGTTTATATATGGTATTGCAATCTATTATATATTATATATATATATAGCAATATGTCCTTTTGTTGATGTTAATGGAACTAAACAAAACATTTGTTAGAATGGAACGCAAATTTGTTTACAGTTTATGAAAAACTTGTACAAGCTCAGCAGTCAATCAAATGTTTCAGTTTTGATTAACAGCCAATGGGAAATCTGACTCCTCCCACTCATGTTTAATCATTGTCTTGGAGCTGAAAAAAACTATATAAGAGAAAATGCAGCAGCGTTTTCTGCAAAGCATTAATATCAAGTTTATCATTTGTTTATTGATCAGAAAAGCTTAATTTAAAAAATGGTAGATGCTTTCTGTGGCACATGGAAACTGCTCAGCAGTGACAACTTTGATGAGTATATGAAAGCTCTAGGTAAGTTTTACCATAATAACATCAGTAATAATAATTATTAATACAGTATTTTTATTTGAATTACAGACACATTCCAAGTGAACATTGCATGAATTCAATGCATCTGATTTTTTTTTTTCTAAGGTGTTGGGTTTGCAACCAGACAAGTTGGAAATGTGACTAAACCGATGCTCATCATCTCGAAAGAGGGAGAAAAAGTTGTCCTAAAAACACAGAGTACTTTCAAGAACACCGAGATCTCATTCACATTGGGAGAGGAGTTTGATGAGACCACCGTAGATGACCGACACTGTAAAGTAGGTTTGGAAAAAAATATGTTTCATAACATGATTTAAAGGGAAGTGTTACCACAGGGAACAATACATTCCCATCTCAGAGGAGACGTGTTCTGAAGCTTTCTGTCTGAAATGAATGCACAGTGATGTGTTCTTTTTACCAGTCCACTGTGGTAATGGATGGAGACCAGCTTGTTCATGTGCAGAAGTGGGATGGAAAAGAGACCACCCATGTCCGGGAGCTCAAAGACGGGAAGATGGTGATTGTAAGGTTCTTGCTACAGAAAAGAAACTCCACATTAGCTCTTCACTGTTCATATAGTGGTATTTGATCACTTTAATTACTTGCTGGTTTCAATTTTTTTTTTAGAAACTCACCTTTGGGGACGTGGGGGCTGTGCGTACCTATGAAAAAGCATAAGTTTTGGGAATATTAAGAGGATTTGTCCTTCTCCAGGCAGCAACAGATACGGTGTGCTTTGATGCTTTGCACTTCATTCCTCAAAATCTATAAAAGCATGGACTACAAATATCTTTGATCCATTTTTAATACTTTTGAGTCAGTACGATTCATTTGTAATAAACAACTAGACAAAATAAAGATGGCTTGTGTGTTCATTGATAAGATTAATATAGGCTAATATAGATTGTTGAGGTCAGCTGTTTTGTGATTTCACAATTTATTCATTGAAATGTATGTTTCTGTGCTATATTTATATTTAGACTATGGGGCCGTTGAATGCTTGAATCTGATTGGCTGACGAACGTTCTGAGGTGCGCAATTATTTTCAGGGAAACGCACGGCGAAAGTAGTTCCAGGCAGCTCTCTTGACCGCATTACAGTTCCATATCACTTCGCATAGTTAACCGTAATAACTGAAATTAGCATACAATCACGGCACAGATTGGGCTCTGACTAAGGGGGCGGTAGTTGGCGGCGGGCAACAACTGGACTGTGAATGGAGCAACTGATGGAAGGAAGTGACGTAGATACTGGAAGTGATATGGAGGGAGAAATGTTTGATCGGGGTAAGGAGAACTCTAAAAATAGTAATTGGACGGTGGTAGAAAATAGGAAACGAAAGAAAAGTTGGAGTCCGACGTCAGGTACGGATAGTGAGAGAGAAAACGGTGCAACTAGAAAGAAAAAGGAGGAATATAAAGTAATGGTGAAATTTACATCTGAATCGGTGAGTGCAATAAATCCGTTAAAACTAACTAAAGTACTGAAGGAAAAGTTAGGAAAAATTGAAAAAGCAATGGTGTTGAGAGAAAATAGAATGCTACTGTTTTGCAAAGATGGAAAACAGCAAAAAGCAGCAATAGGATTAAAATCCTTGATGGGTCAAAAAATCGTCTGTTCTGCAGTGGAAGAAAAGAAGTGGATAAGAGGAGTAATCTCAGGGGTACCTAGTGATGTATCTGACGAGACAATAAAAAAGAATATTACAGGGGCGTCAGTGAGCAATGCCAGAAGGTTGAAATGTGTTAGAAATAAGGAAAGAATGGATAGTTTGTCGGTCATGTTGCAATTTGATGAGGAGAAGTTACCAGATAGAGTGTTTCTTGGATTTGTAAGTTATATGGTACGGCCATATATTCCTCCACCGCTCAGATGCTACAAATGCCAAATGTATGGTCATGTTACAGGTGTGTGCAGAGGGAAACAAAGATGGGCAAGATGCAGTGGAGATCATGAATACAGGAAATGTCAGGGAGTAAAGCAGAAATGTTGTAACTGCGGGGAAGAACACAGTGCTGGGTATGGAGGGTGTAAAGTCAGGAAAGAGGCTGTGGAAATACAGAATGTCAGGATTATGGAGAGAGTGTTGTATGCCGAAGCTCTTAAAAAAGTCAAGCAAGTACAAAAAGAGAGTGAACAAGGGCGACCAACAGAGTTATCGAGTAAGTGCTTGGAGGAATGCAGAATTAATGAGAAGCATATAATAGCGGATAAAGTCAAATTTGTTGCATTTATGGCAGAAGTAATAAACTGTTCAGCACAATCAGAGAGCAGAACGGAAAGGATAAGGATCATAATTAGGGCAGCTGGGAAATACTTGGATATTGAGGGAATTACAATAGATGAGATTAGTGAAAGATCAAAGTACAAACTGCAATCACGCAAGCATGTGGTGGATCTTAATGTTGCTGACAATTATACAATGGAATGCGAGAAGTTTATTAGCTAATGGGCAAGAGTTTAAAAGATACATTGATGAATTAGATAATAAACCTAGTGTTGTGTGTATACAAGAAACTTGGCTAAAGCCACAATTAAAGTTCACATTACAGGAATATAATGTAATACGCAGAGATAGAAATGATGGAATTGGAGGTGGGGTAGCAACTTTTATAAGACAAGGAATAGGGTTTAGGGTAATAGAAATGAATAAGTGGCATGAATCAGTGGTTATAGATGTTTGGAATAGAACACAAAATATAAGAATAATTAATTATTACAATCCATGCAACAGGTTGAGTAGAGAAACACTAGAGATAATTCGAGGAACAGGTAGTCACAAATTAGTGTGGTGTGGGGACTTTAATGCCCACAGTACGATATGGGGTAGTGTAAAGAATGATCAAAATGGAAATATTATAGAAGATATGCTGGAGTGGAGCAGGTTAGTGTGTTTGAATAATGGTAAAGCAACAAGGTTTGATGTTGCCCGCGGTCACTACTCTGCGATAGATTTAACTCTAGTTTCAGATGAATTGGCTAGGAAATGCACATGGGAAGTGTTGGAACACAGTACTATAGGAAGTGATCACTTCCCAATTTGTTGTAAAATAGGATTAGAAGTGGAACAGATAGAGATAAACAAAATTCTTAGATGGAAGTTTAAAACGGCTAACTGGGAGAAATTCAAAGAGATGTGTGAAATAAGAATGCTAGAAATGAAAGAAATGCATGATAATATAGAGGAATATAGTGAACAGTTAGTTAAAATCTTATATAGTACAGCAAAAGAAGTAATTGGAAAAAAAGAAGGAATAAAAGGAAAGAAAACAGTACCTTGGTGGACAGACAAATGCAGCGATGCTATTAGAATTAGGAACAGAATGCTTAGGAGGGTCAGAAGGTCCTTTTCCTTTGATGACCTGATCAATTATAAGAGAGCACAGGCAGTTGTAAGGAAAGTTATCCGTGTATGTAAAAGAGATTATTGGAGAAAATTCTGTGATAATATTGGAGGAAAAATAGAAGTTAGTGAAATATGGGGTATGATTAGGAGGATGGGAGGAATACAAAAATATAACAATATACCAAGTTTAATAAGTGAAGAAAGACCAATAATAACGGATACGGAAAAAGCAGAAGTGTTGGCGCAATCTTTTGTCAAAGTGCACAGCAACAGTAATATTTCTGATGGAATGAGAAGATCCAGAGAACTTTTAATAAAAGAGAATCCGGATATTAAGGTACAAAGAGGTCCATCTGGTTGTACGCTGGATGTGAAGTTCACATTGTATGAATTAAAAAGGGCTCTTGCTGGAGTTAGACAGACATCACCAGGGAAAGAAGAGATATGTAATGAAATGATTAAGCATTTATCAGACGCATCATTAAGTATTATTTTATCCCTTTTTAATAAGATATGGGAATTAGGGAAACTTCCATCTTTTTGGAAGCATGGAATAATTGTCCCAGTTGCAAAACCAGGGAAGGATCACTCACAAGCATCCAGCTATCGGCCGATTGCCCTAACATCAAATATATGTAAATTAATGGAACGTATGGTCATGAATAGGCTGAATCATGTGCTAGAGAGTAAAGGACTAATATCTCAATATCAAAGTGGTTTTAGGAAAGGACGAAACACTATGGATGCAGTTTTATGTTTGGAAGACGATATCAGGAAGGCACAAATAAATAAAGAGGTAGTAGTGGGAGTTTTCTTAGACATCGAAAAGGCATACGACATGCTTTGGAAAGAAGGTCTTTTAATTAAACTAGACAGATTGGGCATTAAAGGAAGAATGTATAATTGGATAATGAGTTTTTTATCTGACCGAACTATACAAGTAAGAGTAGGCTCTTCTTTTTCAAAATGCTATTTAATAGAAAATGGAACACCTCAAGGGAGTGTCTGCAGCCCAATATTTTTCAATATAATGATTAATGATATATTCTGTGAAATTGGACCGGGAATAGGAAAATCTTTGTATGCTGACGATGGAACATTATGGAAGAAAGGACGGAATGTTTCATATGTAGTAAAAAGCATGCAGACGGCAGTAGATGTAGTAGAAAGATGGGCAAGGAAATGGGGTTTTCGATTGTCAGTGTCAAAAACAAAAGTCATGTGTTTCTCAAAAAAGAAAGTAACTCCCATAGCCAGAATTCATCTTTATGGAGAAGTATTGGAACAAGTATCAAATATCAGATTTTTAAGAGTATGGATGGATACAAAACTGACCTTTGCAATACAAATACAAAATATAGCTGATAAATGCAAAAAAGGAATAAACATATTAAGATGTTTAGCAGGGGTACAATGGGGTGCAAGCCGGCATTCATTAAGGAGTATATACTGTGCGTTGATAAGATCAACAATAGATTATGGGTGCATAGTGTATAGATCTGCTTCAGCAACGTTATTGAAAAAGATAGACATTATTCAAGCACAAGCCTTGCGAGTATGTTGTGGTGCTTTTAAGACCTCTCCAGTATCAGCAATTCAGGTGGAAATGGCAGAGACACCAATGGAAATTCGGAGACTTAAATTGACTTTGGCATATTGGACCTCTTTAAAAGGACACATTGAAACCCATCCAGCTAAAAAGATATTGATGGAGTGTTGGGAACATAACTCAAATAATACATGTTTTGGATGGACTGTAAAAAAAGAGGCTGAGGATATTGGATTGACAAGAATAGATGTAAGTCCTACAGTGGAAATTCCCATAATACCTCCGTGGTTATTTCCAATACCTATAGTAGACCTTCAGATTTTGGAAGAAATTAATAATAAAAAGGGTTATGTTTCCAAGAATGAGATTGCACAAATATACATGGATCAAAATTATAGTCAGGAAATTAAAATATTTACAGATGGATCCAAAGATCCTGTTTCAGGAAATACAGCAGTTTCTATATGCATTCCTCATTTTAAGATTAAAATTGCAAAAAGGACAAGTAATCATTTATCAGTTTATTCAGCAGAAATGATAGCCATTCTGATTGCTCTTAATTGGGTCGAGGAAATACAGCCATTAAGAACAGTTATTTGCTCAGACTCTTATTCTGTCTTAATAAGTTTATTAAGTGGCAAGTCTACATCTAGACAAGACATATTATATGATATCCTACAAAGCATGTTCAAAATTCACCAATATAGATTAAGTATTTCATTTTTATGGGTACCGGCACATGTTGGGATAGAGGGAAATGAGGAAGCTGATCAAATGGCCAAGAAGGCATTAAAACAAACCGATATAGATATAAATATATCACTTAGTAAAGCAGAAATGAAAGGAATAATCAGAGGGGCTATGATTAGGAAAAGGCAAAAGATGTGGGATGGGGAGGTAAAGCATCTATACAACATTCAAAAACAAGTTGGAAATGGAAGGAAAAACTTTGGAAGTAGGAAGGAGGACACAATAATATCTAGACTCCGTATTGGTCACACAGCTCTTAATCAATCATTATTTATTATTGGTAAACATGAATCAGGTAATTGCAATAATTGTGGTATACCAGAGACTGTGGAACATATCCTATTACATTGTGAAGCATATGAAAGAGAAAGAATGCGATTAATAGAAGAATTAAGTTTGTTGAATATTGAAAGAATTACAATTAAGACAATACTTGAGTATGCTTCAGCACAGTATAAAGTCTATAATGCAATTATTAATTATTTGAAAGCAATAGGTTTAATAAATAGAATTTGAAGATCACATAATGAAGTATATAAAATAATTGTATCCTTGTGTAATACTCCTTTGGTCAAACTAAAGGTTAATAGATTTTATATTTTTTATTTTAGTTAATTTTTTTTTATAATTTTTTATTTAATTATTTATTATTTTTTTTCTATATGCTGTCACCAATATACGTCATGCTCCACACTCCAGTCCAGTAGGTGGCGGAAACGCTCTTTTTAAGTGGGTTTTCCAACCGCCATTAAAAGAAAAGAAGAAGAAGAAGAAGCATACAATCACACGTGCTCGCACACGCACACTACGGTCACGCAGTTTGCAGAAAAAGGTGTTGTCAGTGCTGCCCTGACGATTTGATCAGTTAGCCTATATAGTGTAGCAACCTAAAGGCTACACATGACATTTCTCACTAACGAGGTAATAACAGCGCTGTTTAGAGACGCTGCTGCAGAACACTGTTGATGGCGCACCGAAGGTAGCCTAATTCACACAGAGCTCCTCTCTCTCTCTCTCTGTGTGTGGTCCCTGTCTTTCTCGCTCCTCTTTCTAATTCCAGTGTTGCCAACTAATTTTCAGGGGAATTTGCTAAAGGAAGGTTGATTTGTTGCTAAAAGTTGCTAAATGATGACATTGCGTGATGACGTCATTACGTAATCACAATGCAAAAATTGTGTCACTACATCAAATCTCAGCAAAAAAAATATATCTTTTATATATGTTAATTTAGATTTGTTCGTAAAATAATATAAATGCATAATATAATATTAAAATATAAATAACTATTTTTAAATGCATTGAATTATTGAAAACGTACACATTTTTGAACGATTAATATTTAAGTTTTATATTTTAAAGCAGTTTATTAGTAGTTAGTTTGTATGCTGCACTCTAAGAAAAGTAAAAAAAAAAAAAAAAAAATGCTGGTGTTAATATGAAAGGAATTTCTGGATTGATTTTTCCACGGTTTTTGTACCTGCCATTTTTAATTCGCACTGGCTTTTGTGTTTTTCTGGGTTACGACGGATAATTCCTGGCATGCATAGTTTCCTTACATGTACTGTAAGAAACAGTGTACTAACTATCAACAATCACAGGTACAAGCTACTAACAAAGTGTCTCATAAATGAAAAATAACATTATTCAATTATTATTATTATTACTATTAAACAATTGCAAATTGCAGATAACTTAATTCCTGTAACGTGTGTACTGCTAGGCATCTTTGGTTTCCTCTTTTTGTGTAATTTAAATGGAAAATTGTGCCTTTTTATCGTTTGAGTCACTTATCAAAAGTTGCTAAAAGCTGCCAAATACATGTTTTAAAATAGCTAAATTTGCTGCTAGGTGCTTTTGGAAGAAAAAGTTGCTAGGGTAGTCTGAAAAGTTGCTAAGCTGGCAAGACTTGTTTCTAATAACTTCAGTAATAACTGCATTAGAATGCGATCATCGGCTCAAGCCTCCATTACCAGCTTTCGAATGGAGTGTTGGAACTAAAGAGGCGTTGGATGAGATGCGGAAGAAATAATCCTTCTCACAATAGCGATTTAAGTACAACAACCGGAAGAATCCCTTTAAATATATCGTCTTGAGGTGTGGTAACCGTAGTATAAGTGGAATAATTGACTCAATTATAATAATTGAATAACTGATTCCACTTATTCCACTGAATAATTGAAATCATGCACACCCGAGGTGTAACGGCCACGCACGATCACCACCTCAGGTGTGCATTATTTTTCTAATAATTCAACGACCCGTCGTCAATTATTCCTTACATAGAGTAAGGTGTGTAGATGATATCATAATGACAGGCTTCAGATGTGTATGATATCCTATCAGTGCGCGTGACTGCAGAAGGTTGCGCAAACAAAGCGTCACGTGAGGGCCGCTTGTTTTTCCTGTTGTGGTTTACACAAGCACGGCTTAACACAGACACTGGCAGGAATGGCTCTACTCGTTTTATTATGTTTGCTTGGTCATGTTTGGAACCTGCAGGTTTCTGCTGCGCCGGTTAATAATGCCTTCAAACACCTGCAGAGCGCAGGTAAGTGTTCAGAGTCACATCAGGTAACTTGGGCTACTTCATGTCTCCGGAAGTTGGCTTTACGTATAAGTTTGCTCTGTGGCGCACACACTTTGCATGCGTTTGCGTTTGCTGGTCTTTTGTGGATGTTTTAACAGACATGCCTTGGCGTTTCTCCTATTGAGTCAGATTCTTATACATTTATAGTGGTCCATCTTACGGGCCTGTTGTTGATAAGGGGTCCTTTTCTCCAAAATCAAATGTCTACTGTTGTTACCAGTAGAGTTTAGCGGAACTTTCGATGCTTATATAATAATATTAATCTCTTAACATCAAAGTACAAGTATTGATAGATTGTAATATATATTTGAATATTATGTACATTACATTACAATTATAATGATTATGCTGCATCACCCTATATATATATATATATATAGTACCTTGCGAAAGTATTCATACCCCTTCATTTTATTCACGTTTTGTTATGTTTCTGCCTTATGTTAAACTGCTTTAAATTACTTTTTTTTTCTACATCAATCTACACTCCATACACCATACTGACAAAGCAAAAACGGAATTGTCACAACTTCATAAATGTATTTAAAAATTAAAAAAACGGAAATAACTACAATGCATAAGTAGCAAATATTCACAATGTTTCACAATTTTATGAGCAATTACTGTAAACAAGATTTGTTTCAAATGTCTGCTATTATATTAATAATGCTGTTTTTTGGGGGGGGAGGGAGGGGTTATGCTGGACAGTAGAAAAAAGTTAATAAAATGAACGGTTAACAGCCAATAATATCTGTCTACTGGGTAAAAAAAAATGTATTTTTAAAATATTTGCATGAGGAAGTCAATCTAAAGAGATGCATAATGGATTCATTTAAAGTTCAGTGCACTTTGAAAGCATGTACCTGGTTTGCAGTGAAATAATATCTCCACAGCTTCTGAATGAAACACGATATTTGACATATCAGTGTACAGTACAAGGAGAGTATTTTACATATTTGTGAAATGAATGTAACACAAGCATCTTAAATTCCAGCTAAATTCTGGCATATCTCAGACCTGCACTTGGATCCAACCTACCATATCACAGAAGACCACACCAAAGTCTGTTTTTCCTCCAAGGGTGTTCCTGCATTGGACCCAGGAGTTTTTGGTGATTTCCTGTGTGATTCCCCGTACCAGCTCATTCTCTCAGCATTCAGTTACATGAAACAAGCAGACCTGCAGCCTGAGTTCATTATATGGACAGGGTATAAAGCAGTCTCATTTACTGGCTTGCAGCTGTTCTGTGATTTTACTTGGGTTAAATGGGAGATAACTGAATTTGGTAGCTAATGAACACTATGGTTTTGTTCTTTAATATTTATTCACTTTTTTTTCTTTAAATGTTGTGCCCCTCATTGCAGAGACAGCCCTCCTCACGTCCCGAAAGAAGAACTGTCCACTGATGTAGTGATTGATGTTATTGCCAATATGACTCACACCATACGCCAGTTCTTCCCACAGCTGCCAGTTTATCCTGCCTTGGGCAACCACGACTACTGGCCACAGGTATTCCAATCCCAAGGGCAACTAGGAATTCAATTCAAGACAACATTTCTATGGTCAAATAAAGTCCAAATGTTTTGGGTTGTTTGAATGGAAAATGTGCATACTGCTTGTATACACTGAAATATAAATATAAAAAATTAATATGAATATTTGGTTAAATAGTTTATTTAGATTTTTTTTTTTTTTTTGTTGGTAAAAATTCAAATGCAAAAAACCCCAAAATCTTATGTGATGAAAAACATTCGCGCTTTCTGGGCTCATATTTGATCAAAAATACAGTAAAAACTGTATTATTGTGAAATATTTTTACAATTGAAAATAACTGCTTTCCTTTTGAATATATTTTAAAATGTAATTTATTCCTGTGATAGTAAAGCTGAATTTTCAGTAGCCATTACGCCAGTCTTCAGTGTCACATGATCCTTCAGAAATCATTATAGTGTGCTGATTTGGTGCTACATTTTTTTTAACATTATCATCAATGTTGAAAACAATGTTTTTGTTGATTTAATATTTTTATGGGATGCCATTTTTGAAACTTCTTGCTCTCTTTTGCTGAAATGTTAAAACTAGTATATAGTATTCTGAAAATGCACAATTGTTTATGCTGTTGAATCTTTAACATTTAAAAAAAAAAAAAATCTTCCTTTAAAACTTCTTAGGATCAGTTGCCAACATCCGCAAATGCGATTTACGATGCTGTAGCCAAACTTTGGTCTCCGTGGTTGAACCCAGAAGCTGTAGCTACTTTGCAAAAAGGTAACTGATAATAAGGACGCTGTTCCACTACATGTGTGAACATTTAAATGATTTGATTATTTGGAGATAATGGATGCCGATTAGTCAATACAGAGTTTTAGTCTTGCTAAAATACTTAATGCAAACGACAGTATATGCAAATAGCTTGAAATTGTTCATCAGCTAACTTTGTTTTTTTTTTTTTTTTTTTTTTTTCAGAGAAGTATATAAAATTTAAATCCAAACTAAAAAATTAAATTTTTCCCACAAATATTTTTCATTAATTAGCTTTTTTTTCTCTCTCTTTGTGACTGTGGTGTGCACACTTAACAGTGGACTTTAGCTGTGACCGTATAGTAAGCTAATGCTCTTCGTATGTCACTTCTTTGCGTAAAGGTGGCTTTTACTCTCTTGTGATCAAACCTGGCCTCCGTCTGGTGAGTCTCAACACAAACCTGTACTACAGTCCTAATCAAGTGACTGTAAATATGACTGACCCTGCTGGGCAGTTCCAGTGGCTGCAGGAAACACTTGAGCTGTCAAGACAAAAGCTGGAAAAGGTGAGTATATTCTGTTTGCTTTTACAAGGTATTTTAATTTTAGAAAGAACCCGCTGCACTGATCACACAGGGCCATTTTATTACAAGACTGTAAATTAACATTTGCATAGTGGTATGCCCATGTAAGTGACCGCAGTGGTGTGTGAGTGACTGCTGACCTTAATTTCACTGTCATCTTTTCCTCTGAGGTCTATATAATTGCTCACGTCCCCATCGGTTACCTACCCTATGCTATAAATACAACAGCCGTCCGGGAAAGCTACAATGAACGACTGGTCAAAATATTTCGCAACTACAGTGACGTCGTTCAGGGTCAATTCTACGGTCACACTCATCGAGACAGCATAATGGTTCTGCTGGATCAACAAGGTAATAGAATTTGCCTCCGAACTAGGGCAGCAAAACGATTAATCGCAACTAATTGCGACTAATCGCGTTCAAAATAAAAGTTTGTTTACATTATATATGTGTGTTTACTGTGTGTATTTATTATGTGTATATATAAATACACACATGTATATATTGAGAAAAATATTTGTATGTATGTTTATACTTGTATGTATGTAGTATTAGGAGTTATATATATTTATTTATTTTTATATCAAATCTACAATTGTTCCTATATTATATATATATAATATATATATATATAATATATATAATATATATATATATACAGTGGGTACGTAAAGTATTCAGACCCCCTTACATTTTTCACTCTTTGTTATATTGCGGTCATTTGCTAAAATCATTTAAGTTAATGTTTTTCCTCATTAATGTACACACAGCACCCCATATTGACAGCAAAACACAGAATTGTTGACATTTTTGGAGATTATAAAAAAGGAAAACTGAAATATCACATTGTCCTAAGTATTCAGACCCTTTGCTGTGACTCTCATATATTTAACTCATGTGCTGTCCATTTCTTCTGTTCATCCTTGAGATGGTTCTACACCTTTCATTTGAGTCCAGCTGTGTTTGATTATACTGATTGGACTTGATTAGGAAAGCCTCACACCTGTCTATATAAGACCTTACATTTCACAGTGCATGTCAGAGCAAATGAGATCATGAGGTCAAAGGAACTGCCTGAAGAGCTCATAGACAGAATTGTGGCAAGGCACAGATCTGGCCAAGGTTACAAAAAATTTCTGCTGCACTTAAGTTTCCTAAGAGCACAGTGGCCTCCATAATCCTTAATGGAAGACGTTTGGGACGACCAGACCCTTCCTAGAGCTGGCCGTCCGGCCAAACCGAGCTATCGGGGAGAAGAGCCTTGGTGAGAGATGTAAAGAAGAACCCAAAGATCACTGTGCTGAGCTCCAGAGATGCAGTCGGGAGATGGGAGAAAGTTGTAGGAAGTCAACCATCACTGCAGCCCTCCACTAGTTGGGGCTTTATGGCAGAGTGGCCGACGGAAGCCTCTCCTCAGTGCAAAACACATGAAAGCCAGCATGGTGTTTGCTAAAAAACACCTGAAGGACTCCAAGATGTTGAGAAATAAGATTCTCTGGTCTGATGAGACCAGAATAGAACTTTTTGGCCTTAATTCTAAACAGTATGTGTGGAGAAAACCAGGCACTCATCACCTGTCCAATACAGTCCCAACAGTGAAGCATGGTGGTGGCAGCATCATGCTGTGTTGGTGTTTTTCAGCTGCAGGGACAGGAAGACTGGTTGTAATCGAGGGAAAGATGAATGCGGCCAGTACAGGGATATCCTGGATGAAAACTTCTCCAGAGTGCTAGGACCTCAGACTGGGCCGAAGGTTTACCTTCCAACAAGACTATGACCCTAAGCACACAGCTAAAATAGGTGTGGCTTCACAACAACTCTGTGGCTGTTTTTGAATGGCCCAGCCAGAGCCCTGACTTAAACCCAATTGAGCATCTCTGGAGAGACCTAAAAATGGTTGTCCACCAACGTTTACCATCCAACCGACAGAACTGGAGAGGATCTGCAAGGAGGAATGGCAGAGGATCCCCAAATCCTGGTGTGAAAAACTTGTTGCATCTTTCCCCAAAAAGACTCATGGCTGTATTAGATCAAAAGAGGGCTTCTACTAAATACTGATGGCAAAGGGTCTGAAATACTTAGGACCATGTGATATTTCAGTTTTTCTTTTTAATAAATCTGCAAAAATTTCAAAAATTCTGTGTTTTTCTGTCAATATGGGTTGCTGTTTGTACATTAATGAGGAAAAAAAAATAACTAAATGATTTTAGCAAATGGCTGCAATTTAACAGAGTGAAAAATTTAAGGGGGTCTGATACTTTCCGTACCCACTGTGTGTATATGTGTGTGTGTGTGTGTGGTGTTGGTGTATACTATATAATATATATATTATATATAGATCATGGATGGGTGTGTATTTAAATGTGTACACACGCGCATATATATATATATATATTAGTATGTAAACAAACTTTTATTTTGAATGCAATTAATCACGATTAATTGTTTTACAGACCTACTCGGAACATTTATATTTTTAATAAAATCGAAACACTAGTCAAGTAAAATATAGAAAAAATTCATTATTGACAATTTTGGTTCATTTATGAACATGGAAGTGGTGAATGCATTACATTGTGGGATGCAGTCTTTGAAAGTACTTGCTCTGACAAACAGTATATTGCTCAGATTGTAGTAGGTAAATCAGATAGCCTATACTATGGATACAGAACATACAAATTTATGTCTCATTCATACTTTTATTCAAGGGAAACCTGTGAACTCTATATTTGTCACACCTGCTGTTACACCTATCAAAAGTCTGTTGGAGCCATATTCCAACAATCCTGGCGTCCGTGCGTATTTGTACCACCCTGAGAATTATGGTTTACTGGTAAGTGTCCACCAACTAGCAAGTTTAAAGGGGTCATCGGATGCAAAATTCACTTTTACATGTTTTAACATAAATGTGTGTTGGCAGTGTGTGTACACATCCTATAATGATAAAAATCCACCCAGTGTTTTTTAAAAAAATCCCCAATAATAATGATCACTTTCTCAGATCAGGCTGTTCTGAGATTCTTGGCAGAGTGACGTAGTTCTGCACAGGCTATTGACTGACATGGCCGTTTTAACGTAGACTCGCCCTTAGTGAGCTGTTAAAAGTCCACCATTGTTTCAGTGCTGGAGCAGATGTAGACAAGAATGTCTCCTAAGTGATTGAGGTGTTTTGTTGTTGGATGTAATAATGAACATAACAGTCGTCATTTACTCCCGACATCTGAGCCGCTGAAGACGCAGTAAATTACTTTTGCTTTTGAAGGGAATGCACCCCCGATCTACTTGAATGCGTTTGTTTGCACAAATCATTCATGATCAAGCTTCACCTACAGAAGAAGGGAGTATAAGGTTTTTTTTATGAATCTTTGCAAATCGCCTTTCCTAATAATGTGCTAATTAGCAAGTCTGTAGCTAAATGCGGGCTACTTTTAGAGTCCCATGAGAACGGCTCGTCACCCTACGGAAGAGAGGGGCGGGGTGAGCCGAGCTCATTAGCATTTAAAGGGACATGCACTGAAACGGCTAGCTGTGAACGGAGCTGTTTTTGACAGGGTAAAAAGGGTGTTGTTTTACACTACCATTGAGAAATTTTAACCAAAGTATGTTTATAGACTTTTCATTAAGACCTTAAAGAATTATCAACTTTAAATTTTTTGGAGTGTTTTTTTATTTTCATGGATTTTATTCTATATTCTTATTATTTTTGTTATTTGTTGTTTTATTACTTTTTTATTTTAAGAACAATCTGGTAATGATCTTGACACAGCCGGAGAGTATTTCAATGCAGGTTTTTAGTTTGTTTTATTTTGAATTATTGTTAACAGTGTTGTGGTAACGCATTACAAGTAACGCAAGTTACGTAATCAGATTACTTCAAGTAACTAGTAAAGTACTGCATTACTTTTAAATTTAGATGGAAATATCGGAGTTACTTTTCCAAATAAGTAACTCCAGTTACTTTGCTTCGCATGTACTGACTGACAGCTCTAGTGTTGCCATGTTGAGCGAAATCGGGAGTAAGTGCAGAGGCATGTGTGAACATGATGTTACTATAGTTCTAGACTAAATATGAACAGATTCAGTATTCATCATCTCACAGCACAAAACCGATTCTTCTGTATTCCTCAAAATGAATAAAAACAGTCAAATGCAAACTCAGAATATTACACAAACCTGCAATAGTTAAATATGTTAAATAAGACAAATATCATTTATGTATTTAATCCCATTTTATTAACCAATGTCTTTTCTGCTGACCTTCGATGATCCAATTCAACCATTCTAAGCAAAAATGTAACAATTAGTTACTTTTTTTAGGGGGTAACACAATATTGTAATGCATTACTTTTAAAAGTAACTTTCCCCAACACTTGACTGGTAAGTGTGCACCAACTAGAAAGTTTAAGCACTGATTTATTTACTTTGAGCACATTCCCCTAACAATTTTAATTTTATTGACAGCCTGGTAGAGAATATTTCAAATGTTGAGTTCAGTTCTGTCCACAATTACTATATTTAATTTAATTGAGTATTATGGTTTAATGGTAAGTTCAAGCACTGAGTTAATTACTCTTAGCACATTCTCCTTACGATTATTAGTTTACAATTATTATTATTTTGTGTTAAAATGCATCATTTAAATTCTAATATTTTGAGTTGTTTGAAGCTAAATGTTTGGCTTAAGTAACTTCACCACTGTTGTGCAATTCCTGTTTCTGAATGATTAATGGTAGTGTCAGTTCTAATTACATGGTGTGTTTTAATCAAGGTGCCAGCTCAAAGTGTGGCTCTTCCATTGCATCCCTTCTAATAATTACTTTCTCTTTTTTTTTTTTTTTTTTTTTTTTTTCTTTTTCCTCCAAAGGATATTTGGCAATTCTATTTAAATCTCACAGAAGCAAACCTGGAACAAAAATCAGACTGGAAGCTGGAATACATTATGACTGAGGCTTTTGATATTGATGACATTCAGCCCCACAACTTGCATGAACTTGCTCTTAGGTTCGAGCAGCCACAGAGCAAAGACTTTGACAAGTATTTTAACCATTTTATGGTGAGCTACAACTTCAGCCTCACATGTGAGGGTTTATGCAAAACGATTCAGGTGTGCGCTGTGCACTTTTTGGATCAAGAAACCTACTCACAATGTATTGCCAAAGCAGGCATATAGAGTAAGCTGTTACAGTTCTAGAGCATATACTTGAATTACTAACTTCAAACTTGATCAACTCTCTAAAAAGATGATTTTAAACTTTTGATTGAAAAGAAATCAGGGAACCTTTTATTTAAAGAATAATAATACTAGAGTGAATCTCAGGAAAACATCTCACTTCACCCCAAAACCAAAAGGTGAAAAAAGCTATTTGAAATTCTCATTTATATAAAGAAAATGAAGCCTAATTTAAGACCATGAACTTTATTTATATATATTTTTTTGTACTGTTACTTTATAATTATGACCATTTAAGCATGAACTTTTCCCCACAGAAATTCCCACAATCATAAAATATTTTTTGTAATTTGAAATTTATTATATATATATTTTTCCTGTGTTGCAGTTAAACCTGTAATAAAAAGTAATGCTGCATTAAATAATAAAAATACAATTTAGAAAGATGCAACAAGTAATACTATTATTAAATACTTAATTTTCTTTATGCAAATGATGATTTATTTTTTGTTTTTCATTTTGGGGTGAAACAATACCTGGTTCTTGACAGTTTTTTTTTTTTAAATTAGATTAAGTTGTGAAAACTGAACTAATTGAATGGCCTGTAAATCAGTTTTTGATTCATGGTAAAACATTGTAAGGATTTTATCTTGATAAATATGTAGTTGCACAAATAATTATGCATCATTTTCTAGAGACTTTTTAAAATAAAATTGAACCCACTTTCTGTCCTTTTGAATTAAATTTTTTTTGCTTTCAATATTTTGAAAGTGGTTTTTTTTTTTTTACTGATACAACTTGCATACTTTAATACACCACGTTGTACTAGTACTGGTCACCTGTTAATCTTTTTAAAAAGAAAACCATGCATAAAATCCATTCCAAGCCTCCATCCCTGTACCCCATCCAGAGGCCCCATACACATTCGGACCCCTCGCCGCTCACTGCCTCCGCTGAAGGTCTTATGAAATGTTCTCTAGTTCATTTGTCTGGACCCCCTCCTCGTGTGGTCATTGGCATTCGAGTGCTACACTGCCTTTGATGACTCACAATGGTTTGTGGAAAGGATTGTGGAGCCAGAAAGTTGACACCGAGATAAAGGGGGCACCGTGGTAACTCTGGCAGGTTGTTTTAGCGACTGGCTGAGATGCTCTAATCAGCATTCATCAGTGCTCTGCCAATCGTTTCCCTCAGAGTTCCACATAGAGACTGATCTGTAATGGGGACGAGTCAATATCTGCCCTGCCACACTGGCAGCGCTGAAGGAGGGATGGCTTTTTTTAAGCGTGGGGCCACACAAGGCTGTACCGAGGTGGGCTGGAGTTTGACAGGCGCATAAATCTCCGAGAGCTTTTTGTCTCCCATCTTGGATTGGTGAGCAGAAGACATTGTCCTGGAAAAGAGAGAGTTCAAATGCTGGGTTCAGTGGGTTAGTTTTTTTTTGTTTCAATAATTTATTATAAATTTTAAATATCTTTTTTATTTGATGTTTATTACATTTTATTTCGATTTATAATTTATTTTTCATTTATTCAGTTTTTGAATTTTGGAAAAAATATTATAGTAATGAACTTCATACATAGCGGGGGGAGTATTTCAAATGCTGAGTTCAGTTCTGTCCATATTTTTAAAAATGTCATTATTTCTGTTGTAATTTATTTTTCATTTATTTGTTTTTATTTAAAATTTTGGAAAAAAATATTATAGTAATGGACTTGATGCTAGGTGGATTGTATTAAAATTCTGGGTTCAGTTCTTTCCATAAATGTGTTGTGTTTTGTGAAAAAATATTATGGTAATGAGGTTGACACGCCTGGAGAAACAAATGCCAGACATTTTGTAGAATGACCCTTATATTACTGTATAAACTAGCAAAATTTAGCAGTTTGTGAATCGTCCCAGGATGCATTGCTTACTACAAACCTCATTTTACTGCCATAAACATATGAGACCCCAGGGTCTAATCATAACGGATTACTTACTGGCCGATTAGCTAGTTATTGCTGTCACACATACTCAGCTCGGCTGGCAGTCCTGTGTCTACTTTAAAAGTTAAAGAGCTGTAACAGGCAAGGTCAGTGCTAGAGACCGGCATGGGTCAACTCGCCACTGATTACAGGGCCTCATTACGCTTGGGCAAACCCTCATCACAGCCTGTTCAGTCTTCAGACTATTGCTTTGATGGGCCTGCTTAACCTACTGCACTATTTAAGCTGTGGATTACTGTGGTGATTGTGTAACTATGGCAGCCCCCAGGGAATTGGAATTCATGGAATATGCTGGTTAATTTTATGAGCTGAGGCAGGGATACCTGTTGATTCAGTTCAAAAGAGAAATTATTACAAAGCTCTTGACCTGCTTTCATGTAGCTTATAGTCAAATGTGTTTTTACATTTTACGTTTCAGAATTTAAGAAAATAGTGTTCATTTAATTACTGTATTTATGCTACACTGTTAAAAAAAATTCTGTAAAATTTACGGTAAAAAAACGGCAGCTGTGGTTGCCGGAATTTTACCGTAAAATACCGTAATTTCATTAACTGATAAAATGTTAATATACTAACCTACTGAAGTACTAAAAAAACTGTTTTGCACCTTTGTAATACACTGATAACCACCAAATGCAGGTGGTGATGAGAAAGTCACATGATGAACCAAAGCCCATCACAAACAGCTTTTAGATAATAACATATATAGAATGTGCACACCGTCATTCACACAAACACTAAACACCAACACGGTAACACACATGAAACTGAAATAAAACAATAAACATTAATTTAACAACATTAAGTGTAACACACAACCCTAATATACAAAACTGATAAGAAAAAACTAAGAAGAAACATAGTTATTTCAACAAAAAAACATCACATTTGAAATGTAATGCAGGGAATGTCAATTTACGGTCTTTTTCACTTCCAAAAACGGTATACTACCGTAAAATTAATGTCCAATACAGTTTTTCACCGTATATATAGTAAGGGAATTTACCGTTAACCATTTAACAAGTTTTTACTGTAGCATTTTTACAGTCTTTTACCGTTAAATTCACGACCATTTTTTACAGTGTAGTCCCAGTGCTGTAGTGATGACGTATTTTTGAAGACCAACCAGACGTTCACATAACCCTGGTTCCTTTGAGAAAACCCAACAGAATTTTTCCATTGGCTTTTGGATTATTGCAGAAGATAACCTCTGTGACCAACAAAAGGTTATAATTCGAACACATTTTCACAACGTTTATGAAGCCTAAATACAACCACCAGAAGTAGAGAGCTAAGCATAGGCTACTAAATGAACGGTCGAAGTTCTTCGCTATCATTACTATTAGTTTTAAACTTCTTTTCTTATCAAAGCAACTTATAAATATGCATATTTTGTTTTATTATTTATGCAGTCCATACTGTAATATAATCTAGAGTTTCTATATTTAAAATATCTGCATTATTGGCTATTTCGTTGTGCAAACTGCAGTAGTTGATCATTTCATTGGAATATGAAGGCTCTTGGTAGCCCACATTAATATTTCATTGAACACATAGTGTGAAATTCTGCAGGTTGCTGATCTTAACTATGATCATTTTAACATGCCTCAGGAAATTCTTTAAAAAGGTACTTTCACATTCACATTTTCTACACACATTTGTTGAAGTATACAAGGACAGATTGCTTATATCACTCTAAAAAAAAAAAAGGTGCAAAAGCTGTCACTAGGGTGATACCTTTTCAAAAGGTACACTTGTGTGCCTTTTAAGCACTAATATATACACTTTAGGTACTAATATGTACCTTTAAGGTACTAAAATGGATCCTTTTGAAAAGGTACTGCCCCAGTGACAGCTTTTGTACCTTTATTTCTGAGAGTGACTAATAATATGAAGACTGCAACAAAACTTTCAGTACAGGATGAGCTCAAGAGAGCTAGTTGAATCTCTGTCCTGTTTAATCTCATGATGCTGTTAAAATCAAATTGGTTAGCCAGAAGAAATGAAAGAGACCTAATAATTGAAGGTTTAATCATCATCTAACATCGAACAGGATGGAAACTCGTCTGATATTTCTGTAAAGCCTCTTTTTCCAGTAGGAAAATTACAGTAGTTGTTTTGCAATTGCCAGTTTATTACAGGGCTGATGATGACAGAAGCTTCATTTTTGTGCAAGCTATAATTTGTGGCATTAAAATGTGACTTTTTGCACATTCAGCACAGAATGCTAAAAGCCTCTTCCTCTTTCCTTTTTAGCTGTGAGCTCTTTTGTCTGGCGCATTGCAGAAGTTTGCATTTAGAGTCACAATGAAATGGCTTCGAGATCTGACACATCAGTGACTGTTAAAACCACAGACATGAGTCCTAGGAAGAACTACTCTCAGTTTGAAAACTGAGGAACAGTGAACGCACTGTAGCTTCTGTTTGTGGCATGCATTGTCTCGATAACATGACCCTGTGCTTATAAAGGCTCAGTAGGATCAGTGTCTAGTCTGTTCAATGGTCTGGCCCTTATAGCCGCACTCTCATGGCTTTCAAGGACAACTGAGTGATTGAACTTAAGAATGCTTGCTTGCTGGATCAGGATTAACTGGCACTCTTGTGTTATTTCTTGAGTCATACTGCATTTTAATCGTGTTTAGACATTGTCTGATGAGCTTATGAGAATTTGAAATTTGACACTATGAATATATGTAATGGTTTGAGCCATTAATAATACAGTATATGTATATTATGGAAGCCTGTTTTTGCCACAGTTAAATAAATAAGAAAGTGATTGTGACTTTTTTCCTCACTATTTTATTTCAATTCTGAGGAAAAAAGTCAGAATTGTGAGATATAAACTCAGATTTCTGACTTGTCCTCACAATTCCAAGTTTACATCTTGCAATTCTGACTTTTTTTTCTCATGGTTCTGAGAAAAGAAAATTCAGAATTGCGAGATGTAAATTCTCTCTTTAGTTCTATACTAAATTTTATATCTCGCAGTTCAGGCTTTTTTCCCTCAGAATTGTGAGTTTATATCTTTTTCTGTCTTTTTCAGTATTCTGAGAATTATGTTTATTTAGAATAATTTTTATTAAATATACTGTATTGTGTGTGTGTGTGTGTGTGCGCGCACACGCACGCATGTGTGTATAATACACACACACACATACATACACACACATACAGTATATTTAATATAAATTATTCTAAATAATGTAGTGGTTGCTAGGTTGTTGCTGTGCAGTTTTTAAGTTTGTGTAGTGGTTGGCTCTCTGCTTTAAGCCAGGCAAAATGAGAAATTTTGGGAAAAGCCTTAACGATTGTGTAATTCCCTTCCAAAACCAGGGTGGGTAGAAGAGGGAGGGGAGCACACCCAACTGCAGTTTTCCTTTAGTCTCATGCCTGAGTGGAATTTTGTCCTTTATTAACCCGTATGGAGGCAGCAGTAGGGTTCCAAACTTTATTGAATCCTAAGCTGATTGTCTCATGTCTTTGAGAGGCGAGAACAGGCCTTTCACTTTGGGCGTGACATCAATGTCAGCTGATGCCCATGCAAGACTCACCCTGATTTAATGCTTGTGATTGCAGAAAGGCATTCTGGCAAAGAATGAAACTGCTACAAAGTCTTCATTGAACCTTCAGAGATGCTGCCTAGACAAGTAAATACAATGTGCAACAAAGCAAGGCTGAGCAAAAAGGAATCTGTCTGACTCGGAATGTGGCTTGTAAGGAATGTTGACAAGAGAAAAGTCTTCAGAAGCCATGCGGTTTGAATGCACTTTGAATATAAAACAGAATATGCTAGATATTAAATGGTGTTAAATTAACATTTATGCGAAATAAAGAAGTGCAAATCCAAAAATGTGTCATACCATTCCCATATATTTTGTTGTTGAAATCAAGTTAAACTTTATGGTATTTTGGCACAAATTCATTGGTTGCTCATACTAAACAATATTAGGTCTAGTGTAATGTATTTTATTTCTGTGATGGCAAAGCTGAATTTTCAGAAGCTCCAATCTTCTTTGTCACATTATCCTTCAGAAATCTTTTTAATATGCTGGTTTGGTGCTCATGAAACATGCTGCTTAATATTTTAGTGGAAACCTTGATACTTTTTTTCTCAAGTCTCAAATCTTTCGTATCATTATTAATGTCTTTACTGTCACTTTAGATCAATTTAAAGGTATAGTTCATGCAAAAATGGAAATTCTGTCATCATACTCACCCTCAAGTTGTATCAGAACTTTATGGAAACAAAAAAATAGTATGGACGTTCATGGGGACCGGAAAGTGTTTGGTTAACTAAATTTTTTTGAAATATCTTCTTTTGTGTTCAGGCAGAAGAAAGAAACTCATACAGACTGGGCGGGGAAATGCATCCTTGCTGAATTTCATTCATATATGAATGGTGTTTTGAATGGCGGGTTATGTCATGTTATTATTTTTGCATTTTGGACCAGTAGGGTTCATGGTAATATTAATACACCGTCGTGATTTTGTATGATGAACAAAATAGCAGAGCTGAGAGTGGGCCACAGTGTTGTTGACTTATTCCACATGGCCAGATCTGCATTCAGCCGCCGCTTTCTCCTGAGGTGATCTTGAGTTGAAGGTTACACTGATATGAAGAGGCAGTTTGGCTCATTACATGCTTCTCTTTTATTACTGTCTCACCCTTGACAGTCCTTTCTCTTCCAGAGAAATAATAGTATTCTTGTGACCCTCATATATAACACAATATGTGCAATCTTACAGTATATACACCTTGTTTATGACTTCAAAGTCATTGTCTTGTTAAAGGATGCGGAGGTTCATAGTGATTTCTACAGTGTTTTATTGTATAATGACATCTTTTACAGTCTATAGGAGCATCAGCTGACACATGGAGCACATGTGAAGAGAAGGTATATTGCATGCATCTATTTGTTGCCCACACACTATGTTGATCCACAGTTGTAGCACAATACTGCCATCATCTGGTCAAGTAGACAACAATCATGCAGGCTATTAAACAGCAAGATGAATTCTTTTCAGTTTGTTTTAGATATATCCAATGGCTATGGCAAATTGCATAACTCAGACACAGATCTTGGATATATTTGAGTACATAATGACATCATAATGTCACAGGACAAAACTATAGTTATTTTAATGGTCAATTTGTATTTACTATGTACTGTAGGCTTTCCATAGCAAGGATTTGTGCCATTAAAGAGAGAATTTTTCTTTTTTGGGTGAATCAATGCCATTAATTACCCACCCTCATGTCATTCCAAACCTGTAAGACCTGTGTTCATCTTCCGAACACAAATTAAGATTTTTTTGATGAAATCTGAGAGCTCTCTGACCCTCCGTAGACAGCAAGGATACTACCACAATCAAGGCACAGAAACTTGGTAAGGGTGACGCGAAGGAGAAGAATTGTTGAATAAAGTTGAATAAAATATTTGTTTTCTTTGCACACAAAAAGTATTCTTCCAGCTTTATAAAATTACGATTGAATCACTGATGTCACATGGACTATTTTAAGGATGTCCTTACTAAGTTTCTGTGCGTTGATCGTGTTAATATCCTTGCTGTCTATGGAGGGTCAGAGAGCTCTCAGATTACATCAAAAATATCTTAATTTGTGTTTCGATGAACAACGGTATTATGGGTTTGGAACGCATGAGGGTGAGTATTATTCCCGAATGTTTTATTTTTTGGTGACTATCTCTTGAAGAATTGAATGAAATGCTTTAAATTTAATACCCAAACAAAAACGCGGTGTGGATCCGCGTCTGTGCTACATTTTCTTAAAAGTTTAGGTACAGGGAGCCCTTATGGATTTTTGCCTCTCCCTGCACTGTATATAAACTGTATTGCTCAACTTTGTGTTGATTTTTAAAATGTGCAATTGTGCAATACTAATAATAACATACTAATAATATTTTTTTATAAAAGTTTATTATTATTATTATTTTAGCATTGTTTTAGTATTTTAAACATTCTAATTTTACTATTTAATTTTGTTATCATTATCATATTTAATGCAACCCATAAATTTACTATAATTTTACTGATCATGTCAGAATAACACTTAATTTCCCAGGACTTTCTACTGATCAAGCATCAATATGTATCATAAGAATCATCCACTTATTATTATTATTATTATTATTATTTAATTACTATAAACAATATGGTAGACTTTTTTTTTTTTCAAAATTATTATTTTTTGTTGGCTGTGTGTTACTTGTTTTGACAGTATATTGCTGGAAGTGTTTAATCAGTATATGAATGTTTTGTCAGAAAACTTGGGTTGGACTAACACAATTATACATTTCTTTGATTTCTTTTGAATTTCATTTCTCAATTCCTTCTGTCTTTCTAATTCACCATCTTATGGGAGGTGAACACCTTAAATGCTGAATGTTGCCCAATTCGGATAAATAGCACTTACAAAGGTGAGTTCATTAAGATGATCATTCATTTTTGTTGAATACCGCACAAAGAGCCACACTGGGGAAATGAACTCCACATATGCATGTAATAATTAAACATGACATTATTTGTCAACATGTAATAGGCGTTTTGGATACGGACCAGGTTTTTACAGTCTATTTAGTGTATAATTGAACTTGTCTCACCATACAACACACTGTAGTCTGCCCAGATGTCACCATTAGGAGGAATGGCTCATGCCACTGCTAAGAGGCAGATGACCATCTGGTGTGTAATTTATTACGGGTTATGCCAGGACTGTAATGTATTGCCCCCTCGAAATATCATTATACACAAACTCTGAGTATATTAGCAAATACTAGTAAAACAAGTGCAGTTTAAGCCATTTAAATAACAGTCAGGATGCTCCCACTGAGTGCAGCAGTTTAATCCACCCACACTCTCTCTCACCCAATCTCATAGCTCATATAAGTGAAGCCATGATAAATGTTTATCAACTTAATTAAAAGAGGATTCCAATTATTATGAGAGTGAAGTGTTGTAGAGTTTAACCATTGTGTTACAGAGAGTTTGACAGACTGAGGGCTCATGCACTCACCCTCTGGCCTGAACGATAAGCTCTTGGACGTTGCCTTGATATGTAGCATTTGTAGCACCAGTGCTTTTCTCTTGTGCTTATTTATATATACAGAGATTCTATATTCTTAAATTATTTCTTTAAATAATTTGAAGCATCAAAGCATGACGTAACCCCACTAAATATTTAAAAAAATATCTGTACTTTGGTGCTAAATTCTTGTTTCTAAACATGTTGAAAGCTTATGGATGATTCTGTGTACTTTAATTTCAAATAACATCATAAGATCAATAATTCTGTTTTTCACTGATGTGAAAATTCCAATCCCCTCCCATTTTGTTTCATATTATATTTCTTATGAATTATTTTTAATATTTATTCATTCTTAATTGGAAATGTTGCCCATTTTATTCTCTGAAACCTGCTAAAAATCTGTTACAATTACAACTGATATGTATGTAGCAGGTATTTGTGCCTTTAAGAATTGAATTGAAAATGCAGGTAAAATTACGTTGAACAAATTGTTTTATACAAGATCTTAAGCAAATTAAATTGAACACTAATCTGAAAGATCCCAATTCAATATTTTTGTCATTCATGAAAATGCATTTTTATTTATTAATATTTATTCATTATTACCTGCAGATTTGACCCAACTCCATAACATTCACTGAGGGCTAAAAAAAAATGTTGGGGGGTGGGTTTGCTGTCCAGTGGTGCTGAAAGCACTGTTTGACAAGGTTGGGGTTTGATGCCTCTGAGTAATCAAATCAGTGCCAAATGGACCCCGTCTTTTTTTTTACTCTGCCCTACTTTGCTGAGAGACTTTTTTTCTTCTTCTCTATCACCTGTTTATTCGATCCTTTTCTTTGTTTTTACATGCACATTGCATGCGTGCTCTTTGAGGATAAACAATTTCCCGCATAATCCTAATGCCATGCTCACGTCATACTTTGTCAGCTCTTGCATTGCACACATTGCATTGTCTTTAAAAAATACTTAAAAAATAATGACCATAACTCTTATCCTACCACATTCTGCGGAACCCAATCAAGCCCGACGCACGCCGTCGAAGGCCAAAAGGGCCCGTCGCGAGACCCCTTTTACCTGACACTGCTCTTCGTGCATCTACCCAGAGGTCATTTCAAATGCAATGATGCCTCTCCACTTCACTCTTGATTTCCGCCACACTCTCTCACGAGTGCTGAAATGTATTATCGTCCCACCCATTCCATCTAGCATCCCTAGGCGCCCGGCCCCTCCAGGCCTCAGCTGTGCCCAATCCCTCTCGTCCCTTCCCCCACCTGACTATCTTTCTTCCTTGTGAACTACCTGCGTCCACTATTAATCCATCCTGTCCCGCCTGCCTGTCCCCCCACCCCCATGCCAGTCCACAACCCTTGTAGCTGCTCAGCTGGTCTCTGCGTACCTCTCTCCGTCCTTCTTTCCGTCGTCTTGTCCATTCAATCTTGTCTCTCCTCTCTAGCCTTCGTGTTTGATCCAGGATCAGTCACCACTGACTCCCGTTTCAGCCTTATAATAGAAAGTAAAAACACAAAACCAATTGGGACTTATAACAACAACACCACAATAATATAATAATTATTATTATTATAATTATTAATTAATAGCTTAAACATATAACCATATTTAATAATAATTATAATATAAAGTAATCTAATAATCACCATAATTCAATAGATAATAATATTAAAATTGTATTGTATTGTAATTTTAAATTATTATTATTATTATTATTAGGCAGGTAACAAATAAAGAATATAATAACACATATTATCATTTAATACGTAATAAAGTTACAAATCTTTGTTTTGTTTATTTATGGGTCCCTGTCTCCAATCGGTGATATCCCATCCCCATTATGGCCATTTAGCATGTTTTAATGATGATATATTTTCACTGTCCTCAAGAAAAACAGCCACGTTACTGAGGTTTTCATGATGAAATCATAGCCAAAGGACAGAGTCAGTCCACTCCGAATAGAAAGACACTGCATCATCACAGATGGTGCTTGAGGGCTTTGATTGCACTCAGTCAAGTACCTGCCTGTAAGTGTGTGTACAAGCTTTTGTTTGACCATATGTGCATATATATACAGTCGTGTGAAAAAGTGTTGGCCCCCTTCCTGATTTCTTATTTTTTTTGCATATTTGTCACACTTAAAAGATCAGATCATCAAACAATTTTTAATATTACACAAAGATAATGCAAGTACATACAAAATGCAGTTTTTAAATGATTTTTTTATTTTATTAAGGGAAAAAAGCTGTCAAACCTGCCTGGCACTACGTGAAAAATTAATTGCCCCCTCATGTTAAATCATGAAAAAACTGCAATTAACCACATTATTTTAGAAAGCTGAGTTCAATTTCACTAGCCACACCCAGGCCTGATTACTGCCAGACCTGTTGAATCAAGAAATCACTTAAATAGAAGCTGTCTGATAAAGTGAAGTATGCTTAAATAGCAACACATCATGCCTTGATCTAAAGAAATTCAAGAACAGATTAGAATCAAAACAGTTGACATGTATCAGTCTGTAAAGGGTTATAAAGCCATTTCTAAGGCTTTGCGACTCCAGCGAACTACAGTCAGAGCCATTATCCACAAATTAAGAAAACTTGGAACAATAGTGAACCTTCCCAGGAGTTGCCGGCCAACCAAAATTACTCCAAGAGCACAACGACGACGGGGCTGCTTTGCAGCTTCAGGACCTGGATGACTTGCCATAATTGACGGAACCACGAATTCTGCACTCTATCAGAAAATCCTGAAGGAGAATGTCCGGCCATCAGTTTGTGACCTCAAGTTCAAGCGCACTTGGGTTATGTAGCAGGGCAATGATCCCAAACACACCAGTAAGCCCACCTCTGAATGGCTCAAGAAAAACGAAATTAAGTGTGCGATTTGGGAGAGGCCAAGCGTATTCAAAGTTCAGACTTAAATCCGATTGAGATGCTTAAACAGTCCATTCATGCTCGAAAACCCTCCAATGTGGCTGAATTAAAACAATTCTGCAAAGAAGAGTGCCAAAATTCCTCCACAGCGATGTGAAAGACTCCTTGCCAGTTATCGCAAACACTTGATTGCAGTTGTTGCTGCAAAGCGTGGCACAATCAGTTATTAGATTTAGGGGGCAATTACTTTTTCACGTAGGGCCAGGCAGTTTTGGACAGCTTTTTTCCCTTAATAAATGAAATCATCATTTAAAAACTGCATTTTTTTATTTACTTGAATTATCTTTGTGTAATATTAATTTTTTTTTGATGATCTGAATCTTTTAAGTGTGACAAACATGCAAAAAAATAAGAAATCAGGAAGGGGGCCAACACTTTTTCACACCACTGTACGTGTCCTCAGTGGTGTGTGCATTTCAGTTTAACATGTGTTTGTATTCATGCGTTTTAGACTGACTGAGTGCTTTGCAGGCTTGAACTAGTGGATGGTCACGGATAGCCTAAAGGCTTGGCTTCTGTTTCTGAATGTGTGTTTTATTCTCCAGATGGTAAATATGATCTGTTCCACTGCTTTTGCTGTAGCTAGTTTAACCTGTGAAATTCTGCATTTGTTTATTTTATGGCAGAACACATCACAAAAAAACACCTACTTTACCTGCATCTAATTTGAATACAAAGCCCCGCCTTGTGTAGGAGACCCAGGCTTCTTGACCCATAAGCAATAGCCCTTAGCCACAATGCCCTTCCTCCACAAAAATGAACAGAATGATGGGGAGAAAAAAATGCAAAAATTTGTCAACATGAATGTTACTGCGGAATTTATATAATAAAAGAATGTTACTATGATTAAGCTTTAAAGGGGTCATATGATGCTGCTAAAAATAACATTATTTTGTGTATTTGGTGTAATGAAATGTGTTTATGAAAACACATTATTTTCCACATACTGTACATTATTGTTTCTCCTCTATGCCCCGCCTTTCTGAAACGCGTACATTTTTACAAAGCTCATTGTTCTAAAAAAGCGAGGTGTGCTGTGATTGGCCAGCCATCCAGTGTGTTGTGATTGGCCGAATACCTCAAGCGTGTGACAGAAATGTTACGCCCCTCACCATACTGTGATGATGTCCTGTCAGGCCGGAGTGATGATTTAAAAACATGAAAACCTATTATAAACGAGGCATTCGTTGTATACTGTCTGTTGCATTGCATCACGCCGCGTAAACATAAAACCATGTCTGCATTTGTGATCGGAGAAATGACAAACAACAAGCCCTACTCTACACTGCCCAAAAAAACTTGCTTTAAATATATAAAATATAAAAACTCTTTAAATATAAAAAACATACTTACAGTCTGTGAGTCAGAACAGTTGGCATTGTAGTCTACTCTCCCATGATTAGGAAACAGTCCTCCATAAAATTTGCTGCACACATCCGAATATTTGGGTTGAACTTTTCTGGAACAGTGTTGTAAATACAACTTACCACTGATTTCTAGTCGTGTCCATTTTTGAAGGACCAAACAAAGTAGTTTCGCTTTCACAATGTAACACAGCATCACACACGGCGGCCTAGAGTGAGCAGAGGCCGGGGGATAAAGTGAGGAACTGCCGGCGGGCTAGAGTGAGCAGAGGCAGCGACTTCGACGAAGGAGCGTCTAGAGGGTTTGCGGCAACCACATGTGACGACCCCGGTCTGGACTCCGCTTCGTCCACGGTGAAGCCGATCCGGCGATCCACAGGCACGAAGTTGTAGTATTTCCTCAGCGACCTGCACGGATCAGCTCCAGGCATGACGAAGCGATATGTCCTCTTTTGGAAGGCCAACAAAGTAGTTTCACTTTCACAATGAAGCACACAGCGTCTTCACGACATGGTTGCGGTGTCAACAATACTACAGCGAGAATAAAAGTTACACCTTCTTTCTTTGCGTGAACATTTGGGCGGCGTTATGCAAATCTTCCCACATAGTGATGTAGACATGTGGGGGCGTGTTAGAACCAGCCGTTTTAGGTAGGTGTGGCTGACTCTTAACTTTTATAAAGAATATCTCTTTGGATTTGAGACTTTAGTCTTTGCAACTTTACAGATCTTCTTTATGCACCAAGAGCTTGTAACACTCCAAAGAGAAAGAAAAATTTAAAATCGCATCATATTACCCCTTTAAAAAAAATAATGGCATACAACATGAATGAAAAATTTGCAAATGCTCCCTTAAGGGGCTATTTCTATCCAATCTGATCCATATAATTACCCTGTTGATGTAACCTAATGTAGTCAGGTTGATTAAGTAATAAGCCAGATAATTGCGGTCACATGAAACATATTTTTAGCTTACCTGCCCTTTTGAACCTTCATATTTTTCAGTGTTGTTTAGTGATAGAAATGTTGCTTTAAATTTATTATTATTGTTATTATTGTTATTAAATTGTTGTTGTTGTCATTATTATTTAGCCTACGTGTTATTATTATTTGGCCTACATTGTTTAGAGATGTATCATGTCATAACAATATATTTTTTTAAATATTCCACCCACAAACTATAAAATAATATTAGTTTATTCTATTTCATTGTTGATTTAAAAATTATGATTGATTATTATAAGGTGTTATATACGCTCATAGTTTTAAATATGCCGTCACCCCAACTAAATAATAATAATAATTTATAATTATTCATTCATATATATTGTGATAAAAATTATGATTGATTATTCGAAATAATAATAACATTCTTATTATTGTTGTTGTTTGGAGATGGGCATAAATTAAAAAAAAAGCTTAAATACATGAGCAGATTACTACTAACACATGAGACATTTCATAATACTTTATGCTGTATTAATAACTATATTACATGACAACGCAACTATAACTATTATTATGATTTTATTATTATAGTCTGGGGACGACGGCATATTTAAAAAAAAAAAAACAAAGAATTAAAGGCATGATACATATTAAACACTGACACATTAAATTGCAACAGCCAACTATGTATTAATTTAGTATTATTATTATTATTATTATTATTATTACTGTTGTACTTTTTTACAGAAGAAAAAAAAAGCATATACCACTATGTGTGTGAAACATAAAATAATTTAGTGAGTCTCTGGGGGATATAACGCTCCCCTCCTCCGCCATGTGATGACGGACAGACTGTATCACCGGAGCGATGCCTGAAGTCACTCTCATCAGCAACAAAGCGAAGCAACAGCAGCACTGACGTAAACCATCCACCACATCACCGGAAACATACGGACCCGAACCGACACCATATCGTCTCCTCCGCAGGACTTTTAGGATGGAAACGGAGCGCTGAGAGAGACTGGGATCGTGATAATGCTCGGGGGTTCCGCATATGCTGGCCGCTTGACGATGGTAGGATAGAGCAGCGCTTTTAACCGTGATGCTCGTTCTTAGATGCTTTCGGGGTGGGATTTGTAGTCGATTGAACGCCTCAGATTTGATCATACGCAAACTAAGACGATTTCAGCCTGCTTAAGCCATACGTGCATATACACGTATACAATCGATGAGCACGACCAGATGAATGTATGTGAATTTACGTTGCAGAACAAGCATTAATAACCCCACAATACAGGTAAACTCAGAAGGAGTATATGAGGTGAACTAACAGTGTCGTAGCTTACACTCAGGACCATCTCCAAAGTCAGGTTTTTATTTGCAAGCACTGCAGCGATAGGGCTCTTTATGATTGGTATTTTCATCATCAGTCACATAGGGAATATATAGTGATAGTATATAGAGTACAGTATAGTCAGTCTTGGTCCAGTGCAAGGACAATGACTCATTTACAGGCAGGCCTGTCTCCAGAAACCCTGGAGAAAGCCAAGGTGGAGTTAAAGGAGAACCCCGACACTTTGCATCAGGACATACAGGAGGTGAGGGACATGATCATCACCCGTCCAGACATTGGCTTTCTCAGGACAGATGATGCTTTCATCCTGCGCTTTCTTAGAGCCCGGAAATTTAACCATTTCGAGGCCTTCCGCCTCCTGGCCCAGTACTTTGAGTACCGGCAACAGAACCTAGATATGTTCAAGAACCTCAAGGCCACCGATCCGGGGATCAAGCAGGCTCTGAAGGATGGATTTCCCGGGGTTCTGTCCAATTTGGATAGATACGGGAGGAAGATTCTGGTTCTGTTCGCAGCAAACTGGGATCAGAGCAGGTAAGGTGCTATTGGATTTTGGCTAATCTTGGGTAACGACGCACACTGTAAGAGCTGTCTTTTCAGCACAAGTCTTCTATCATTCACTAGAGCATGATGTTGAGCCATTACTGGATGTGAAGTGTTACCTTTTACTTAAACTTAACATTACAGTGTTACACATATTCCATGTTATTATTTCTATATGGGTCAATGACAAATAAGGATCCGAGATGTTAAACTAATTCTTAGAAATGTAATGTTGGTTTCATATACTTTTAAAGAACATTTATACAATTTCCTACAGCAAATTTGATTTACCATTCCAAATGATGGTGTCCGCCAGTTGACAGAACTTTAAGAGACATTTTAACCATTGAGGGTGTGATCTTCCAAGACTGACCCCTGATGACCTTTGACCTGACCCAGTATTTTACATGGTTATCCTTTACATTGTGTTTTTATTTACAGTATGACAACATAAATGCACCAAGTACTTGTGGAATATTTGCTGTCATCTTCTATTTTAAAGAAGTGATCAAAATCTCAAAATGTACTGTCTTATTTAAAAAAAAAAAAATATGACCTTGACATACAGTCATGACAATTTAAGGGTCTCTGGTTTGTTGTCACATGACAAAATAGCTACATGGATGTAAAACACACTGACTTTGATTAGGCAAATAGGAGGTATTTATGCATTTGGTAATGCATTTTTGAACCGTTGATCCAGACTAAAGCAATTTTACCCATATATAGCCTCATTTAGTAATGTTTCAGCTTAGTGGTTAACAGCCATAGGCTTGGCTGAGAGTTCAGATCCAACAAGGGTTAATCTATCATCTATGTGTCCTTGAGTAAAACACTTCATCCCAGGTTACTCCAGGGACAATGTCCATACAATAAATGCACTGTAAGTGTTCTACTAAATGACACATGAAATCAAATAAATAATATTTCTTAAAGTGTAATCAAGCTATTTATTTCATCAGTAAGTGTATTGTGGGTTGTGTGTATCAACTGTAACATAAATACTAGTATGTGAGCTTAAATGTGGCCTAAAGTTCCTTTACTTCCTTTGTAACTCAGCATGAATTTATACCACAAATCCAAGACTTCAGTAAATATACAGTGGCCTCAACAATCTTTGGACACATAAAGGAATAATTCACCCAAAAATGAAAATTTGCTGAACTTTTTTGACCATTCTAGATATATTAGTAGATTAGTTTGTTTCTTCACTGGAACAGATTTGTAGAAATGTAGTATTACATCACTGGCTCACCAATGGATCCACTACAGTGAATGGGTGCCATCAGTATGAGAGTCCAAACAGCTGATAAAAACATCACAATAATCCACAAGTAATCCACACAACGGCAGTCCATCAATTATCATTTTGTGAAGCAAAAAGCTGCATGTTTGTAATAAATCCATCATCAAGATGTTTTTAACTTCAAACGGTTGCTTCTGGCTACAATATGAGTCCTCTATCTGTAATATTGCTTTCTCCAGTGAAAAAGTCACCTTGTCTAAGTTAAGAGAGGAATATGCACATATCAAGTATACTTACAGTTCAAACACTCCAACACCATTCTAAACAAATACTTTGGTGGATTTTGATTTGAGAAGACAACAGGGGATAGACTTTTTAACTGAAAGAAGCTAACAAATAAACTATCGACATATTTTGGCCTGAAGCAACATTTTAAAGTTAAAACGCCTTGATGGATTTGTTTCTTACAAAGATGCAATATTTCACTTAACAAGATGGACTGGAGTCATATGGATTAATTGTGGATTATTGATGTTTTCATCAGCTGTTTGGACTCATTCTGACGGTACCCATTCACTGTAGAGAATCCATTGGTGAGCAAGTGATCTAATGCTGAATTGCTCCAAATTTGTTGAAGAAACAAACTCATCTATATCTTGTTTGGCCTGATGATGAATAATTTTTCAGCACATTTCAATTTTGAGGTGAATTATTTTTAGTTAAATCATTTTTCGAACAAAAAGCTCAGGTATTTTGTAAATTGTATAATAAAATTGTACAATTTGAAGTGTCAAAATTTTGGGGGGGTAAATGGCAAATATATGCTTTAATTTGTTTAGGCACCGTGCATTGATGTATAAGATTGCTTAAATGATATATGTATTTCTTCAAATGTAATTTGTTTTTATGTTGTGAGAAATCATGCCGATAACTGTTGGCGTTTACTCTCACCTCTTTGGACTGGAGAGTACATAGTGCTCGAGTCCATATCAAACAGCTTTTGAATTAATGCCAGTCACACTATTGCCTCAGATGGCAGGGCTCTTGGCATCCTCTCACAGGAACAATGTGTGATGAACACTAGGGTCAAGTCGTGCCTGATTTGCTACATTTATTGCAGCATTATGGGAAATGTAAAGCCCTGTAGAAGTTTAAATACAAATTCTGACTACTACGAAGCAAACTTAGTAACTATATGAGAAAATGTCATGTGTCATTAAAAAATAGTGCACATTTAGAGTTTGTTTGCAAATCTTCTTAAAGGCTTGTGTTTATCTGCAGGTACACTTTTGTGGATATTCTGCGAGCTATTTTACTTTCTCTGGAGGCAATGATAGAAGACCCCGAGCTACAAGTAAATGGATTTGTCTTGATCATTGACTGGAGTAACTTCACTTTCAAGCAAGCTTCCAAGTTAACTCCAAGCATGCTGAGATTGGCAATTGAGGGCCTGCAGGTAACACTACTGTCTGTTTTTAATCTAATGTTTATATCGAAAAATCAACATGGATATCACAATGCATTCTTGTACCTTCATGCATCTAAATGGGTGTTCTTGGAAGCAATGGAACATCAAATATGTAATGTTCATAAAGTGTGCTTCAGGCTTGAATAATGAGAACTGCGTCATATTGATCAAACTAAAAAGCAGTCAAAATGGCTGGATGTGCAAAAAAGAGCAATGCATTGGGAAATGTCTATAGTGTGTGCTAATAGTTTGGAGGTATTCAAGTTCTTTTTATATTAGTAAGCATCTTTTCTGAGATCCATTCTCTTTCATTGTAATGAAGTAAAACACATTTTTGACATTTATTAGTGGTGTTCAATAAGCATCACTATTATAATTGCTCATACTTGGGTATAAGGATTTAAATAAATCCTTAAAGGAATAGTCCTAATTTACTCACCCTCATGCCATTCCAAACCTTTATGACATAAAAGAAGATATTTTGAGAAATGTCTCAGTGTTTTTTGTTCATATAATTAAAGTTAGTGCAGTCCAGTTTTGTTTTAGACCCCGTTGATTTTCACTGTATGGACAAAAATAGTTGAAATTTCTTTTACATATCTGTTTTTGTGATATGCGAATGAAAGAAGTACAGACTTTAAATGTCATTAAAGTAAATTTGATGGCATTTTTAGCGAACTATACCTCATGCCATTTTGTTTGTGTTACCTGAAATTTGCAGCTTATTGCATTCTCTTAATTTTCTAAGAGTCTGGACCAACATTTTATACCTTGTGGATGATAAAACGAGCAAAACTGTCCCGCAGTGACCGCAGTGTTGACCGCAACCGCAGTCCGATGACCGCAGTGTTTTGCACATACACTCACATTGCATAAAATGTACAACTTCCAATATTTTAACATCACTACTAAACATAACCGAGCAGCAATAGTCCATTGTGCTATAAAATGGTCACTGTGCATTTAACAATAGCTAATCTGCACACAGACATCATCCATTTCCAGAAGCAGCCTCTTGAAAGCTCTCATTTAGACATCGCTCCTTTGAGGAGGGCTTGGGTCTGATATGACATGTAGGCAGTGCAGAGTGAGGCCTGTTGACTGAATATTAATGCGGGTCCATGATGAGCCTATTCCACATTCCAGTGCCTCTTCAGACAGATTAGCTGGTGAATAATTGATCGCCACCATTAGCATCTTGCATCCACAATGTGCTGTTCACATTGAGTGGGACATCTCTTTTGTAGCCGTTTGAAAGGGAAACAATAGCGTAGATTGAGGGAAAACAGCCACAGCTAATTAGTTACAGTTCAAAAGAGTCCTCAGCAGCAAGCTTGTCAGCAGAAGTCAGGATTTACATATGTAAATATTTACAGGAATCCAGATTTTTTACTTTTTGATCAGATTTGCATGCATAAAAATGTACAAAGAGTGACTTAAATGGATTTACAGATATACACTACTGTTCAAAAGTTTGGGGTTAGTATGATTATTCTTTTTAAAAAGGAATTAATGCTTTTATTCAGCAAGGATGCATTAAATTGATCAAAAGTAAAAAGTGATTAATCGCATCCAAATAAAAGTTTTTGTTCACACAGTATATGTGTGTGTACTGTGTATATTTATTATGTATATATAAACACACGCCCATGCATGTATATATTTAATAAAAATATGTTACGTTTATATAATAAATATTTATTTATAATATAAATTATATGGATATAAATATGTACATGTAAATACATGTAAATATTTTCAAAATACATACTGTAGGAGACGTAGGAGAATTCCAATAGACAGTCTTTAATAATCCCACACAGGACAGGCAGGAAAACACACGTAGCACATAGGGTTGACATTTAACACAGCATGCTAGACACAGGAAACAAAAACTGGTAATAGTAAAAGTAACCGCTAAACGAGGAACATAAAAAATGACGAAGAAAACAACCTGGACTCCAATGAAACATAGGAACATGAAAGGAAACCCACATATGGGCAATTTAAACCAAACCACACCGAGGACCCCTACTGTCAGGGAATCCAACACATTAGGATAGAAAAACACAACACAGACAGTCCATATTTCTGACATATCTCCCCCCTCCTGGAAGGTGTGTCCTCGCGCCGAAGAAACAACAGAAGGAGGGAAGGTTGGGAAGTTGGGAGGAGGCTCAGGAAGAGGACGGACACCCGGGAGGGGGCTGGCAGACAGAGTCCAGGGAGATTACCGGACGGTGGGAGCCAAGGAGGAAACAGGAGGATCCAGGGTGGATCAGATGGAGGGAGGAGACAGGCCCACCGTCTGATAACAGGAAGGACTTGGATGCATGCGCTCCGGCTGGCAACCCTCAGCGCCACGCATATGGCGACCCCCCGGTGGAGCCCGACGGAGGCGGATGAGCCTCATGGATAGATAATGGCTTGAACTGACTTTTTCCCATGGGGCCGTATCCAATTGCGGAATCATCAACGGGAGCAGGGGTTTCGTAGGCCGCCTGCTCCTCCCCTCCGCGGCTGGATCGAACATGAAACCAGAGGCCAAGGCGGAGCCTATGCTCAGAACTGAATATTTGAGGCAGGGATCCGTCAAGGTGCCGACCGGTGCGGAGCGAGCGGACCAGAGGACCAAGATTCGGGCCAAAGGAAAGGAGGAGCCTGACCGGCACGGAGGGACGAGGTGCACTGAGGGCAGTCTGAGCCCCGAGGCGCAGGATGGTCATGACAGAGCCCAAGGCGGAGCCGGTGGGACGAGGGAGCCCGGTGGAGCCAGTGGCCACGGCGGAGAAGAGGGAGCTAGGAGCCATGGTGTTGCCGCTGTCTGGTCGAAGGCTGTGAGGCGAGGCCCGGGCTCTAGATGCTGGAGGCCTGAGGGCGCAGGGATTCTCCATCCACGTGCCAGAAGTGGAGAATTGCAGACCCCGCTTCGTAGCCTCTTACCGTAACAGATTGGTGGGCTGAGGGTGAGCAATTTAGGGCTTGACCAGAACGACAGCGGTGGTAGGTCTACGCGCATGAGCATCGCCGGTGGGCCATGGCATTTGTCCCTGAGTCCGCTCCCCCTTCGCGTAGATGGAGCCAGGAAACCGGAGAGGCCTCCCCTCCCTTTTTTGTGCCCCTCTCTAAACATCATGCTCTCTGAACTGCCTCCTCTGCTTTCTCTCTCTAAGTCTTCCATTCACCCAAATCCCTTCTCAGCTCACCCTCAGCCACAGTGCAGGTGTCCACGGCTTTCTCTCTCGTGGCGGGCGTTATAGCCAGCACTCGCACCTGGTCTGACACTCCGTGAGGCTCTGGCTCCGTGGCGATCCTCAGCTCTGTCGCACTCCTCGGCGATGGCTCGTCAGTCACGACGGGCTCTGGCTCTCCGTTATTGGAGCGCTCCGTGCAGCGGGGAGATGGTGGGCTGGGCACTGGGTCTGGCTGTGTTCTGGATCGGGGGTAGATGCTCTCCAGACACCGGATGATAGCCAAAAAGTTGAAAAAAAAGAACTAATGGATTCTTCTCAGACATCCTCATGGTTTGCAGGCAATGGCCATTTTGTGTTATTTGAGGTAATATGTGTTTATTGTTCAATTTACAGTAGATGCATCTATCATATACGCTCCCTAGCAAATGGTGGTTCAGAAAAGAACACTTGATGCACAGAAAATGGCTGTTCTTAGCAAAATCAATAAACAGAAACATACTCCTGAGTCGAATAGAGAAAGTGGTCTTGGCTTTCCTGGAGCAGTGCTTTGTTGTTCCAGCCTCTGTTGTTTGCTTCTGTGCTTTGGACATGCCTTTTGTCTCTCTTAGTCTTGAGAAATAACCCATGCTTGGCAGCCAATCACAATGGGCCAATCTTCCCCAGCCCACCCCATGCCGAGTTTCCCTGGCAACCTGTCCAACCTCCATGCTATGCACCCTCCAGATGGGCTGTGCTCACAGAGAGAGACGCACTCATGTCACTCAGCTACTGTGGCCGTATATGCGTGTTTCTATGTAGGGCACTGAAAGTGCATCTTAGAAAGCACAAGTTCATTGTGCTGACAGACTGACATGCATCACATTGTTGCATTCCCATAAAAAAGTCATTTTATTGCACTGTAAAGGTTTTTTACTGCTGAGACTGACAGTTGTTGGAGTATCAGCAACAATTATTATTATTGTTGTTATTATCATTAATAATAATAATAATATTTAAAATGTTATTTTATTTTATTTTTGGAGTATCAGCAACAATTATTATTATTGTTATTGTTATTATTGATCATTAATGATAAAATAATAGTTTATTTCTTTTAAGTTGTGTGTATGCATTTTAAATAAAAAAATGAATACAGACACCAGATATATTTTAATTAAACCCAACTTGACTACTTTGATGAACGTTTTGTTTTTATTGTACTTTTTATTACACTAAGTTTATTATTTATTATTATTATTATTATGATTATATTTAATTTTTTGCTTGTCTGGTGTCAGTTGTTGAAGTATCGCACTGGATTTTATTTTACTATAATAAATAATAATAATAATAATATTTTTGTATATAGTCATTAAATTAATTAAATTAAATTAAATTTACTTTTTTTTTTTTTTTTTAATTGTTTGGTATTAGTTTGTGTAGTACTGTTTTATTGCACTGTAAAGTTTTTTTTATTGCTTGTCTGGGACTGATGTCAGTTGTTGGAGTATTAGCAATTATTATTCTACTTTAATATTACTATGAGTGCTGTTTTATTTTATTTTATTTTTTGGTAACTTATTCAACAGATAGATTTAAAGTCCTTTCAGTGGCACACGAGCATTACACCTTTGCCACAAGTAATGTCTCTTATAGAATGTAACTTCTCTTAAAGGGATAGTTCACCCAAAACTACAATTCTGTCATCATTTACTCATTCTCATTCATTTTTGGCTGAACTACGAAATAAAGGTTTTTAAAATAACCATTTTGTTCTCATTGCACAAGAACATTTTAGTACTCTAAAGAACATTGGACATTGAATAAAGAAACTTTATTCTTAAGAGTATAGTGCTTTAAATTATTTCCAACACCAATGCATTCTTCTTAATTTGTGTTACCCAATCCAAAGAGATTTCATTCAAGTTCATTGTCTTTGCTTGAACATGTATGTGCTCAGGGCATGAGGTCTGTGCAATATTTATAGTGCCCAGCAGTCTTTGTCCCATAAGCAAATAGAGCAAAGCGTGATCCAGGGAAGAGGGCCCTTCCCAGTCCCTATTTAATCAACAGAGCAACTTGCACATGGAAAGAGTTTGCATCTCTTATGTCAGTTGGTTCGACTGGCTCATCTGGATGCTAAATTCCACTGCTGCCTCCCAGAAAGCAGAGAGCTTCTATGCGTCTTGCTTATCTGGGAAACGGCACTAGACATATCTGGGCCTGCAGCACTGGAGTTAGACTAATTGTTTTGCTCTCTGCAAAGTGACACTGTTATGGTCGGGCTCTGTTTATCGCACTATAACGGGGCTGTTCTGATCTGTAGGAGAGCTGTCAGCTAGTGAGTAGAGCTTCGTCTTTGTGTTAGCGGCCTTGCGTTGCTAAGCTCAGTGGGCTGGATCTGGCAAGTGTAGATAAAATGTCTCCTGTAGAGCTCAATTATCGATGTGAGCAATGGTATGCGTCAGAGCGTGAAGCTTCGTATTACTGGTTCGCGCAGTTATGGCTAATTTGTCTTAGTTTTAGACAGAGAATTTTTTTAACGGGATGCTAACCGTTTGTATGTTAGCCTCAGCTTCAAAAAACACAGCTCATGGACTGCCTGGTTCATTTTACACTCAAAAATGGCAAGAATGAGCTCAAATCTGGCTGTTACGCAATTTCTGTGTGTCAGAGTATGCAACATTTTGTACAATGCGCAATGGAGAATAAGCAATAGATTTGAGAGTTTACAGAGGTTTTGAGTTTTTATTGGGTACCAACAACGTCTTCACTTGTCTGTCAAATAAAATGGTTTTATTTATGATTATCTAATATGATATCTTAAATTAGTTGCTATAGGAATTTTGATTATTATTTAATTGAAAATGAATATAAATATCTAAAACTACATAAAAAAAAGTAATATTTGGCAATGAAAAAGAGAGAAAAAAACGTATTTCAAAGTGAAATGTGGTATTTAATTTAAAGGGAGAACAAATATTTTTGTTTTTCAACTGGCAAACAAAATGTTCTTGTTTTAAGCATAAAGCTCATTCTGTTTTATTAGATTAGTCTTTTCAGATCTTAGTTTTCCTAATATTTTAAGGATGTTTAGACGTTATTACTGGAAAATATTGATTTTATTTTATTTGTATTTATTTATTGTTTAAGTGTAACTGCATCAAAATTAGGTTGTGTTGAATCAATTCATTTTGCATGTTAAATAATGTTCTCAAAACTAGCGGTAACACTTGTAAACAAGTCTTTTGTTAAAAAGTAAGCGATTCTTGAGCATAATAAGCTAGAATGTGGACCACATTATATGCTGATAGATTAAAAAGTCTGGCTACAGAAGACTATTTGTATTTTAGGGTCACAAATTTTTGCCTCTTAAGACTCTTAGAAATCAGATCTCATATCCAGGAATCCTGTCACTGAAACTAGGACAGCTCACTGACTCTGACTGATATAAATTATTTGGTAAGGGGACCATGATAAAATACTAGCTTTTCCTCAGGCTACGTCTTTCAAAAGGACTCCAGCAAATGGATTTTTTTTTTCTTTTCAATTACCTTGCTGGAGTTCAGTTGTGCATCATCAGAGACTCCAGACAAGAAAAGAGATGGAGGTTTCATGTCAAGCCACTGAAACAAAATGCACAGATGAAATCAGCAGTCCATCAGCTTATACAGAGACTAAAAACAACCCCATAAAGCTCTACACAAAGCCATTCGTTGATAAACTGTAATTTAGTGGCGCTGTTTAAAACCGGTAATTATTTAACATTGCAGATTGATGTTTTAAATGGTTTTTAAATGGTTTTTAAATGGTTCCTGATTTCACGATGATGCACTTTTAAGAGCAATTATCCTGTGGCTCTACTCCTTTCTAGTCAATCTGACCTGCTGCCAGAATCTATGATAGCTGCTTGATGGCTTTGAATTCAAGCTAATACAAAGCCTTTTCCAACAATCCATTTGAGTGCATCACTCGACCAAAACAGAAGCATTATGCATAAAACCCAGATCACTCCCTAAGAGTCTTTTATATTTTTATGAGTAGTTCATATAAAAACCTTGACATTAACAAAAATCTGTGTTTTTATCTGCTTTCCGTTCTGCTGTGGTGACCTTCTGTAAAAAGTATTTTATGCAGGACTGTAGAAACAATCCATAACGAAAACGCTTTTAAATTCCACTCCTGCATTTTTTTTTTACAATAATTTGGCCTGAAATTTTACAGTGACAACTATGCATATAAAGCTGCACATTTGTCTCAACAATTACTTTAGTTAATGTTTTGTCAGGAGCTCAGTGCACAAACAGTGCCAAGCATGACTTCGCTCATGAATATTAATTATATTATGAGACGTTCATCCTAACTGAATTTGCGAAGCTAGCTGTCCTAGTTTTAGTGACAGGATTCCTGGATATGAAACCTGTTTTCTAAGAGCATTTAGAGGAGAAAAATAAAGTTTTCTCGATCCCAAAATATAAATAGTCTTCTGCAGTCTTAGACATAGATTATTTGTCTGTCAGCATAAAGTGGACATTGGTACCCGAGCACCGCTTTTGTTTAATGTGCACCTTTTTTCATTTATTTAGTAAACATTTGTTTAGCAAACCTGTTGGTTTTCAATAGTAAAGCCATTGTTTGGAAATTCTGACACCATTTACTCACAATTAGTGTTTTCTATACCTGTATGATTTTGTTGAACAGCATGAAGGTTTTTCATTTTTTAATTGTTCATTTTTGAGGGAACAAATTCAATTTTAGCTGTAAAGCAGCGCTGCAGAAGGCAGTAGTGTCATATTCAGCTCACTTTAGTTCAGTGTTGTTTAAATTCAATTCAATATTTGCCCAGGTTCATTAAATATGAAAGAACAACTGCGAGAACAACCGCGTCATTATTCAGCTCATGTCAGTTTTGGTATGATTTGTGTTAGTTGCTGCCTATGTAGAGATTTTCCATTTCTGTAGGGATGCTGCTTTTGAAGTGAGCTGCCTAGACAGTAAACTGTAAAAATAAATAAATAATTGAGGCTGTAATTCAAAGATGATTGGAGTACGTATTTCAATCTTTCTGCTTTCATATTTTATGTTTAATTCACTGCTACTTGCTGTTTCTTTGCAATTCATTGTGAAATTTACTAGCAATTTTTTAGTTAAATCTACACCTTTTTAGTGTAGACTGCAATTCAGCTAGAACTGAGCCCCTGCTTAATCCTGAGAACTCGTGTCTGTTAACTTTTACATTTAATAATGCTTTTTCATCATTGCAGGATCAGACGATGTGAATTCTGAATTTTAAAATCCAGCAAGAGAGCATTATGGCAGCTTCCCCTCCCCCGTTACCTCTGTCTCCTCCCACTGTCACACTACAGGGACACAGATCAATCGAGTTTCACCAGCTCACACCAGAGTTTAGCTATTCATGTTTAATGCAGCTAAGACCTTTATCTCGCTCAGTAGCAGCAGGGGCTCAGAGCAGAGATATCATTGTGTGTACTGGCACCACCTGCTAGCAAATGCCTTATAGCCCCTCCTTTGAAGCACCGGCCAATCGGCATGCGTTTGCACCATCACTTGCTTCTGTGTCAGATCCAGTGCCAGATCTGCTGCCGGACACTGTCCTGTGGGCCGCGGTGGCTACGGCCTGCTTGCTTGCAGCTGTCCATCATCGGCATTACGCCAGTGGCACCAACAACACAGTTCTGTTATGATATGAGAGTCAATGAGAAGCAGTAAACAAGGCCATGATGTGATGATGGCACTGAATTAAAAAAATTGGGCATCTTGAGCACCAAATCATCATATGTGACCCTGGACCACAAAAAAAGTTGCACGGTGTATTTAATAGCCAACAATACATTGTATGGGTCAAAATTATCTATTGCTATTTTATGCCAAAAATCATTAGGATATTAAGTAAAGTTCATGTTCCATGAAGATATTTTGTCAATATCCCACGTAAATATATCAAAACTTAATTTTTGATTAGTAATATGCATTGCATAGAACTTAATTTGGACTTTAAAGGCGATTTTCTCAATATTTAGATTTTTTGGCACCCTCAGATTCCAGATTTTCAAATAGTTGTATCTCGGCCAAATATTGTCCTCTCCTAACAAAGCATACATCAATGGAAAACTTATTTATAGCTTTCAGATGATGCATAAATCTCAATAAAAAAAAATTGAGCCTTATGACTGGTTTTGTGGTCCAGGGTCACATATTCGAACAATAATAAAAATTTCATGAAAGGAAACAATCATGTGACACTAAAGAAGACAATAGCAAATTAAATGAATTGCTACTAAAAAATAAAACTAACAGCTTGTTTGGCATCACAGGAATAAATTACATTTTCAAATATATTCAAAAAAGTCTCAATATGACTGTGTTTACTCTATTTTTTGTTCAAATAAATGCAGCCTAAGCATGAGGAGCTGCTTTCTCATGACTTAACTAGATACAAGTTTACATTCTGTAACCTGGGACTTGTAAGTCTTTACCGTCATTACTTACGTCTTGATTTTTGTGAGCTTAGCGAACGACCGCAAGACAGCATCATTATGAAGCTTCCCGGAACCCTTGCAGTCAGCTTTATGAATATGGATTACTGTTCAGGGCAGATTAGTGAACACAGCAAAGTATTTATCAACTTCAGCAGTGTGATATCAGGAGAAATGAGAATTATGCCCGCTTTTTGGTGTAATCCTCTGTGGAATCATGAACTTGTCTCAAGGTACTACAAATGAGCATCAGTAACTCTAAAATCTAAGGTTGTGGGGGGAGAGGTGGTCATTGGTGTCACGTAATCTGATTTTTTTCTCCTCACAAATCCTAGCAATTACAAAATATGCATAAACATTAATTTACATAAAATTACACACACTGTACATTTTCAAGTAGTAAATACAACAAGGATTATTGGAGTATATTTTACAAGAATATACTATTTCAGTTTCGCTACTTCAAAATTTCACAATTCTGTGTGTTGTTTCTTATGCTCTACTAGCAATTTCTGAGTGAAAATTGTTTATACCACCATTTTTTTCAGTGTACAGTCTGGTTTCATTTTAAGCAAAAGTGAGTGAACTAGTTAAATGTTTTATTTTATTTTATTTAATATTTCATTTTAATTTATTTTATATTTTATTTCATTCTTTTATTTTCAGCTTTATTTCAGTTATTCTATACAATTTTTTAATAGTTTTAATTGTAATTTGAAAGTTTTATAAAATATTATTTATAAATTATATTTTATAAGTATGTTAAATATGATAATACATTTAGTTTATTTATTTTCTCTACTACCCACAGGATAGCTTTCCAGCAAGGTTTGGAGGGATTCATTTTGTCAACCAACCTTGGTACATCCACGCTTTGTACACAGTCATCCGGCCTTTCCTCAAGGACAAAACAAGAAAAAGGGTGAGAGTACTTTTTAATTTTCAGACTTTTCTGAAATCAGTTTTATCACATATAATTGTTAACTGTTCTGTTTATGTACATGTGATGTGATAAACACTAAAATATACAGGCTTTTAATGTTCATGCAAAAAAATGCACAATGCAATGCCACAGAATTTAATGCAAACCACTGAATGATAAACAGTACAAGCTGCAGCTTACAGTTACTATGAAAAAATAACCTGGCAAATAACAATATTTTATGTGTTGTATATTTAGATTTTCATGCATGGAAACAATCTGAACAGCTTGCACCAGCTGATCTTGCCTGAGATTCTGCCGTCTGAGCTGGGTGGCATGCTGCCTCCTTACGACATGGGCACCTGGGCCAGAACGTTGCTTGACCACGCATATGACGAGGAGACGGACTACTGCCCCGAATCCTATACCTTGTCTGTCAAAGACCTGGAGAAAGACCTGTCCCCCAAAACTATGAAGAGGTCTGTTACTTGATGTTCTAGCTTTTCAGTGCATCTATTTATCTATTTTTGCAGTTTTATTTAGCATAGTGGAATGTTTCAGTATTATTGATATACTATTTTAGTTTTTGTTAATATATTAAATTAGCTTTTATTTTTATATTTTCAGATTTTTGTATTTTGTTGTAATTTTTCTTGTAATTTATTGGCTTTGTTTTTTATATATTTTATTTAGCTTAGTTTATTTTTAATTCATTTTTTAGTTTTAGTAAATGTAAAACTTATTTTTTCAACTTATTTAACTTTATTTCAGTCAGTTGCCAAGGCAAAATGTTTAGTTTTTAAGTTTTTTTTGTTTAAATTTCATATAACGTTATTTTATTTGATATATTCTATTTTCAGCTTTATTTTAGTTACGCCAAAATTTTTTTATAGTTTTCATTTTAATTTTAGTTAACCTGAACACTGGTGCTCACTGAAACAAGCACGTGAGGTCACCAAATTGGCCATATTATGTATGTTGTTGTTTATTTCTAATACGCTTGTTGAATGACATCATTTGGTGGCTTGCCATGGAAACAGCATTTGCTTGTTCGCAGTCTTCATTCAAGTAGAATTATCAAGAGAGTCGCTCTGGATAACAAAAATAAGCAGCTTTGCTAGGGGCGTAAAAGAACCTGCAGCATTTGTCAAAGGAGTCACATTTGAGCTGCACACTGTATGTTTCTTCTTGGTTATGGTGCTTAGCAACCGACTCCCTAGTTTTATGATAAAATGCAGCTCTTCTTAATAAAATAAGCATTTTGGGATGATCTTACAGTCTGGGTTTGACCCAGTGACTTGAGCTTGTTTCACTGATCAAGACAGGGTGAGGTGTCTCGACTTGCTGGGCCATGAAATCAGCATGAGGGAGTGAAGTCGCTGCCGTGAGCTGCGTTAAATTATGCACTGTCTATACATGTACACATATAGAGAGTAAAAAAAACACACGTTATAGAGGTTTACCTGTGGCAAACATCTCACTTTCTTTCTTTGCCTTCTGCATCTTGGGCTGTACTTGTACAGAGATGTTGGCTACCAAATATAGCAGTTTGCAATGGCTTCTTGGCTCTCACATTTAAAGCAACTGTTTGCAGTGTTTGAATTCTACCAAAGCATCTGGGGGATGCAGTATTTGGAAGAAAGTAGGTCTTAGATGTTTTTCTATTGCTAAGATCAAAGTACTGTTCCTTAAACAGCTTTGGCTATTAAACTAAACCGCCCAGTCCGCGCATAATGTACATAAAAAAAAAGCTTTGGCGGAATTCTGCACCCTGTATTGTGAATTATTCTCTAGTGCTGTATTATTAACATAGTTTATCATGTTTTAGATGTGGGAACAGATCGCTGGTGATGATCTATGTATATATTGATATTCAATTCCATCTATGGACACAGTCACAATCAGGTCATATATTGGGGCTTTGGTTTACAACAGTGAGAAAATGATCCCCTTAGACTCAATTAATAATTTATTTGAGCTGTAATATAATCTGATTGAATGTAAAAATACACATTTCATCTTATCACCTATAATCTGTCATAACTAATTGCTTGTGTGCAACAAACCGGGCATTTTTTGTAATATTGATTTTAATTCCAATCAAATGTGGAAAAAATAGAATTTTGGCATTTTTAAAGATTTTTTTCTTTCTAAAAATACCCAAATATTTTATGTTTTTATTCATTACCCCCATATAAATCATGTGTCCAGTACATGATGCATGTTGACTGTATATTATATAATATATATATATATATATTATATAGATATATATATATATGATATATATATGTGTATATTATATGGTATATACATGTCATTTGTTTGTGTGTGTGTGTGTGTGTGTGTAAAAAAGTAAACTGTCCATGTGAACCCTTCCAGAGCAGACAAAATGGCGAAGTTTGGTTATAATTACTCTGAAAATTTACCCTTGGGAAGATTTATATATATATAACAGTATCTATATATACCAGTAATATATCTTATATATTCACTGCACAAAATTCTAAACCAAACTTTTGTGTTTTTTGCCCCCATTTTTCAAAAGCTGAACTCAAAGATCTAAGACTTTTTTTTGTACACAAAAGGCCTATTTCTCTCAATATTGTTCACAAATCTGTCTAAATCGTTGTTAGTGAGCACTTCTCCTTTGCCGAGTTAATCCATCCACCTCACAGGTGTGGCCTATCAAGAGGCTGATTAGACAGCAGGATTATTGCACAGGTGTGCCTTAGGCTGGCCACAATAAAAGGCCACTCTAAAATGTGCAGTTTTATCACACAGCACAATGCCACATATGTCGCAGGTTTTGAGGGAGCGTGCAATTGGTATGCTGACTGCAGGAATGTCCACCTGAGCTGTTGCCCGTGAATTGAATGTTCTTTTCTCTACCATAAGCCATCTCCAAAAGAGTTTCAGAGAATTTGGCAGTACATCCAAACCGGCCTCACAACCGCAGACCACGTTTAACCACACCAGCCCAGAACCTCCACATCCAGCATCTTCACCTCTAAGATCGTCTGAGACCAGCCACCCGGTTTATGTCAGCTGCTGCAACAATCGGTTTGCATAACCAAAGAATTTCTGCACAAACTGTCAGAAACCGTCTCAGGGAAGCTCATCTGTATGCTCGTCGTCCTCATCGGGGTCTCTACCTGACTGCAGTTCGTAACCGACTTGAGTGGGAAAATGCTCATATTCGATGGTGTCTGGCACTTTGGAGTGGTGTTCTCTTCACGGATGAATCCCGTTTTTTCACTGTACAGGGCAGATGGCAGCGTGTATGGCTTCGTGTGGGTGAGCGGTTTGCTGATGTTAATGTTGTGGATCGAGTGGCCCATGGTGGCGGTGGGGTTATGGTATGGGCAGGCGTATGTTATGGACAACGAACACAGGTGCATTTTATTGATGGCATTTTGAATGCACAGAGATACGTGACGAGATCCTGAGGCCCATTGCTGTGCCATTCATACACGACCATCACCTCATGTTGCAGCATGATAATTGCACTCCCGTGTTGCAAGGATCTGTACACAATTCCTGGAATCTGAAAACATCCCAGTTCTTGCATGGCCAGCATACTCACCGGACATGTTACCCTTTGAGCATGTTTGGGATGCTCTGGATCAGTGTTTACGACAGCGTGTTCCAGTTCCTGCCGATTTCCAGCAACTTCGCACAGCCATTGAATAGGAGTGGACCAGCATTCCACAGGCCACAATCAACAACCTGATCAACTCTATGAGAATGAGATGTGTTGCACTGCATGAGGCAAATGGTTATCACACCAGATACTGACTGGTTTTCAGACCCCCTCGGAACCCCAATACAGTAAAACTGCACATTTTAGAGTGGCCTTTTATTGTGGCCATTCTAAGGCACACCTGTGCAATAATCATTTTGTCTAATCAGCATCTTGATATGCCACCCCTGTGAGGTGGATGGATTATCTCGGCAAAGGAGAATTGCTCACTAACACAGATTTAGACAGAAAACAATATTGTGAACAATATTTGAGAGAAATAGGCCTTTTGTGTACAATAGAAAAGTCTTAGATCTTTGAGTTCAGCTTGTGAAAAATGGGGGCAAAAACAAAAGTGGTGCATTTATAATTTTGTTCAGTGTATATATCAGAGTAAAATATAATAAAAATATAAAATAATTCTAAAAAATAATAGAAACATATTGTATATGGTAGTTCTTGTTTGCATTGGGTATATTGTGTATTGGATTATTATTTCCCCTTAGTTTTCTATATTCTAAAATGCCAACTTTTTTGTGTCATCCATCAGGCCCAAGAACCATGTCTTAAGATAATCAATTAATTGTCAGTGCAGCTGTGTCATTTTCCATACGGTTTGGTGCGGGGGGGGGATGCATGCACCACCGACTTTTACTTCCAGTCATGATGAAATCACTCAATTATATACCTATATTTAACATACAGTGGGTACGGAAAGTATTCAGACCCCCTGAAATTTTTCACTCTTAACAATATTGCAGCCATTTGCTAAAATCATTCAAGTTAAGTTTTTTTTCCTCATTAATGGTACACACAGCACCCCATATTGACAGAAAAACACAGACTTGTTGACATTTTGCAGATTTATTTAAAAAGAAAAACTGAAATATCACATAATCCTAAGTATTCAGACCCTTTGCTGTGACACTCATATATTTAACTCAGGTGCTGTCCATTTCTTCTGATCATCCTTGAGATGGTTCTACACCTTCATTTGAGTCCAGCTGTGTTTGATTATACTGATTGGACTTGATTAGGAAACCACACACCTGTCTATATAAGACCTTACAGCTCACGGTGCACGTCAGAGCAAATGAGAATCATGAGATCAAAGGAACTGCCTGAAGAGCTCAGAGACAGAGTTGTGGCAAGGCACAGATCTGGCCAAGGTTACAAAAATAATTTCTGCTGCACTTAAGGTTCCTACGAGCACAGTGGCCTCCATAATCCTTAATGGAAGACGTTTGGGACGACCAGAACCCTTCCTAGAGCTGGCCTTCCGGCCAAACTGAGCTATCGGGGGAGAAGAGCCTTGGTGAGAGAGGTAAAGAAGAACCCAAAGATCACTGTGGCTGAGCTCCAGAGATGCAGTCGGGAGATGGGAGAAAGTTGTAGAAAGTCAACCATCACTGCAGCCCTCCACCAGTCGGGGCTTTATGGCAGTGTGGCCCGACGGAAGCCTCTCCTCAGTGCAAACACATGAAAGCCCGCATGGAGTTGTGAGATGGTGAGAAATAAGATTATCTGGTTTGATGAGACCAAGATAGAACTTTTTTTGGCCTTAATTCTAAGTGGTATGTGTGTAGAAAACCAGGCACTGTTCATCACCTGTCTAATACAGTCCCAACCGTGAAGCATGGTGGTGGCAGCATCAATGCTGTGGGGGTGTTGTTCAGGCTGCGGGACAGGAGACTGTTGGCAATCCCGATGGAGATGAATGCGGCCACGTACAGTGATATCTGGACTAAAACCTTCTCCAGATTGTCTCAGGACCTCGACTGGGCCGAAACAGGTAATTAAACACATTCCAAACAACCATGACCCTAAGAACACACAGCTAAAATAACGAACAAACACAACAGTACAACTTCACAACACCTCTGTGACTGTTTCTTGAATGGCCCAGCCAGAAGCCCCTGACTAAACCCATTGAGCATCTCTGGATAGCCCTAAAAATTGCTGTCCACCAACGTGGTTACAACAAACAATCCACCAAAATAAGACTCACCAGAACTGGAGAGTATCTGCAAGGAGGAATGGCAGAGGATCCCCAAATCCAGGTGTGAAAAACTTGTTGCATCTTTCCCAAAAAGACTCATGGCTGTATTAGATCAAAAGGGTGCTTCTACTAAATACTGAGCAAAGGGTCTGAATACTTAGGATTATGTGATATTTCAGTTTTTCTTTTTAATAAATCTGCAAAATGTCCACAATTCTGTGTTTTTCTGTCAATATGGGGTGCTGTGTGTACATTAATGAGGAAAAAAATTAACTTAAATGATTTTAGCAAATGGCTGCAATATAACAAAGAGTGAAAAATTTAAGGGGGTTTGAATACTTTCCGTACCCACTGTATATACAATACATATATAGTATTCACTTAGTGGTTTATATTTCGACTTCCTAATACTCCCTAAAATGCCATTGTGTTAAAATGAGTGTGAGCCTAGGAATGTCTGATTTTAAAAAGCTAACACCTCCCACAATTTTCCAAAGGGTAAATTATTCAGAATAATTAAAACCACACTTCGTCATTTTGTCTGCTCTGGAAAGGTCACATGGACATCACTTGCCAACACAGTTTTCTCTTGTGTTTGCATTGGGTTGCACTCAAAAAGCATGGACAGCTTATGTACGTCATTCTGTGATTTGTTAGTTGAAAAACGATGTAGTTCATTATCCTCAAGAGATATTTTGTGTTATTATGGTTGGTAGGTTGCTGTAAGTGATTTCAGACTTTGCCACAGACATTTTTCGCTGTTTGCTGAGTCTAGGTCTGCCACAGAGACAGGTGGGATTTCTCCAGGCACACATTTCAGTTACTGCACCTTTAATTTGTTCCTTTGGGGTCTTACTGCTGTATATTTTAAAAGGCTAATTAGACCAGTCATATCTTTTAAAGTCAACACAAAAATTTAAATTATTTACTTTTTGAATAAAGGAAAGTATTTTTATTGTTAATAAATACTTACTGCATATATGTATATATATATAATTTTTTTTCCAGTAATGACTGGATGACTGTATATTACCTCTAACATATCATAGCCCACTTTTCACAATCCAGTCAGTTCCCGGAGGAATCACCCTTTCCTACATTATTTCCTTCTGAATATATAGTACATCAAATACATCACATTGCTGAAGTTAAAAGCAGTGAAAAAAATGATTTCTTTTGTTAAATCTAGCAGTTGCTTGATAAGAAACATCTGTTTTTGTTGAATTATCATGATTACAATCATGGTTCATACATAAATGCGTCAGTCAGAGGAAAGTGCCCCAGATCTGCGCATGATGAACGACAGCACACTGTCCTCAAAGCTTCTTATGCCTCTACGAGAGGGCTAAATCAAAAGTAGGCCAACACAGTGCACTAAGATGACATGTTCCATTACACATCCTTCACTTTAAAGTGAAGTGACATGTGGCCAAGTATGGTGACCCATACTAGGAATTAGTGCTCTGCATTTATCCCATCCAAAGTGCACACACACAGCAGTGAACACACACACACACACACTGTGAACACACACCCGGAGCAGTGGGCAGCCATTTTTTGCTGCGGCGCCCAGGGAGAAGTTGGGGGGTTCGGTGCCTTGCTCAAGGGGCACCTCAGTTGTGGTATTGAAGGAAGAGAGTGCTGTACATTCACTCCCCCCACCTACAATCCCCGCCGGTACGAGACTCGAACCCACAACCTTTGGGTTACGAGTCCGACTCTCTAACCATTAGGCCATGACTTCCCCATTGTGCATGTCATGACTTAAATGCTTGTGACATGCACAATGCATCATTAATTTGTACCGCTGAGCATACAGTGCTCTGTTTATGTATCTAAATGTTTCATTGGGGTCCAAATATCTGAGAGTGAATGTTACTATTTGGTACCCACCCATCCATTTATTTTTCATATTTGGTATGTCCTCTTTTGCTTTAAAGGAATATTTCACTCAAAAATGCAAATCTGCTGAAAATGTCCTCACCAGGCCATCAAAGATGTAGATGAGTTTCTTCAGTACACGATTTGGAGAACTTTAGCCTTTCATCACCTGCTCACCAATGGATCCTCTGCAGTGAATGGTGCCGTCATAATGACCGCCACACCGCTGATAAAAACATCACAATAATCCACAGAATCCACACGTGTCAGTCCATTGTTTCCAGCTAAAATACCCTTTATCCATAATATTACTTTTTTCAGAGGAGAAAAGTTGTCTTGTCTGAATCATGAGAGAATTTTTACAAGCAAAAACATCCCAAACCCAGTACAAGAAATTTATGTGGATTTTGATGTGAGAACAGGAGATGGACTTTTTTCACGAAGGAAGGATGTGTTTTTATGGATTATGGACTATCAGTATTTTGACCAGAAACAATGGTTTTCACGTCACAAGATGTTAATTGATGGACTGGAGGGGTGTAGATTACTTGTGGATTATTTTTATCAGCTGTTTGGATTCTCATTCTGACGGCACCCATTCACTGCAGAGGATCCATTGGTGAGCAAGTGATGCAATGATCAATTTCTCCAAATCTCTCAATCTAATCTTTGAATTCTCGAAGTGGAGTACATTTTCAGCAAATTAAGATTTTTGGTTGAACTATTCCTGATTTTCTTATTTGATTAGTAGCCTAGAAATATTACACATTATACATTCTTTAAAATATTTAGTAATAATTTAAAGAATGTAATACATTTTTCGAATAAATGTCATTACTTTTCTCGTTTATTTTGAGGTTTAGATTCAATTTTGTATCCTGGATTTTCAGTGCACTCTCAGGATTTTTCATTTCTCAGTTGTGCATCTTGAAATCCGGTTCATTCATATTTTATTTATACCCACAGGTCCCAGTCCGTGGTGGAACCAGGTGTCCTGAAACGACCAGAAAAAGTGAAAAGCGAAGAAGAAAACATGCAGCCGCTGCTTTCTCTGGACTAAAGCTTTTAATTCCCCAGGCAACAAGGAAACATCAAGCCCAGTACGCTGGGGAGGAGCGCACCTTGTTAACGCAAGAAAAAAAAATGTACAAAGAAAGGAAATGTTAAAAAGCGAAAGAACACACGAACAGCCTCCAGGAACACTGCAGAGAGCTGCCAGTTAAAATCATATTTTTGAAGCAAAGAGCTAACGGCGGACGTCCGTATGTAATTGTCAAGTGCCAATTCAAATCTGTAAATACACTTCAGTTCTAGACGTGAGATTGAGGGAGTAATTGTGACATGAACCTGTAAAGACTGCTGTGAATATCCTTTGTGTGCTTCTCGTGATTATTATGTAGAACATGGTACTGTAGGATGGATAATCATGCTTATAAAGATTCACAAGCTTTGGGGTATCCTACATTTATAATCCCCAAATCAAGAGTCGCTCAGGAGTATTTGGAAAGGAACACATAAAGAGTCAGACAGGCATATGCTACTTCCATTAAAGTACTTACACCATCGTCGATTTCAGTGTTTCACAGCAAATACCCCTTTACGAAGAATTTACAGATTTTTCTAACGAGCGTTTGCTAATATTATTTTACCACAACGTAAGCGGTGTTTTCCGTTTAGTATTCTTATATCCCAGAGGGGTTGAGTCACATTTAGTAGGCTTTAGCTGATTCTTCACTGATGGCCTTGTTGTTTACACTTTGTCGTAGAGCCGTGGAATATCGCTTTATTTCGTAACCATTTCCATATTAGGCTAAGTTGGTTTCCAAGGCATTTGTATTCATACCGAAGACCAGATAGAGTAAAACAAAGTACCGTCTTTGCAATCTTTCCAACTTCAGAGTCACTGCTTCGGAAGTTAAAGAAATAGATCACCCAAAAATTAGAATTCTCTGTTTATTTACTCACCTTACGTCATTGCAAAAAATAATATGAAGTGTTATTTTAGTATCACTGAGATACTATTATAGTTTAGTAATATTTTAATTATTTTATTAACTAAATGAATAGTTTAAAAACTATATGTGTTGATATATTTAATATACTGTATATGTTTCCAATATGTTGATATTTTTCCATGAAACATGAAAGGAGAGTTTTGGGGAGTTTGGAACAACACACTCACAGGGTGAGTAAGACAATACATTCATTTTCAGTCGCTCTATTCCTTTTAAAGTATTATTTAAAATTCTTCAGTATTACAAAAATGGAATTAAACTGTAACACTAACACTGCGGTTGACACAGAGCCATAAAAAGGTGTTGTACACTGACACATGCTAGTGCATGCTTCCATACGCTTATCTTGGTCATCTTATGGTTTAGATCGTGTGAAAATAGTTCACTCTAAATTATCAGCTGTTTTATGGAATGCTGTGTTGTCATTAGTCTTTGGCAATAGTTTTTTTTTTTTTTACAGCAGTTTAGTTTCAAGCCCAAATGAGTGAATTTAAAAGAATTTGTCAGTTTTATTTCAGGGATTTTTTTTAATTATTTAAGTGTGTGTGTGTGTGTGGTGTGTGTGTGTGTGTGTGTGTATGGAATAAGGGCAATATACAGTACATTTAAAATACTTAAAAGTACATTCAAATCTTCCAGGCTTCAGCTTTTTGCTGAGATTTTTCTCAATGGAAACAAATAATTACACATCCTCAAAGATCCTTTTAAACAAGTGGTACAAAATTCACAATATAAATATGTAATCAAAGCCTCAAACTTGTCTAAACTGTCAATAGGAATACTGAAGTTATCTTTCTATTTTGTGTGATACATAACGTAAAATTCTGTGGGCACAGCTTCTGTACAGTGGCTCAGTTTGGTCCTATTTTTATTTTCATATTTCATATAAATCTACAACTCTTGAACTATTACACATGCATTGTTGTGCATATATGCTGAAACTTACAATATGGGTGCATTGACAGCATCTAATGTCTCTTTATATACTATATATGCCTATTATGTTTTGTTCATATGCCATTTATTACATACAATCAGTAATGTATCAGTAATTCCATGCATTTATCTCTAAAGTTGTTTATACATAAAGTAATGCTTTAGATGCTGTTAATACATTATGTACGTTTCAGTGTTTATGTAAACATGAAAAAAATCCCTTTTTTCTTCATCTGTAGCTTTAAACACTAAGGCTTAATCTTAATCTTAATCTAACTTAATCTAAACCAGATTTTCTCCTTGCCACAACAAAATTATGACTTTTTATATTTTGTGGACAGCTTGTTGTGTTAAGAAAGGTGATTTCTGGTTTTTATTCGCTGAAACTAAAGTCTGCCCACTCTCATGACTCACTGGGCTTCTAACATCCCAAGGAGCGAAAATTGTTTCTAAAACCTTGCTTTATCATCCTGAACAGAAACAGTGAGAACAAAAAGTTGAAAATTGGCTGTTTTGAATTAGAATGTATTTCCCAGAGAGTAATGTCACTACTTCGGGTAGAGAATGGCGTCATGTCACGTTGTCACATTCAGATGAGCAGGAAGGCCTCAAACGATGGTGTAAATTGTTACAGTATATATTCAGTAGAGCTGTGTTAATGCCATGATCAGTATTTTAATACACCTTGAATTTATTTGTATTCCTGTATTGTATATGTTTTTGGTCATGCTGCACTATGAACAGCCTTGTTTGTATTTTAGGCAATGGGAATGTTGATCAAATTGTCTCCATTTTTCTAACCTTGCTTTCTATGGATACGTACATGTATTGCCATTACAACCAAAGCAACCCTGGGTCAAGGAAACGACAATTATCCCCTGCTTTTCTAAAGACTACAGGAACAATACATTTGGTATTTCTTTGATTGTTGGCTTATCTTTCCATATCACTTTGATTGTATAATAGGGTGTTAGTGCTGAGAAGCCCATGCAGTATAGAGGTATTATCATGCAGAACAATACATGTGGTTTAAAGGAACATGTTGAATGGAAGTAAATATGTGTATATGTCCTTTCAAAATGCTGAGATAAATTATGTAACTGAAACTAAACTGCGAAAGGAAAAAAAGCAGCCAATAAATATTGATATACATAGTTTAAATCGATGAATCCGTGTTTCTTTGAATGTGATGTTAATTTTGCTTTGTTTTAACAGGTTATTTAATTTTAGGTCTATCAGTAGAGAGAGAAATGTATATTTTGGGGAGGAAATTATACTTTTAATCAACAAGGATGCATTAACATTTATCACAAGTAAAAGCAAACACACTTATAATGTTACAGAAGTTATATATTTCAAATAAATGCTGATCTTTTGACCTTTCTATTCATCAAAGAATCCTGAACAAAATCACATATCACAGTTTTCGCAAAAATATTAATCTACACAACTATTTTCACCAGTATAAATAGAAAATATTTCTTGAGCATCAAATCAGGAAGAATTATCATTTTTGAAGGATCGTGTGACACAAGATTTTAAAGTACTTAAAAATTTTAAAGCAACTGTACACAAGTTTTTACCTTAAAATGTCGGTTTATTCTGATGGTACTGACTTCTAATACGGTGAATGGCTTCTGTTTCTTTCCCAAGCTCTCCCCAAAACTTCTGTTCAATATGAGAGCATGTAAGTTTGGTAAACCGGTACGAAATCCCGCGAAAATAAAGCATTACTTTATGGCAGCAACGAATACACGTGTACAGTTAAGACAGCGGTATAGCCTATTTACGACAGTGAATTCCACCCACTGAACTGTAGGGGGCTCTAAAGTCTAGACTACATACTACTAGGCTACATGCTTCATTCTACATACATTTAAATGCTTTTAAAATATAGTAGTTATACATTATTATATTTTAAATTGTAATAATATTTCACATTATTAGCCTACTGTTTTACTTTTTAATCAAATAAATGCAGAGCACAAGACTTCTATCAGTATTAAATCTTACTGACCCCAAACTTTTAAACGGTAGTGTAAATACGGTAAATACTTTGCAAACTGCAGTCCATCATATAACAAATACTTTAGGATAAAATCATGGTCCAATAGCTTAGAAAAGTAATATATAATTTGAGGTATCATAACCACACATTTTGCATATAAACAAGGTTTTAGAAGATTAGGAAATGCTCATACAGTCCATAAAGCCTTTTTAGCTTATGTCTGCAGCTAATAAGTTTAAAGTCATCGTTAACACTCTGAAGGGACAGTTTGTTTGCTGAGAGTGCACAAAAGCGGTGCCAAAATCTTCCGGTTGTCCTGATCTCATTCTGTGCCGCCCACTCAGAGCGTCTGCTGTGGACACACCCTGAGCCCTCGAGTACAAACGCAGCACAAAACCACTGGCCTTCTGCATTATTTAGTGAGGGTGTCATCATAACAGCTCACACAGTCAGGCTGCGGCTCTCTGATGGCCACGCACGTGTAATACACTGCAGTAGAGAGTCTAATTAAAAAGCATTTGTCATATTTAAGACCATGTCGTACATCTGCTGACCATAATGGTGCTTCCTGTTCTTCTCTGCATGCATCGCCTCTTTATTTCCACAAACTCGCAAGGAGTCGCTCCTCATGTGCAGACCTATTTATCTCCAGGGCTTTTATTGTCTACCGAGCCCATGGGATGCCAGTGCTAATATGAGATTCACAGTCACACTGTCTTCTCGAGACAGCAGTTTCCATATTGGAGAGTTTGGCCTCATCTAAACCGGGCTGTTTTAAATGGAGATGAAGCACTGATCCTGCCCTGAGGAAACTTCGCTGCTGATAATAGAGGAAGACTGCTTGCTTTTATGGAGCAGCAGGGAGTTTGTGAATCATGGATTTTCATGCAATACAACCATGATGAATGACACACTAACTGAACATGATATGTTGCAATGAGACTTTCATTCATGTGTGTTAAAATACTTTCTTCTTATTTGAGGAGGAGAGACATGAGACAAGAGTTTTGTGAACATATATGCACAAATGCTGCCTGTTAGGGAAGCTGTTGTCTCTCACACTCACACTCACAGTGATTGCCAATATCAGGATGACCACAAACTGAGTTCTCATATATATATACTATATATATATATAGTATTAAATATATTATAGAAGTGAATATAGTTCAGTTCATTAAACAGAAAAGCCATTTAGCGTCAGGATCTACCAACCCCTGATGATGTACCAAAGTGTTTATGGATAGGAATTAGTGGGACTCAAATATAGAACTTAAAAATTATACTAATATATATTTCCATTAATTATGTATATACATAAATATTTGATCGACAATGTATTATAATAATATATGTACCTCATTATTACCGTGGAAGGAAGGTAATGTATTATATTTGCATTTTATATTATATTTTAGTGAACGAAATTAATACTTTAATAAAATTAATAGTTGTATTACACAAGTCCATTGATGATTCAAAGTGATAGTGAAGGCTTTGTACACTCTACACAAAGTAATAAAGAAATAAAATTAAATATCTAACTAAAATGAAAAATATAGAAAAATAGAAAAATATATAATGTAAAGTACAACCAAACGTGTTTCAAACATTGATAATAAAAAGTTTCTGAGCAGCCAAGAAGCGTATGATATCATTTGAAGGATCCACGTGACATGAAGAACGAATGATGGCTGCGGAAAAATCAGCTTTGACACCACAGAAACATTTTTTAAAAAAAATATATATTAAAAAATATTTAACGGTTCTATTTTCATATTGTAAAGGGATTTTATGTTCTTAAATTTTTACATATTATTTTTACTGCATTATTATTATAATTATTGAAAGGAAGATTTGTCAACATTTATATATGAGCATACACACATGGTTGTCAGTCATGCTCTGGTTTCCATATACTACTAAAGAAAAAAAATGTCCCACCCTTTTCTGAATTATTTATATAGAGCTGCTCTGAGCACATTGCGGTCATGTAGTTATCAGGCTGACCCAGATATCTTCACTCATCAGCTGATGTGACCTGCTTGAGCCACATACTTATCCAGACTGAGACCCAGAATCCAGAACCTTGGTTTAGATCATGTATTTAATTTTTTTTATAGCCAGGCAGCCATGGAGAATTCGGCTTAAAATAGTGGACCCGTTTTATGTTGCTCTCAACAGATGTGGGGTTGAAGAGGGCAGACTAGAGGGAATTACAGCAGCAAAGTCAGAATTTATTCACCAGCTTCTCCTGAGCAGATTAGATTCAATAAAAAATATGAATGGCCCTACCAATGGTGTCCAGACAGCAGCCATGTAATCTCATGAGAAACTGGATAAGGTTCACAATTGCTGGTTTGAAGAGTTTTCAAGATATTTATTAACAATTGTGTGAACTGTGAAGTTGACTGTAAATGCACTTTAAAATATAGTTTAATGTTTTAAAGAACATAAAGCAAAAAAAAGCTTAAACTGGCTACAGTGAAAAAAAGGGTATTTGGAATACTAGATTTGCTGAAGAAGCAGTCTGAATTCTGAATAGCATACTAGCATACTACTATTTCTGTAATGCATGTAGCATGCATGCTAGTATGTAATTGTGAATTCAGCCCATGTTTTGACTAGGCACCTGAAGGTGGCTAGCTACCAAGTTAGCACTTGCTAATATCTAAAAAAATGTCTCATGGATATCCTGTTGAGCCTTTTCCTCTGTGTGGATTTGATTCCTGGCTTTCTGTCATGCAAGGTAAGGTAGTTTTTACATTTTTAAGACCGAAACAAGATCACATTAGCTAGCTGTGGTTATATCCACCAGTAACTGCATGCTTGGAAAACACAATGTTTGTATCAAAGTTTAGAAGGCCAAAGGTTACGAAATACACTGTGAACAAAATGCATTTGAGCTAATATTTAGCAAGTAAACTAACCTAATTTAGTTTTCCGTTTGTTTGCTGACTGATTGATTCATATTTTTTGTTTTATATGGAAAATATAAAGGGATTTGTCAAAAACAGTGTTTAGAAAAAAGTAACTGAGAAGAAAGATTCACCTTTTGGCTTCTTAACTATTTCTAATATTTTGTAATGGTTCCTTTGCTGTTTGTTTTTACTAAGAGCAGTGACAGAGGTACTAGAGCCAAAAGAAATAAAAAAATGATTATCACAGTCCAATAGGATGAAATATATATATATATATATATATATATATAATATAATATATATATATAATATAGATATTATATAAGTCATGATTCAGTTCCGTTTCGCAACAAATTAACTGGCTACAAGACTTAAAGGAGTGTTACTAACCCACCATCATTTTGTGAGAAAAAAACACTCTGATGTTTCATTCATAACAAAACCTCGAAAGACTGAATTATACAGAGCGCTTTTTCTCTATCTTTTATTTATAATTGCTTTCACTCATTTGGCTTTTGACACATTTGGCACATATTATTTATTCAAATAAAATATTCATTTTTTCACCCAAATGAATAAGTACATGAAAAAAAAAAGGAAATCGTCACAGAGGAGTTTGCACAAAGCGATTACTTTATTACCAGAATTTTGCCCACTCCAAGATAAAATCCAACAAGATGTGAATAAAAGAAAAAACAACACTAGTCAAAATTTCATTTGGCCCTACTGACAGATCTTATTCAACATTCATAAGAACATGACAGTTTGGCATATTTAAAACTGCGAATTAGGTCTTTGTGATGTGATGACAAATTATGGCACAATCTGACATTAAACTGCTAAATCAAACCACAAAATCCCAGTTGTCTACTTTGTGAAAGAAAAACCGATCTGTTCTTTTATAAGCTAAACATACAACAAGCTTTAACAAAAGGGTGACAAGTTCTAGGTTTTTAACCTCACGCCATCAGCGCAAGTCTTATGAAAGAAAGATCATTTAGCAGCCTCTATTGAAATTCAGTGTTTACAAGCTAATTTAGCACATCAGAAACGGACATTTTCAGTGTTCTCAGGGGTCATGCGAATAGCAAACACATAAAAAACAACAACTGTAAGAACAACCTTTATCACCTCTTAATATAAAGTTTAAAACCCTAAACATGAATTGTATACATCTATGCACAAAGCCTTCTGAGAATCAACAGTTGAGGTTCCACCTCGTAAACATTGCATTCTCGCTGTAAACTGACAGTGATTTTTCTCAAAGTCAGACAAAAATGATGTCTATTTTATGCATGTTTCAGACAGTGTCATTGATATTTATTGTTCATTCATATATATATTTTAGGAATATCTACAGTACAGTTGACGTCCTCTCTGCACTGTGCAGGAAGCTGCATGTTGTAACTTCAAAGTGAGATTATTTCTCTGGCCTACTTCTCTGTTCAAAGTCAAGCAGTTACAGCTAACTGTCTCACTATGTCCTGATTAAAGAGAAACAGCCTTCTGCTGCAGTCACTACAGTATAAACATTATACAGTCTTTCTATAACCATCTGTAGCCCATATGCACAGCGGCACTCTAAATGCGGCCGGCTGTTCACTCTCGTTCTTGTCATTTTGAATTTTTTTCCACTGCAGTGAATACATTCAAGGACATATAGGTCATTCTGATCCTTAAGTTACTGAAAATAAAGATCAGTGTGTTCTTGAATAAGACAAAGTATTTATGGTTCAAATAGTCATACCCGCAATATTTGCACTGAACAGTGCAATATGTTACAGGAACAAGAATGGACAGTGACCTCAGATCACCATGTTGAAAATCACTGTTGGTCAAAGTAAAGTCAAATATTATACACATACATCTGTTTTATTCTACGACTGTATTTTACAGTAAATCCACACAGTTTGATGACTGTCTAGGCCAGAGGTCTTCAACAGTGGGACTGGAAGGGGTCTGCCAATTATTGTTAATGCCAAGCTATGTTTTTGTGTGTGAAATAAATAAAAATGTGGTAAACAAAATCAAGATAAATATTTAATTGTCCCACTCACATTAAAATATTAAGCAAATTTAAAATAATGTACAATAAAATGACTCTGTATATAAATAATGATGATAAAGAATTTTTATGAGCATTATATTACATCGCCCTGCATCATATTTGCTGAATGAAATACAATACTTGTTTCTTACAAATTTTGGGGTGCTGATCAAAAATAGTGCCTGTTTGATTTAGCACTTTTTTGTTGTTGTTGTTGTTGTTGTTGTTTTTACAAAATATGATGAATTTTGTAGCATATTTGCTTTCAACAACCATTCCTAGCATGAAGAAGTCTTTAAGTCTTTTAATAAACTTAAAAACTGCCACAAAGACATGATGCAGGTTGCAGCTATTAAATTCTCAGCATATTTTCAAATGTATAAATGATTCTGAAGACATTATTTTATGCCTAATCTTGATTTCAAGTTTAGAATTATGGCCAATAAAATGCAAACATGACCAGATGTTTTCAGCTACATCTATTGGTGTTTTACTACATCCGAACAGTGTCAGAAACAGGGGCGTCACGCATTCATTATTTTTGAAGGCGCACGAGTTGGGAGGGGGGGGTGGTCGTCATTTCTTCATACGAGCCACAACAGCCCTTACGTTGGTTGAGTTTTTGTGTTCCTTGTTGATGGTGGGGCTAAACTGCCAAACGCATTAACTATTCATGGATATCTGTTCTCACCCTTATAGATTTGTTTCGCTATTGGTCCAAAGTAAAACAAAGTATGTTGCTTTAATCCAGTGGTTCTCAACCCGCGGCCCATCACGAATTCAAATGCGGCCCACCATGCTGAACACAATTTAAAAAATAACTTTCAGTTTTACAATTCATTTTAGTTTTTACATTAATTTAAAAATGTACTAAACAAATATAAGCTATATTTTTATGTAAAATTATTTTGTTTTTCATATATTATTTTCATACATGAGCAGACCTGTACTATTTATTTGTGTGCACTTCACAATATCAACAAAACTTTGTGCTTTTATAAAATAAAGAAATCAAACACAATGCGCTTTCTGCCGTCTCGTCTTGAACAGGAGCGCTTACAAAAATTAACCAAAACTCAGCGAATACACGCCTCACAGACATGATAAATATATCTATAGAAAGCTTTAAATTACTAAACGAAATAAAATAAATAAAAAACAAAAACTCTTTCATTACATTCATAATCCTTAAAGATGCACTTCTCTCTAAAGGCGCGTCTGAGGAGATGGCGAGTCAAGATCGGCAACTTCATCCTTGCGACACCGACTCAGAAAACACTAGTTTATTAGTAAATAATTCAAATATCTCCTTATTATTTCCCCCTGACACATTCATGGTAATTACTTTTGCAGATGCTTTAACGGCAAACTTAAGCCTATTGCGTGCATTTGAACGCAGATCTCTTCAGCTGCGCTGACGGCACGCAACATACATGCTGCTGCTGCTGGACACTAAACGCCGTCGAGCCGCCCTTGACAGCACGGTCTCGTGTTGTTTCCACCAGCATGGCAAAAAAAAAATGTCATCACTAATTGATGGATGTCTAAAATATAAAAATAAGGAGAAGCCTAAAACAAGCCCGATGCCCGGCCCGCGTCTTATGACGTGAAAATTGTCCCGAAGCCCGGCCCCAGGGGCGTAAAAAAGTCAGGGACCTTTGTGCCCGGGCTGAAATGCAGGGCTCTAGTTCAGGCAAAAGGAAACACCCATACTATGCAGCAATCATCCTTAATTGCAGAAATGTGGCAAAACATCTCTGGAGAGAAACTCCATATTTGGATCAACATAGGCTACATTTGTGAACACACATTTTCTGCAATGTGGCGCGTCAAGTCACGCTTCCGTGCGCGTCTTACAGACTGCAACTCACAATGGCAACTTCATTGTGCTGTTACTCTTTTCGAGCCGAATTTCACAAAATTGGTCAGCTCCTGACAGCATCAGGTGTTTTATTAATGGTGAGTATAATTATTTATTTATTTATTTCAATGAATGTAATCGATTAGATATCATAATATTTAGGCTATAATAGGCTATTATAAATCTGGTTGGTTTGTATTGGTGACATAATATGTAAATGATATGCTTGCAGCCCGTGAGACTTGCACTTAGACCATAGTGGAAAAAAAGGTTGAGAACCACTGTCTTACAGAGTCGTACACACATTTGCACTTTGTTGTTTCTGACGAGAGAATTCGCCAGAAAGAGGTATTCAGGCAGCAAGTGAGTGAAGAAAACACCGGCATTTTTTAGCGATGACTCATCTGAACGCCTCTGATTGGTCATTGCATTCATAAGCTCAACAGCATCGTGTGTGATTGGTTAATGCGCAGTGCTGTATAAACGCATCTGTCTCTAGCTCAGCGCCAGCCAGCTAACGCAGATTTGAATTTAGCAGCTGATGATATGACGCACTGAACATTCTAATAATTTTTTGTCTTTTGTAAGCTGCATTCAAAACCCACTTGGGTACAGATTTTGTGAGAAAAATCTAATTTTTAAATACTTATTTTTTTGTCATTTGTCTGCTTTTGTTATTTTAATTCTGTACATGAAGGAAAATGTACAGCCCCCCAAGACACAGGGCTGTGTAATAATTACTTCATGGCTCTTCCAGCAAAAATGTATGATAAATACATTAACATGGTACTATTTGTGTAAAATTTTAGGCCAGGCCTAAAATGCAGCTAATGTGTGTATCTGCAAAGGGTTTGGTTTGAAAAAGGCTGAAGACCGCTGATCTAGGAAAAGAGAGAAAACTATGGCATGGCGGACAAACACTATATTTACTGTATACTTTACACAAGTAGCACAATTGCTACTTGAACATTTAGATTTTACATATTCATACACTATTCAATTCACTATCATAAATCTAATAACCTTCAATAAGGGGTTTCAATTAACTAAAGAGATACTCAAGAAAAGTCTCAGTCAAGTAAAATGAAAGCATTTCGTTATTTAGAGGCTGTAGGCTTTTGTGTGCCTTCATTTCTTAATGTCTCTTTCAATTCTATAAGCATGTAAGCTCTTTTCATTGGTTAAGATAGAAATCGGATTCCGTCCAAATGGCGTCCTCCTGTTTTCTAATGGCCATGCATACAAATGCAGAGAGATCGCAGACCCTGCTAGAACCCAGACACACTACACATAATCTTATTAACAGTGAGTCATAGGAAATGGCCTGGGCCAAATGATAAGGCCCTTAGTGAGTGTGTGCTGTTAGATTTCTTTCCGTAATGGGATCATATACGCTGACATAGAAAAATAAATATCTGAATATTTAGATCAACACTTAAATTATTTAACCAGTTTTAAATTTGCTTCACCGCTGAGTAGTCTTATGTACAATAAGAAAAAAAACAAACATCAGAATCTTCCCGCAAAAAATGTAAACAGATTATTTAAGATCTCAAAGAAATAAAAAAGTAAAATCTGCCCAGTAACACAACATTTCTTTGGCAGGTGTTTATGCATTAAATATATTTCAAAATGTACATTGAGAATTTATTTATATCTCTTTTTTGTCAAAATTGAGAAACTGGTCAGATTCAAAAATCACTTATGAAAGAATGGAGAGCGTCCATTGAGAAACCAGGGACCTCTACTCATTATTTGTTTCTAACCAAAGTTTCTGATGGTTTAGGAAGATAGCTCTTGAGAGCCCAGCAGCACTATGTTTTTATAGCAGTTCATAAGCAGTTTGCACCTGCCAGGGGTCTATCGTCCAGTTACTGGCCAGCTGCACGGGCTTTCTGCTGCAGTAATGCGGCCCTCTGCTCCATCATGGCTCTCATCATGGTGGGGTTAATAGCTGGATTCATAGCAGGGGACATGGGCCGCAGTGGATATTGGCTGGATTTTGAACTCATTAAAACACACTGGAAGTACGGTATCTTGCCTGTAATACAAAGAATGAATGACTACTCAGTTCTGAGGTCGTATAAAATAAAATAAAATAAAAAATTAATCCTGATCAAATGCATACTTGTAAACCATTTATATAGTTATTGTAAATCAACACGAGTTTAGTTTTTCGTCAAATAAAATAAAAACTGTAAATTTCAAAAGAGATTTGTTTTTTATAATATTTATTTATACATTATATAAAAATATTTTCATATTTACACATACATGCATAATAAATAAATACACAAACTCCAGGTTCAAAAATAAAATAAAATAAAATAATAATAATAACTGAAAGCTATTGTGCCTCTATTTATATAAAGTTGTGCTTGGGTTTTTTACAGCACCAAGGTACATGCTGAAGATTCTGTGCCAAAAACAAACAAATAAACAAATAAGCAGCTCTAAAAATACCTGTATTGATTTATTGCATATTAAAATGTGTTCAGGTCTATTTGGATCGGTAGTGTTATAATTAAAACTATCAATATTTAGAAAAGAACTAAAGTATTTAGGTAAAAAGTTTCATTAAAGATATGCGGGCAGGTAAATCGAATCACACACATTCACGTTCCAAACCAAGCGAAAAAGCGTAAACTAAGGTACAATATCGTGCGTTCATAATGCGTTGGTAAACATATGAAGTGAGGGATGAATGTGTGCTGGTGGGCCCTGTGGTGTATAACTGTTGTATTATAGCTGAAAATTTGTATACATTACAGAAAATCTGGACTGTACATCGAAGAACTTAACGATATACGTGTGTACTGACAATAATCCATTTCAGAGGACTGTCATGCTAATCATAGAGCTTACTAACGTGAACACAATTGATCGACAGTATGTTGCATCCATATAGGTGACAGTCACGTCTACGACGCTTATATGATTGAACTTCCATCACCGCTCCTCCTCGACTCCCGCCCAGGTTCTCCACTGACTGTTCAGACAATACCTAAAGTACAATATAAGACGCAATAATTGCATAGTTCTGTTTTTTTGTGTTGACTTGAATTTTGTGATCTATTTCAGCGGGCAGAGTGTGAGACAAGAATAATCTGGCTTGCTGAGTGTTCATAGGCGGAAGCTGAAGAGGAAGATAAGAGAGAGAGAAGTGAAATAAGATGTCTACTACCATATTTCAACTAGGTACAGTGGAACTCGGTATAAAGTGTACCGTGCACGAAAAGCAAATCTTTAAATGACAGGGCAAGGACTTTCAGTTTAGTATAGAATATCTGTTAATGTGACATTTAGTTATCAGGGTTGTTATGAGGTGACATGACAAAGCTCAGTTCTCAGATTTTTACATGCAGCAGACCACGATATCGGCAAATACCCACTGAGGCAGAGACGAAGACTTGAATTTTAAAGTAATGGCAACCTTCAAAAGTTACTTTAAATGGATGAAAACCAGACTTGATAATAAAGTCACTTGAGACCTTGGTGGGATTTCATATCTTTAAACTTACAAGGAGAAACACATTTTTATATTAAAATGTCTTGGTCAACTATAGCATAAGAAATTGTCATCTGAAGAATAAGTGGCACTAAAATAACACAAAAGTTGCATTCGCAGGTGAACTGAGGGGATAGTCCTGATCAAAGCAATTTGTAGTAAGTTGTTTGTACATGATGCATTACATTACATCCAGAAAATAGACATAAAAACTAAGAAGGAAATTCAGAGTGAATTGTGCCCGAAGACAACATGTCTGATTGTTGGCCAGATTAACTTAATCTGTTTTCATAATCATCCATTTTTTTTTGCTGTTTTCCAATAAAAATATCTGTACTTCCTTAACCCTTTGTGTTGTATGTTTTATATTTGTATTTGATACATTAGGCTTTTATGGCTCATCTACCACAATATAGGAGAATATGGAGCTCATATACATACACATGAAGAGGGAAAAAGTGCTTCCATTTTATTCAGAGGCACAAACTGAGCAAAAATTTGCAATTTGGTACAGTTGCTGATATTTCTACAGCCAAAAAGTAAGATGAAATTCTAATTTGTACGAGATCTGTCCATATATCTCCCCAAAATGGTCTAAGATCATATTTAAATGCTTGGTTTATGAATAAAGCTTTGTAGTTTTTTGTGTGTTATTTTTTATTTTATTGTTGTTTTTTTTTTGTTTTTGGTGTGTTTTTTTGTTTTTTTTTACACATAATGCAATGCAATACAATGATGACTGAGAGATAATCAAATAAACATTCTTGATGTATCATAATAGATACTGATATTTTAGAATGATTTTCTAAAAAAAAATGATGTGTGGAAAATCAAGTAAACCTAAGCTGCTTTAATCAAGTGATTATTCACCTTGAAATAGTAACTATATAAAAGTGACTTATGTTTACTTCCTAAAAATCATTAAAGATTTCACAGCAAAAAGCCATGTGAACGTTTTACCGAAAGGTCTTTTACTTGCTAAAAAAGTGCAAACTAGCAATCAGATGATAGAGGGAATGTAGTAGATTGTGAACAACAGGTTTTTCAGCTAAGTTTTGATCATGTTAATAATTTAGAGGCCTTTGAATTTTGTGTATCAAATATGATACAGTAGGCTTTATAGGGTTAAAACAATGTTAAGCAAAATTTAGTGAGCTCTTGCATAATGTTACTTCTTTAAGTAAATTGACTCTGGTTTTACAGGGGTCATATGATGCGATTTCAATTTTTTCTTTCTCTTTGGAGTGTTACAAGCTCTTGGTGCATAAAGAAGATCTGTAAAGTTGCAAAGACTAAAGTCTGAAATCCAAAGAGATATTCTTTATAAAAGTTAAGAGTCTGCCACACCTACCTAAAACGGCTCATTCTAACACGCCCCCACATACCTACGTCACTGTATGAGAAGATTTGCATAACGCCGCCCAAATGTTAACGCAAAGAAAGAAGGTGTAACTTTTATTCTCACTGTGATGACGCTGTGTGATTCGTTGTGAAAGCGAAACTACTTTGTTTGGCCTTCCAAAAGAGGACGATTCCGCTTCGTCATGCCTGGAGCTGATCCGTGCTGGTCGCTGAGGAAATACTTCAACTTCGCACTGTGGATCGCCGGATCGGCTTTCACTGTGGATGAAGTGTCCAGCCTGGGGTCGTCACATGTGGTTTCTGCAGGCATCACAATATGGTAAGGGACGTACCATTTCCGTCACACACTTGAGGAATTCGGCCAATCACCCGCACTGATAGCTGGCCAATTAGAGCACACCTTACTTTTCAGACTGATGAGCTTTGTAAAAATCTATGCGTTTCAGGAAGGCGGGGCATAGAGAAGAAACCAATAATTTACATTATGTGGAAAATAATGTGTTTGTTTAACCTTAAACCGCATAACACATTTCTTTACACCAAAAACACAAAATAATGTTCTTTTTCGCAGTAAAAAAAAAAAAAACAAACAAAAAAAAAAAAAAATCATATGAAGCCCTTTAAGGATCCTTTACTTATTTCACTGGAAATAGACAAACATAAAGTACTTATGTTTTGCACTGAATTTGCCTTGTTATTAGACTGCAAGTGGTTTGCGAATAAGACCCAGTGTTTCTCCATGAAACACGCACTAAAGTGGCACAACGATTAGGCAATTTGACCTTCAGTCTCTAACAAGCAAGTGAAGCGATTTGTGTTGTTAATAAAAGTAGGCAGGCATTACAGTAGAAGACTGACATTAGTAGTTCACACAGGGCCAACCAGCCAGCAGCATTAGTGTATTAATAGCTGCATTTAATTTGCAATTTCCCTAATGCTGTTTTAAAATAGTTTAATCTCTCTGGTTTGAGTGGGAACCTTGAATAGTAACAATGTGGTTCATTTGATTGATTGATTGAACGGTGAAGTTAATACATCCGGTGAATAGGGAATTGTACCTCAGAGTCGCCTGGAAGTTTTTGAAGTTCTCCCAAGTTCTACAATATGCAGGTACGCATGATCACTATGAATGCTTAGCAATGCATTTCTATAGTCTGCAGATGTTTCAAACTGCTTACATAAATGCATGCATTTGATTATTGCTTATGACTTCTGAATGATTAGGTACAGCATTACTGTATATGAAGCAAACAGGCTACATTTAAACTCAAAAAGCAGCTTCACACCATACTTGTCTACACCTCATGGGTGTCAGAAAACATCTGAACTTACTTGCTGGTGCCTCGGCTGCTTTCTCTGAAGGAAGAAATTTGAGGACAGAATTGTGGTTAGCAAAGATCAACCTGAAAGTGATGGCAAAACAGGGGCTCTGTTCCAAAACCTAGAGAGATGTCTTGCTGTCTATTAGGCAGCATTCTAACTGAAAATTGACCTCAGAAGTGACTGACGGCACACAAATAGCACTCCACATGGAAGTGACTAACCAAATGTTTGCAAAAGAGTTTGCAGTTAACACATTGCTAAGCAAACAATGCAGTACTTCTAAAAACACACAAAATAAATATTAGATTTTTATTCAACACTTCTCTGTATTAACTGAAATATATTTATGAACCACTTTTTTGCTTTCTCTACTTCACTGCACTACATAGACTAAGTTGATTAGTTTATATATTAGTTAACTGTGTAATCCTAAACATTTATGTCCATTTAAGTACATAAATCTTAAATTTATGCCTAATTATTATTTTTTATTTTTGTAAAATAAACATTGATTTTCAGTAAATATTTACTCACCCTAATGTTGTGGAATACAGGAAAACAATATAATATAATATATATAAATTAGAACTAAAATAAGTAATCCATGATTATTATAAATCATTAAAAACACACAAAAAAGTTCAACTCAGATGACATGAGGGTAAATAAATAATGATAGATTTTTAATTTTTGGATGACTTACCCCTCTAAATAGTCAGCACACACATTTTTAAAACAGAGGTATTGACTGCTTCATACCTTTGGTTTCTTCTGCCATTTTCTTCTCATCTGGAGCAGGTTTTCCTGGAGGTGAAGGAAAATAGTGCTTGTCATATTTTCTTTCAGTCTCCCGTGATTTCACATTTACACAATATGTGAATTTGACACCTTCATAATTGCACGTCAAGTATCCATGCTAAGTCTTTTAATCAAGTTTAAAATCAGAGTTATTTCTATTCTTTAGATGCCAGGAACACATGCACATGTGATTATATAATCATGGAGCAGAACATGAAAGGTGCACTTCCTGTCATATAAATAGAGAAATTCTGACATGACTTCATCTTAAGTTATATAACTTGACAGATCCAATTTTCCTGTGCCAACTGAAGTCTAGCAAGATTTTAATATTTATTTTTTTGCTTGATCCACCTTATAATCATCCATGCAGTAAGTTGTTTGTATTTTTACAAAAACAAAGAAAACATGTACCAGTGTTCACAACACAAAGCATCCATTGGAAAATTTATAGAAAATCAATTCCTCAATATTTTGCCACGCTTTTCTATTTCGTGCTGTGAGCTGTCAAGAATGCAATTTGGAAACTTTAGATCCAGTTTTAGGCTTGTTAGCAATGGAAATCAAAGATATTTTCTCTCTTTTTTTGGGGGGGATATTTAAAGATACAGAGATGTCTATCAGGCTTTTTACAATGCACTGTTAAAATAATCATTAAAACTTACCCACAACTTTAATAGCTTGTTTGGCTTTTGGTGTTGATGCTGCCTTTTTCTTGACTAATGATCAAGCATAATCAAACATATTAGATTGATGCTACAGTATACATTATAACACAGCATACAGTATACATTTTAAAGAGCACTATATTTAGCCTACTTTTAGTCACACTTGTCGATTACACTAAACAGGAATTGCTAGCTCTTGCAGCATTTGATGTGTTAGCCTTTTGAAGATTTCAATGAACTAAAGAAGTTAAAAGCACGTAAATACTGTATACTGGTTTTCTGTCAAGAAGTCAAGAAGTATTGCATGCAATAATTATAGTCTATTAGCAATCGAAAATGCAATGACCTATCACTCAAGATGGACAAAATCATTATTCAAATGTAGTTGTTTGGAGGATTACTGATTGAAAAATCCAGTTGGTCTTCAACACATTCATGCTTATTATTACTAATTTTAAATTTACCCACTGAACCCTCTTTATAAAACAGGAGATTCAAAAATTTAAAACAATATATATATATATAGTATATATATATAATATTATATAATATAATATAATAATATATATATATATAATTTTTTTTTTTTTTACAATATAGTATATTTATATTTATGAGTTAACTATACATAGACATTATATATATATATATATATATATAATATATATATATATATAATATATATATATATATATTAATGTGGTCAGATAAGTTCAGATGAGGTAAAAGCCATAGGGGGGTTGTCAAACCCCTAACCCTTACATTTGAGCAATAGTAAAACTTTAATTGCAAACAGTACTTTACAATAAAATTACCTACCCTCTGCTTTGGGCTTCACTTCCTTTACAGCTTTCTCTTCTTCCAATGAAGTGACCCCCCCAAAAAGAGTATAGAGTTATTTGATGAACTATGAACTAATCAAATAAATGACAAGTAATATTTATCAATACCCATACATTCTTTAAGAAACAGTGTTTCATAAGACTGGATTTCATTTGATGTTTAGATGCAAATAAACAAAATGGCATATGGAGAAAACCATACAACAACAAATCATTTTCAATTCACACAAATCTAGAAGCTTTTGTAAGCAATCAATCCAAAAGTACAGTAAAGGAGCAATGTGCAATTCAACTAAAGGTATAACATGTATAGCAGAAACCACTATATTTACTCTCAGCAAAACTCTGACCAACACTTTAAAAAATAAACAGCATGGCGGAATATTTTATGACATTGCCAGGGGGTGGCTTACGAAGCGAGACAAATATCATCCAGTGTGAAATATTTATAGCTGTTACCAATTTCTAAACACCCAGTTTAGGATACAATTGAACCTCTTTCTGTGTGTATTAAAGGAACTAATACAAGAGAATAATACAAGGATTAAGACTTCTTCCTTCTTTCAGAACTTTAAGCTTTTGAGTATGAAAAGCTATACATTTAAGCTATAAATATATGTGTACTGTATGTATAAGCTGTGCAGTAGGTTACCTTTATGTGAGGTTGTTGTTACTTTTGCCTTCTTTGTTACTGCTGGCTCTAGTGAGAAAAAGATGTTCAAGATTCATGGTGCGGTACTTGTCTTAAAGAATCAAAATAAAAGGAAATGAAAAACAAGTATCTCATCAGTTCTTGACAATTATATTTATTCTCTGATCATTTTTAATGAAGCATCCGTATCAGTATTATTTCACAGGTAAACACAGGAGAATTTATGATGCAATAAATAAATAAATGGATAAATGCATGAAATATAATATTACATTATGTGTATATAATATATTATAAATAATATGCCACAATAAAATGTACCTTTCTTAGTAGAGGTAGGTTTTGCCTTTTCTTTAGTGATCACTCGCTCTGTAAAAGAGGAAATAATAAGCTACTGCTCATGAATATATAACTACTGCAAAGTCTTCCTGAACCATAATTACCTGTCCTTTTAGAAATCTCTTTCACAGCGATCAGCCCTAAATCATAAAAAAATGTTTTATTTAGTAAGAAAATAAATCTAAAATTTTAATTTAGCCATCATTTTTCTATTATCCTTACCTTTCTTTGCCACTGCAGGTTTTACTTTGGCTTTAGTAACTGTGGGCTCTTGAACACACAAAAAAATGAAATATAAATGCACAAATTCAAATCCACACATACAAAATATATAACAATGTTGTTATAATAATGACAAACACTGAGTAAAGCATCTTCTCCAACATGATTAGTGGTATTATAAACTCACATACTGCCTTTTCATTTTAAATCGGATCTCACCCTTCTTCGTAGGAGCTGCTTTGGCTTTTTCTTTTGGCGCAGCTGGTTCTGAAATTGAAGGTCAAAGGTTATTACTTGCTTCAGGTTTGTTAACATAAATAGAAAAATATAATACATTCTTACTACTGGCACGAACTCGAGACTAATTACTACTATACCTTTCTTTTTAGTGGCTTGTTTTGGCTTTGCCTTAGCAGCGTCTGGTTCTTAAGCAAAGGAAACATTACATCAGATTTCTTTTAAAAAAATAGTAAATTATTATCATGTAGAATTAAATCTCAAATATATTTTGCGGTAAACACCTTTCAGTAAAGTTGGAGCTTGATGAGTTGTTAAAATCGGAACTTCTGATTCTGAAAAACACAGTGGTGTTAAAAACTCTTGTGATTTATTAATTCTTAATATTTTTGGCATTGATAGCCACATGATTTAATTAGTAATAATAACAGATGTCAATCATCTGTATAAGTGCATTAAAATAGTTTTGAATACCTGGAATAGCCGATGGTGGTAATGGGCTACTTGTAACTATATGATGCACTGTAAGATAAAAGATGAAGTACATTTCAGGGCATTAAAGAACATTTGAAGTATGTTTAAAAGCGTTTTATGTAAAGCACATTGAGTTACTGTAATTGTAGGTGACTGTATTACTCACCATACCAGCCAGGTGGCGCTGGGCAGTACACAGGTGTTGGTCGGCACATAGGAACTGTTTCACCAGGTTGTGAAATGAAAGATTCAGAGTTACAACAGACTGACTGTAGATTGCGTGCTATTGCTGCTGTCTTTTTGCATTATGTGAATGTAACGGAATGTAATATTAAAAAGTCACAAGGCTATGAGTTGCACTCACGATCCTGTATCGGAGCTGGAGCAGCTGACACTTCCATGTCCTCTGAGGCTCGAGATCCTGTTATTAGGAGAAGGGAAAGCACCGCTGTCATATAGTTAGATCAAATGGAATTTCAAATTTTGCCATCAACGGTTGAGCCAAAAATTTTAAATCTGTCATCATTCACTCATTGATCAAATCCTGTATGATTTCTTTCTTCTGTAAGAACACAAAAGAAGATGTTAAGCAGGATGTTCATGCTGTTCTTTTTCATATAGGCCTATAATGAAAATAAATTGTATCCAGGGCCTTTCAGGCTCCAGAAATGACGTGAAAGCATTATAACAGCATATGATTTGTGCCCAGTATCTGAAATCATATAATTAATTGTATAAATCAAAATAATTAACACATAAGCTGTTTGGCACTCAAAATCTTCCTCTCCACGGTAGGTTGAATTTGTGTGATTTGAATATGTGCATATTTAATTTTGCAGATTTGGAATCTTGGATTTGGACTTGGATCTTTGGATTTGGAATATCGCTGACAATTTATATGGACCACTTTTTATATGGTGCTTTTTTTTGTTGTTGTCATTTTTAGAGCTTGATAGTCTCTCATTGCCATTCATGTACATTATGTGGAAAAGAGTGTGTGAACATTCAGCAAAGTATCTTCCTTGAAGAAAGAAAGTCACATGAGTTTGTAGCGACATGAGGGTGAATATGATGGCAGAACTTTTATTTATGGATGAACTATCCCTTTAAAAAAGTAAAGTATGATCAGATGATGTGGATTTACTTCTCGTTTTGGGTATGTTGACAGCCGCTGCCTTTGGTTTTGGAGCTGTGAAGCAGAGAGCAAATTTGATTCTGCAATATTCATTGCTATGATTATAAAAATCATTTGAAACAAGTATGGGTATGATGATATATAAAGGCAGGCACACATTGTGCTTGTTCTTTTTTACCTTTATTTGCTTTCTCTAGTCTTGTTCTTATTGGAGCCTCTTTTTCTGATGAGCAAATGTTAGTGAGGAGGCGATAAAAAGGACTTCAGTACAATATTCTTCCACAAACAAATGCCTATCTATATTTAATATTCTGATCTGAGAAAAAAAACAATAACTCTGCACCTTTTCTCTGTTTAAGCAGGGGTTCCCTTCTCTTAGTCTCTGCTTCTGGAGAATGAAAACATATTAAACCATATCAAATTAGCTTTCAGATCAAAACAAGTATGATTATCTTCAGATTTGCTCAGCTGAAAATTAATTGTCAAACTTTACAGTGTTTGCTGGCATAATGAGAACATTGTGTCAAATGCACCATAAAGGACGTTTAATTGGAAATGTATATTTTTCATTTTTATTAACTGTGGAAATAAACACATTGAATTTGAATTTAGGAATAAATTAATTTCCTAAAGTGAAAAATTGGCATGAAATGGCCCATAATGCAGTTGGCTCACAATGCTTTATATACATATATATACGGTATACAGTGGTGTGAAAAAGTGTTGGCCCCTTTCCTGATTTCTTATTTTTTTGCATGTTTGTCACACTTTAATGTTTCAGATCATCAAACAAATTTTAATATTACACAAAGATAATGCAAGTAAATACAAAATGCAGTTTTTAAATGATGATTTCATTTATTAAGGGAAAAAAGCTGTCCAAACCTACGTGGCACTACGTGAAAAATTAATGACCCCTCCTGTTAAATCATGAAAGAACAGCAATTAACCACATTATTTTAAAAAGCTGAGTTAAATTTCACTAGCCAAACCCAGGCCTGATTACTGCCAGACGTTGAATCAAGAAATCACTTAAATAGAAGCTGTCTGACGAAGTGAAGCATGGTTAAAGAGCAACACATCATGCCGTGATGTAAAGAAATTCAAGAACAGATGAGAATCAAAATAGTTGACATGTATCAGTCTGTAAAGGGTTATGAAGCCATTTCTAAGGTTTTGGGACTCCAGCGAACCTCGGTCAGAGCATTATCCACAAATGGAGAAAACTTGAAACAATGGTGAACCTTCCCAGGAGTTACCAGCCAACCAAAATTAATCCAAGAGCACAACGACAACTCATCCAAGAGGTCATAAAAGAACCCAGAAAAACATCTAAAGAACTGCAGGCCTCACTTGCCTCAATTAAGGTCAGTGTCCATGATTCAACAATAAGAAAGAGACTGGGCTAAAACAGCATCCATGGGAGGAGTTCCAAGGCCAAAGCCACTGCTGACCAAAAAGAACACAAAGGCGCGTCTCTCATTTGCCAAAAAATATCTAGATTATCCCCAAGACTTTTGGGCAAAAATTATGTGGACTGATGAGACAAAAGTTTAACATTTAGGAAGGTGTGTGTCCCGTTACATCTGGCGAAAAACCAACACAGCATTCATTAAAAGAACATCATACCAACAGTCAAACATGGTGGTGGTAATGTGATGTCTGGGGCTGCTTGGCAGCTTCAGGACTTGGATGACTTGCCATAATTGATGGAATCATGAATTCTGCACTCTATCAGAAAAGCCTGAAGGAGAATGTCCGGCCATCAGTTTGGGACTGAGTTATGTGACGGACAATGATCCTAAAAACACCAGCAAGTCCACCTCTGAATGGTTCAAGAAAAACTAAATTAAGGTTTTGAGTGGCCAAATCAAAGTCCGGACTTAAAAAAAAAAAACTCCAAATTGAGATGCTTAAACAGTCCAATCATGCTCGAAAACCCTCCAATGTGGCTGAATTTAAAACAATTCTGCAAAGAAGAGTGGGCCAAACTTCCTCCACAGCGATGTGAAAGACTCATTGCCAGTTATCGCAAACACTTGATTGCAGTTGTTGCTGCAAAGCACAACCAGTTATTAGATTTAGGGGACAATTAATTTTTCACGTAGGGCAACGTAGGTTTGGACAGCTTTTTTCCCATAACAAATGAAATTATCATTTAAAAACTACATTTTGTATTTACTTGCATTATCTTTGTGTAATATAAAAAATTGTTTGATGATCTGAATCTTTTAAGTGGACAAATATGCAAAAAATTAAAAAACAGTAAGGGGGCAAAAACCTTTTCACACCACCTGTATATATGTATATATATAAGCGATATGATATATATACAACTTATCAATAGATTAGTATACGTTCTAGTTTTGCACAGGCTTGCTGAGCTGTACTGCTAAAGCAAGCAGTTTGCTGTAGATATTGGCAGGTGCCTTGAGCTAAACCAGCTTTAATCAAACAAAACAATGCATCACATACTCTTGTGCTCAAGGGTGACTCTTTTAGCTGTGAAATGAAAAACATGAACAACGACTTGAATCAGACAAAACTGCTTTGTTTAGAGAGAGTTGAAAACTGTCTGCAGCAACAGGTCACTTCATGATGACGAAATCTCTGAAAGCCTACTGTACACTGATGACAAAAGTATTTTCTAGATCTATACACAACTGATGTTGCAATATATTATACTGCTCTACAAATTGGCACATTAAAGCAGAAATACTCCTAATGTCCTAAAGTATTCCTAAGAGTCAGGGTTTTGTTTTAAAAAAATTAAAATAAAAAAAGATATACAGATATGCACCAGGGGGCACTATTGTGTATGTCAAAGCTATTGGAAGTAAGAAAAAAATGCAGCTGTTTTACTGATAAAAGATCCTCAGTGATGTCCTCTAAAACAGATTACTGTTTTATTATAGGTCATAGATGAGATCCTATACTTTTCTTTCATTTAAAATTAAGCTTCCAAAGCTATAGATAAACACAAATAGACAAACTAACAGGCCATAAAATACAAGTTACTTGTTATTGACTTATGTTTATAGAACTGTTGTATAAAAATCTGTGGTCTCATGCCTATGATTAAATAATGACTAAATATGTAGGTCATTACTGAAAAAGCTATTTTACTTAAACTATTTAAATTGATTGTTTATAGACTATATACACTATATTTGCATGCCCAAGCATAATCCATGATACTCAAAGAAAACATACTTAAAGTTTTTTTAAAGTATCTATTATTAACTTCTTGTAATTGTAAATAAATAAATAAAATAAAAATGAAAAGAAATAATTATTAGCTACAATAAACGTATTTTATTGAATAAACACACCTCTTTTCTTTACTTTATCAGGTTCAGCTGGAAGGAAAAAGGAGAAAAAGGACAATGAGTGACAATAAATGTAGCACTTTAATTCTTAATTCCACTAGATGGCGACTGTGAGTGAACATATTTGTCTGCATAACATTAGAAATCTCTATACAACAATACAAACCACCAAACATTGCTTTTGTCTAGCAATTTCAGACATGGTTAGGGAGAGAAACAAAAATTAATCTCGAAGCACAGCTTGTTTTTGATATTCTGTTCTGTAAGCACAACCAAGTTAAATTGTAAAATTAATAGTATTTAGTAGAAAACAGAATGATATGAGATTAGAGTAAGGAGTAAGTGTCAGTAAGAGAGCAAATATCTATGAATTTCTGTATCTGTTGATACAGAAATTACCCATATGGTTCATAATTCTGTATGCACAATTTATAGTCCTTTGTGTTTATGTGTGTGTGCGCGTGCATATGTTATCTTCATAAATGTATAGTACATCCACCTTTTCATTCACTTCTATACCACTGATGCAAATCTGTTTTTAGGTACACATCATTCACCAATTCATGATTATATTTTTAGCATGCACTTTATTGCATGTGCAAAATACAAAATACCTCTCGGTCAGCTGTTTTTTTTTTTTTCATGAAAGGCTCATAATATTTGTTAGAATAGATATCACAAAGATACCGGCATGTCTCTCTAGATCTATGATTTATCCATGAGACATGGCCAGTGTGAATGGCTCTGTTATGCAGAAAACTGAAAATATGCCCAGGCACTTTTATTATATTTTAAAACAACATGCATGATATTGACCTTGCAAGTCAATACCAAATACCTTTTTCTTCCTTTGGTTTAGTGTCTTGGGCTTTTTGAGGCTCTTTATGTATTACTGAATGCATACAAGGACAGGTAGAGGGCTCTTTTTGTTTGTCTGGACACAAACAAATGCAAAATAGTGAGTGTCGTTATAGACTACAGTGATTCATTTCATTTCTTGCCTATTTTAGCCATCTCATATGAAACATCGGCTCTGACGTTGTGTGTTTTTTGCTGGCACACAGACTTACTTGTCAACACCACAATCAAATCAACTGCAAAAAATCTATTATGATGTACATGAACAAAAAATTATGAAAGTGTTCAAAAAAGACACAGACTAATGAGAGGTGTATTAGATTAGCCTTGTTTAAATCAACACAGGATGATAAAGATCACATTGGCAGCCAAACACGGAGATAAATGTCTTCTACAGCTTAATATATTGATGTCATTATCATTAAAACCCATAATGTGCTTATGACATCAGAGGCCAATGCCAGATTTTATGTCCATAAATCAAAATGTTATTACCGAAATTAATTTTTAAAGTGGTGGTAGTAAATCACAGGATACAAATATGACACCTTCATTATAAGTTTGGATAGCATAAATTTGTCAGAATTAATGTGACAATTTTTGATTAAATGCCACCCCATCAGTAAAGAGATTGGATTATTGTAGGGAAGCCAGCTAAAAATAAAAACAGGTTGACAACCTCGCCAACAAACGGAGAGTAACAATAATGACATATCTGAGGATACTGGCTGAGAAGCAGGGAAATGTTTTTAGCGGCTGCAAGAATTCCAAGAAGTATCTTTGAATATTAATTATATTGAAATTCAAAAAGCCGGTTTTGATTGTGTTGCTTACATGCTTGCGGGGAATTACAGGGAGGTGTCATTCAAAATGCCTTTAACCCTAAATGCTAATGCCATTTTTGATATCAGTCAACCCTGCAGCCGAGTACATGATCTGTGTTATTAAAACAGCATGCATTCTTCCTTCCTTCCTCTGTTTTCTCACTGACCTTTGGTGCAGAAGTTTATTAGCTAATAAAACATATTTACTCTTTTCTGATTAAGATCAGCAGGGGCATTGAAAGCTGTAAGATAGGATATTATCACTATGACTTTGATTTGCCATTGAAACTTCATATATTGAATTTGTGCAGATTTCTGTATGAAATGACATCAGGATAAATTCACTAAACAGTTGTGCTGCTTTTGCGCATTAAACCACCATCACAATCCAGTGTAACTAGACACTATCTGCGTTGGTATAGCGCTGCTCAATGTGTATTTAAAGTCACTGTCACTAATTTCTGAGGAAATTAACAATGTCAAAATTCAAATAATAATTAAATTTAAATTAAATTAAGCAAACACTATACACACTAGAATTGGTACGGACACTCTTCTCTTTTTAAAAATATAATAAAACATTTAATAAAAGAAAAACTTACCAATATAAATAAAATGTTCTCTATTTAGAGACAAATAGAAAGCACTTACACTTGTAATTGGGTATGGTTCTAAATTAAATAAAAAAAAATAATAATAAACGAAGTAAATTAAAATGTGCTCTAAGTTGGGGACAATGTAGCACTGAAACTGTAATTGGGTTACTGACGTTTAAATAAAATAAATAAACAATAATAAAATAAAATGAAATAAAATTCAATTACATTTCTCTACTTGGGGCAATAGTGGCCAAGTTACACTGTATGTGTACTGAGTCTTGTAAAATAATAAAAAAAAAATAAGAAAATAAATTTTCTCTATTTGGGACAAAAGTAGCACTGCCTGTAACTGTTGTACTGATTTTAAATTCAAAATGAAAATAAATTATAACTAAAAAAATATAATAAGTTACATATTTAGAAACAATAGTGCACTGAATTAGTACTGACTTCTTTTGTAGCCTCTTGCCACAGGTGTCTCGATTCTTTTTCTTTCAACTTCCTCGGCTGCCGGGGTGTTTTTAAGAAATAAAGTAGCAAACAAAACAAAAGGGAGTGTTCAGCCAGGAAAGGAAAATAGTAAAGACAAAAGACAAGACAATGTACTTGCTTTACACACACACAGACACATCCACACAATGCCAACTTTGATGTTCAGATCTTTTTTGTACTTTGTTTGTGCTTTCTGTGCAGACTGTTCAACCCCATGGGTCAAAATGGATCTCTTCAAGTCCCACATTTTTCCTCTCTCTCCCCTAACAACAGGCTTCTTTCTCTCAGCAGGGATTTATTCTATTGTGTGCAACATATCTAATGATGTTCTTGATAGAGGAATGACAGAGTATCTGCTGTTTGCCTGCAGGCAGGGCCGAGATTCTCATTTTTCTGGCCTGCTCTCTGCAGTAAATGGAATGGGGTGATGTTATTGCTGTAATTTTCTGCGGAGCACAACATTTTAAGAACTAAAGTATAAAGTAGTAAAGTCAAAAACAAGTCAAATCTATTTGAGTTAACCTTGTCAATAAAACAGATCAGCAGGACAAAACCCTGTGATATTTTTGGACATGAAACAGGTCGAAAAAGACTCTAGAATATTCCTTGATGATGGAGCCAAAGCAAGCACACACACTGCATTATGGACATTTTACAATCAGACTGTATTGCTGGCATTTATTTAATGAATAATACTGATTATACATTTTTTATAAACTTTTCATACACTGTACTAAAATAAAACACACCACCACACACACACACACTCAGTCGTTTTGTGAAAAGTGGGGACATCGTATGTTATTGCTCTACACCAACCCTACCCCTAAACCTACCCTTACAGGAAACTTTGTGCTATTTCAGATTTTCATTACACTCCATTCTGTGTGATTTATAAGCGTTTTGAAAAGTGGGGACATGGGGGTAATGTCCTGAAAAGTAACCTTCTCCTTGTAATACCTATGTCATACATTTGTCACAAAACTGCGCACACCACACACAACACACACACATAATATTAAATATGATGCACACACACGTAAAAAGCAAGCCCACAACGTTAAAAGCACACACACACACTGTACACTTCTACACATTTTGTTAATAAAATAAAATAATAAACTGAAATAAAAAAAATTATAAAATAAACTAAAATGTAATAAAAAAAAGACGATTATTATGATAAGACAAAGCAAGCATACACAGTGCAATGTATTATTATCCTATTTCTTATTGCTATACTAAATTGAATCTCATTTTTGTAAAAAAAATAAATAAATAAATAAACTAAAAAAATGCTTACGCCAGCACCTGTGTAGTGATCAGGGATGTGTCTGTGGAAATTTAATGAAAGCATGGCTAAAAATAAACTGATTACATTTCACTTCATAAAGGCAGCGGTCAATTTAGGATATGCATGAGTCATATTAAATTCAGTGTGCATAAATGCCCACAAACTTTACATACATTTGTGATCTGCTCATTGCACAAACAGCAGGAGATCAATATGTTGCTGCAAAATCACTGTAGGTGAAAAACAGACTCTCAACAAATTTAACTAGAAAAGTAAAGTTTGAATGACACCTTGTCTAAAAGTTTATCAGCTAAAACTTGCTATGGTTTCTAAAGGTGCTCTTGAATGGACAGTATAATGAGCTTTTCTCCTTTACCAAATAAACCTCTCTGTATAAGTATCAGTTCTCCATGTATTCCTGTGGCACCGTGTGTATGTCACTGTGTTCCAGTGTTGTCTCTGCAGGCACAAGCACACCTTATTCTGCTGTTCCCAGACAGAAGCAGCAGCAATCAGTTATCTGAACTCATCTGAGTTCTGAGTCTGTGATACTGCTGTGTCATACACCGTCTCAGAGCGGGATTAGATTTCCATCTTGCAATACACACATGGCTTTATCCCCAATCTCCTCTCCAGATTTTAATCTGATACCCAGTAGGATCCTTTGCCCTCAGGAGGAATTCAGTAAAATTCTAGTTCAACACCATATCGATAAATCAAATAACAAGAATAACTGGAAAGCGAGGAACACATCTCACAGGAGGAAATCATATTATCGAGATCCGTGTGCTTTTTGTGCTTTTATTAATTGCAGTTTTATACATGGCGAGGTTATACCTTTTTTGCATTCTAGATTTTGTGGTGTTCAGCAGGGATCACAACTCCCCCCCCCCCCTTCCCTTGCTGAGGGGATCCCAGAAAGTATATTTATTCAGATTTTATTATTGATTATAATATTAATTAAATTAACCATTAAAAATAATATTGTAAAATACGTATTTTAGATAATTGAAAAATATGTATTTTAATAAATAATGAAAAAAACTAAACTATAAATATAATAAGACAATTCTTAAATATTCAGTTCAATAAATAAAGTTCAATATATGGTCACTTTAACATAACAGTTTCATAGTTGGTCAAACATTTAATTAATGAGGTCAGACCCCTGTGATCTTTAACTAAACAAGTGGGAGTTCAGCTGCACAATTTTTTTCTCTCTCTTGAGTGTTACACACTCTCTGAAAAAAAAGCTGGTACAAAATCTGTCACTGTGGCGGTACCTTTTCAAAAGGTACACCTTTGAACCTAAAGAGGCCATATTAATACCTAAAGTGTACCTAAATGGTACAAAAAAACTAAACAAATGGTGACAGCTTTTGTAACTTTTTTTCTGAGAGTGCAGCAGAGACCAGCGCAGAACACCAAGCAACTAGACACATACCAACATCATCCTAATGCTGTGGAGTAGATGGAAAAATTAGCCATAAGGAAGTCTTTGGAGATCAATGTTTGAGGCCTAAGGGTCTGCTCAACCCACCAGCAACCGCCACACAGCCCCACACACACACACACACACATGCGCACACACACACACACACACACATACACACACCACCATCAGGCTTGTTGTAGAACACCACTCCTCCACAGTCAATAACCTTGGAGCTCATAAGTGTTGGCATAATTTTCTCATTTTAATTCTGGTTCATTTTCTATGCTTCATGCAAGTAAACTGTTGCTATGTTTGCTACTGTACCTTTAGGGATCGGTTCTGGTTTTGGTGCTTTTTCAGCAGTTTCCACTTCCTCTACGCTTTCATCCTTTTCATCTTTCTCCTCTTCTTTCAGGGTTGTTATGTCTTTGAATAAACAAGCAAACATATTTATAAGGCTCGCCGGATAGTCTTTACAACTTTAAGTAACCAGTAACAATTTATTTTCCTTTGACCTGTTATTCTTGAACGCTGCCAAGCGTTTTTGGCAGAAGCTAAAATTTTCCATTGTTGGTGGCTAGATTGCATTAGCGTTTGACAAAGAGATATAATCAGATGTAATTTACATACAGAACCATTCTTTTCAATTATTCTATTGAGACATGATCATTCAGACTTCATTAGCAACATCAGTTAGGAGCTGGAACAGGTGGTTTAGCTTTGCGCAAAGTGAATTAGCAAGTCAGCTAAATTAAGTTAGCAAGGTAAAGTCAAGCTGCCCTATGTTTAACTACCATTAGTAAAAAGCAAAAGGTATAAGCAGTATACATAAAACTTACGAATAGCTTCATGTGCTGCTGCTACTAAGACAATGATTATGACCACTAATTCTAACTTTTTACTCATTCTAGCCATAATAACCTATTTTGAGCTTCTCTCATTTGGAAGTGCATCTTCATTTGGCTTAACCCAGTGTTTTCCTTGATCATCCAGAACTCTGATGCCCTTGAATGACCCCTTTGGAGACAAGTGTTTGGTGACAGCTGACTTGAAAGCAGTCTCTCATGGATTCTAACAGTTTCACTGGCAGCTGAGCAGCAAAGCACCAGCTGCTGTTCTTTGATCCGCCCAGCATGAATTAGACTTCAATCAGAAACTCAAATGGGGTCCTTTCCTACCAGCATATTTGGATATGTATAGTAGCAAACTTCGACTAAACTATTTTTGTGTGATAGCAATGGCTAAATGGTTCAAGTGTTTGGTTAAAATCTAGAAAACCTACAGGCAGTACATTTGAGTTTTTATAAAGTTTTCAAAATGAAATTACAGACTGATATAACAGTTACAGATTTATAAAGAATTCCAATTTTCACTACTTATATGGTTTCCTAACAGTTCCTGTTCTTTTAGTACTTTTAAGGAATAAATAAATGCATAAATAAAATCCAATAAATGGCTTTAAATGTATAATAAAACAATAAAATGTAAACAAACAGAATGTGTTAAAATATTTAATTGATTATTTTATATAATACTAAGACAAAACGCAAAAATTTTTTTTTTCCCCCCCCCCCCCCAAAAAGTGTTGACGTATTAGAGGAATTCGCTCGGGAATCAGATTACATTGGTTGTGTTGAATGTTTTTGATTCACTAGAAAGAATTAGTCTCAGAGTGAATCATTGAAGAATCGGACTACACTAGTAGCGCTGTATTCTTCTGAATCACTAAAAAGAACCGACTCATCGAGTCACTCCATTGAAAATCGGATTAGGTTGGGTTGTATCATGTGTTTGATTCACTAAAAAGAACCGTTTCAGAGTGATTCGTTTGGGAATCGGACTACACTGGTTGCGCTCTGTTTTTGGTTCACAAAAAAGAAAAGACTCCGAGTCATTCCTTCGGAAATCGGACTACACTGTATGTTTTTGATTCACTAAAAAGGACCAGTTAATAAAAGTTGTTTGGGAGTCAGACTACATTGGTTATGCTGGTCATTTCACAATGCAGATTCACTGACGGTGCTGCAGAACTACTGAATAAGTCCAGGAAACTCTGCAACTATATTTTATGTTACCCTGATGAATCAGCAGAAGAATGCATGTGTGAAAACTTCTTTTTTCTTTTTTTTTTTAATTACTGGCTATATTGTTTTGACATGGACACATTAAAAAGATTTGCAAAAACAAACAAATAAAACAAAACAAAAATGTACTGTATCTTTTAGAGTCAAAAACCAAATAATCTTGGTACCTTTCTCACGTGAAGAGCCATCATCTTCATCAGCCACCACTGTTGTCTCATCTCCACCTGGTTCGGAACTAACTACAGGTGTTGTTACTATAATATCATCATTATCTTCCTCATCCTCACCCCTTATCTGTTCCTCTCCCTCCTCTTTTCCCTCTTCCTCCTGCTCCTCCTTATCTGCAACATCATCAGCTAGCTCAGGCTTTTCAATAACACCCTCACCCTCACTTGTTATATGTTTTTCAGAGTCAGCGTCTTTCAGTCCAGCACCAGTCTCATCTTTAAGACTGTCTTCTGTAACCTCACCATGATCCTCAGCTAGATCTTTTGCTATCTTATCATCATGGTCATCATATGGGATATCAGTTGCGGCTAAGCCATCTTGTGAGTCAGCTAAATCAGCTACTGCATCATCAGCTTTAGCAGCACTCTCCTCTATGGTTGTTAATAGCTCTGAATCACCATCAGCTTTAAGAAGTATAGCTTCCTCACCAGTTTCTTGCGCTTCAACATCAGTGACTGTAGCACCAGCATCAGCTATGATACCAAGAGCAATGACGATATCAGCCTCTTTCTCCTCACTTTGGTCATCTTTTTGGTCATCATCAGTAATGCCATCTACTTCTTCTTTTTTCTCTTTATCATCAGCAGGAGTATCTTCTTTTCCATCTTCGTCCTCAGGTGGCTCTTTAACTACATCAATTTTATCCTCCTCCTCCTCTTCTTCAGCTGCCTCAGCTTCTTTAGAAGTGACTTGTTCTTCTTTCACCTCATAAGGTTCAGCAGGGATTGAAGTATCTTCCCTTTCGACAGCAGGAGCAGCAGCAGCTTCCTCTTCCTCCTTACCTTTTTCCACAGTTTCTTCTGCTGCTGCTTCCTCCTCTTCATCTTCTGCTTCTTCCTCAGCATCAGCTTCCATTTTTTCATTTTCTTCAGCCTCCTCCTCCACAGCTTCCTCTGCTGCTGCTGCTTCCTCATCCTCTTCCTCCTCAGCATCTGCCTTCTCTTCCTCCTTTTCTTCAACCTCCTCTTCTTTTCTCTCCTCCTCCACAGCTTCCTCTGCTGCTTCCTCCTCCTCTTCCTCCTCAGCATCTGCCTTCTCTTCCTCCTTTTCTTCAGCCTCCTCTTCTTTTCCCTCCTCCACCACAGCTTCCTCTGCTGCTTCCTCCTCCTCTTCCTCCTCAGCATCTGCCTTCTCTTCCTCCTTTTCTTCAGCCTCCTCTTCTTTACTCTCCTCCTCCACAGCTTCCTTTGCTGCTGCTTCCTCCTCCTCAGCATCTGCCTTCTCTTCTTCTTCTTCCTCCTCCTCCTCCTCTTCTTCTTCTTCATCCTCTTCTTCCTCCTCCTCGATCTCATCACCATCTTCTTCCTCTTCTTCTTCTTCATCTTCGTCCTCATACTCTTCGTCTTCTTCTTCCTCCTCCTCCTCTTCTTCAGAAAGCCCCTCATCTTCCTCCTCCTCGTCCTCTTCCTCCTCATACTCCCCTTCTTCTTCTAACATCTCCTTGGCCCGTATCTCTGCAACTATATCATTAGGTTTTCAGAAATATCAGTGAAGCTGTAAGAATGTATGGGGTTCAAACCAAAAGCCCCACAGTATTTGCCAGAAGCAAAATAATATTTGGCTAGACATACACAATCCAATGCATAACATATCAGATTTATATGATGCATATTATGTGTTTTACTAGTTGAATACTCAGAAGACATGCACACAGTTACATCTTTTAAAAAATGAATGTGCAAATGTTGATGGATAAAGGAATACATTGCTTGGCTTGGATGAGACCTCGTAGTCAATTTCTGTTAAAGTTGGCATTGAAACTGAAATTGTGATCATCTTTTTTCCCCTATTGTGACATGTGACAGTTTTGAATTCATAGTAACTTTAAGCCAACTGAGGTGATTACGTATTTTTGTACACCAACCCAGAGGTTAGCATCACACTGGTTCCCTTGTCATTGGCTTTTGGATTATTGCAGAAAATAAGCTCTATGACCAACAAAGTTTATGATTCTTACACATTATGTTCTTACACATTTTGATAATCTTCAAAAATGAACACAACTAATTTTTAATACAATCGGCAAATGTAAAAAGCCAAATGTAAGCTATAAACAAACTATACCATGGTTGCATGACTTCAACGTCACCACCATTAAGTTTCTGGCAGCTCTTTTAGTCTTTATATAAAAAAAACATTTTCTCTGAAAGTTATGAACACAATGAAGCTGTAAAAGCGGACTAGTGAATGGATGTTTTTTTTTTCTGTTCGGCCTAATGTTCCTGACAACCTTTGTAGTTCCATTCAGCCAGTGGTTAACAACTGCCTTTTTCAAGACAAGTAAAAGCTTCAAAAAAATCATATGGGGGTATTACTGATGTGTTTTACGTCATAGAATAAAACGTTAAAATGAGTATCTTGAGCCTGTGTTAACCACAGACCTTATGTCAGGCATTTAAACAAAAATCCATTTAGAAATCACCCACTGACTTCAGGATGATGGAATCCAGAAGGTTTAAAATACTAACTGGTTTCCAGGTTTTAGTCCACAAAAATACATAATACGTGGTTATTTAAATAAATATGTCCCGCCCTAATTTCCTCTTTCCACACAGGAAGGAAAACAGCAGTCTTAAACCATGTCATTGCATCTTTAAGAGGTTCTTTGAGCATTGTACAATAAAATGCATCGCAAAGGGCAGTTCACAGCATCTAAAATTACTGTGTGACTGCAGGGCGTATACTATCCACTTAGAACAATAATTACGGTTTATCATACTCCTCCAGTGACAGTGCCTATACGTCTAAGGAGTGCACAGCTAATTTCCTGGTCTCTTAGGTGCCCCTATGTCAGCAATTATAGACTGTACCTTTAAAGCAAAACCAGGCCACACAAATTTATGAGTTCCCTTAAGTGTTAATATGACAAATGACAGCAAATGTGTCGCCCATATAATCAAATACAGACTTTTATTATACATATGTGAGACTATTTTTATTCACAAACATTTGCATTAGCTGAAACTGATAATGGTGTTTAGATGCTTTCTGCATTAGCTTTACCATTTAGAGATGGCTTAATGATAATTTCATGAAGATGTTAATGGACAAATACATGCAGCTTTATGGAACACTGATTAGCATAGGGAGCATAATTAGGGTGTGTGAAAACAAAGGGAAAAGATTATGAATGGCACCAAATGTAACAACACAATCAATGACAGCATAATGCCCATTCTCCATAAAATACTCTAATGCTTGCCCTCCTAATGCAACTGTAATATAAATGTGTTAATTACAGACTCAAGCAAACTGTTATCTGTTATGCTGATGGTTTATGTACTCTCTAATGAATGCAATCTCATCAAGTGCTCTTCAAGACACAAACCTTTTTTCCTCGGTGGCAAGAATTCTCCTAGAGGAGAGAGACACAGAACATAAGAACAACTGATTAAATTAGGTAGTTAATGTGAGGTTTAATGCATGGTATAAAAAATGCAGTTGTTTATGCGGCACAGTGTCTCTAAGTCAGAGATGTTAGGAACCAAAAGCCAGGGCCTGCAAGCCAAAGTTGGCCCGTGGTGACCTTTGATTTGGCCGACAATCATGGGGGGGAACAAAAATATCACAGAGAGGGGGAAAATATGAAACATTTTTTGTTTATTTAATAATTTTTAATAATTTTGTTTTAATGTTTTTGCATTGAAATGTAAAAAAAGATTTGAAAAATTGTTTTAAAATAACAAATGTTTTTTAAAATTTGTTTAATTATTATTTTTATTTTATTTAATACATTTCTTAATGTAGTTGGAGATAATGCGAATTTACTTTTTTCAGAATTATATTTCAGAAATGTTTGGCACTTTATTTTAAGTTTTTGTTTTTATTGATTTTTGGCCCTCATACTTTGTGCAAAATCTACTCAGGTCCCCGTCGTGTAATAGTTGTAAAAATGTTGCTTTTCTTCGTTCTTATGCAACTGGAGACCTATTTAAACGTATACACTACTAATGTAATTAAAAGGGGTCATATGAGGCGATTTGAATTTTTCCTTTCCTTTGGAGGTTACAAGCTCTTGGCTGCATGCATAAAGAAGATCTGTAAAGTTGCAAAGAATAAAGTATCAAATCCAAAGAGATATTCTTTATAAAAAATAAGAGTCAACCACGCCTACCTAAAACGGCTCGTTCTAACACGACCCCCCCACATATCTACGTCACTATATGGGAAGATTTGCATAACGCTGCCCAAAATGTTCACGCAAAGAAAGAAGGCAGTAATTTTATTCTCGCTGTAGTATTGTTGCTGCAGCAGCTGCCATTTCGTCGAGACGCTATGTGTTTTGTTGTGAAAGCGAAACTACTCTGGTTGGCCTTCCAAAAGAGGACGATATACGCTTCGTCATGCCTAGAGCTGATCAATGCTGGTCGCTGAGGAAATACATCAACTTCGCGCTGTGGATCACCGGATCGGCTTTCACCGTGGACGAAGCGGAGTCCAGCCTGGGGTCGTCACATGTGGTTGCCGCAAGCCCGCCGGCCGCTCCTTCGTCGAATTCGCCGCCTCTGCTCACTCAGCCCGCCAGCCGTTCCTCACTCAAGCCTGCCGTGTGTGACGCTGTGTTTCGTTGTGAATGCAAAACTACTTTGTTTGGTCTTCCAATTGAGGACACAACTAGAAATCAGTGGTTCAGTTGTATTTAAAACACTGTTCCAGAAAAGTTTAACCCAAATATCCAGATATGTGCAACACATTTTATGGAGGACTGTTTACTGATCCTGGAGAGTAGACTACAATGCCGGCTGTCCTGACTCACAGACTGTAAGTACGTTTTCATGTTTAAAGGATTTGCCACTGACGACTCAAACGCGAATTTTGAGCAGTGTAGAGAAGCACTTGTTTGTCATTACTCCGATCACAAATGCAGACATGGTTTAATGTTTACGCGGCACGATGCAATGCAACGCGTAAAAGACAGTATAAGTCACTATAATCATTAATTATATCCCACTGGATGCAACAAATGCCTCGTAAAGGGTTGAATGTTTTGGAATCGTCACTCCGGGGACACAGGCCGGACAGTATGGTAAGGGGCGTAACATTTCCATCTCACGCTTGATGTATTCGGCCAATCACAATGCACCGGATAGTTGGCCAATCACAGCACTCCTCGCTTTTTCAGACCTTGAGCTTTGTAAAAATCGACGCTTTTCCGAAAGGCGGGGCATAGAGGAGAAACAATTAATAATCTACAATATGTGGAAAAGAATGTGTTTTTTAAACCTTAAACCGCAAAAACACATTTCACTACACCAAATACACAAAACAATGTTCTTTTTAGCAACATCACATGACACCTTTACACCATAAGTAAAGGGCTAGGGAAACAGTCTTCATCATTTACCCACCATTTTCATTCCAAATCCCTAGGTTTTATTATCTATATATATATATATCTTCTTATATATATATATACATTGTAAATCACAAAAGAAGGGATGCAGGACAGTATATTCGTAGATAATAAAAGAAAGTTAATGCTGACCGCAGGATGTCAAACTCCAAAAACAACAAAAACGCACCATTAAAGTATCAGAAAAGTGGTGCGCTATAGTCATATCTTCCTTTCATATCTCATTTGCGCAATTTGAATATGCACGTCTTAGTAATCAGAATTTCAGTCTGTTGCTTATCTGCTTTTTCATGCCCTTTTATGAACTTTTGATTTTAACAGCTGCAAGTAACCATTCACTCTGCATGGTGTCAGCATTCTGCAAAACATCTTCTTTTGTGTTTGACAGAAGAAAAAAAAATTGCTACAGGGCGTGGGGGGACGGTGGGTGCGGGCGCGGGTGGTTGGGGGGGGGCGTGTGCGGGCGTAGGCGGGGGGAGGGGGGGGGGGGGTCTTTGCTGTGGCGGTGGGGGCGCGGTGGCGGGGTGGGGCGGGGGGTTGGGCGCGGCGCGGTATGGAACAACTCGAGGGTGAGTTAATGATGATGAACAATCTATTTAAGATCATAAAGGATCATTGATCATGTACACTGCTGTGTGAGAACACAATTTTATAGCCTGGTACATTTTGTGAGGCTTAAATTTGAATGTGATACTCCAAATCCAGCAAAAATTATACAAAAAAAATAATAATTAATTAACAGCCTAAATAACAGACAAAATATTCACCCTCCCAGGCAACTAATAATTGCTCTTCAAATATTGCCTTTAATACTTCCTCAATTAACAGCTGAAAGTCTCACGGACCTAATGTGAGAAGCGTTTTGTGGGGAGATATGCATATTTATTTAGTTCAGCAGTAATGTATCAATTTTCAAAACTTCTGACTGAATATCATTATTTGTGCCAAACAGCACTTGACACCCTATAAGTGCTGTCATGCTCCACTTTAAATGTAGAATAAATGCTTTAGAAAACCATGAAGAAGGACATACAGCTCACAAGGTCACCAAGGGGAAAGCTCTATTATATGAATATTACAGTATATGAATAAAAGATGTACAGAAGGTCCTACCCTTACAGATATGACTAGATTATTCTTCTCATGTTAGTGTACCTTGGTTTTACTTTATTTACTGTATGTGTAAACTTTTTTAATGTTGGAAAAATCACAAAGTGCACTTTTAAAATGATGCATTTCTTATTTGTGTAGGCTACATGATCAAAGTGAAACACAGAGTTTGATACTAACCTTTTTTCCTCACAAAATGATGCTCACCTAAATTGGTAGAGGAGGAAGAAATATAGAAGACAGTGTTAGAGTAGAACCTACAAAATAGATCTTTTGAAACATTGATGAAGGGTGAATAAATTATAAATGTGGATCAGAGAGGGAAAAAGGCATGTCTGCGATTCACAGCACTTTATTCCTAGCCTCTAGAACTTCTATAAAAGAAAAAAAGGGCATGCCAACACAAGTACACGCACTCACACACACACACACACGCACACGCACACACACACGCTCGCACACACACACACACAAACACACACACACACACACACAAAGTATTTTATAACAGGTTTAAATCAAAGTTATTGTGAAGCAACCTTTATGCCTGGAAATGCATTTACATGTGTACAATTAAAATGATTAATTAATCAGCTTGTTTGTCAACCGAGCGATTTGATCTGCCGAGCCTGTTTTACTGTGGTCCATAAATACATCTGTCAGTACTCAAATGAACAGCAAAGCATGGTGGTTTTACATAGAAGGTTGAGTAATATTTTTCATGATTTACATGACATTTCTAATTTCTAGAACTGATTATGAAATGTTGTTATGTTTTGGATATCTGTGCTATGCTCATGAATTACCATTACTGTATATACAGTAGCTACTATTATAGTAAATCAGGTTGTGCACCATTCACAATTGACAACTGATTTGAAACCTAAATGGAAATTTGTATTGAGTTTATATATTTCATTATATTTAAATAAACCTTTAGACCAGGGTGGAAGAACTGATATAATGTGAACATTTCATTTCCCAGAATGCATCACTTGGACTGTCATTCTGATTCATATACATTCATATACAATACAACCGGTTAATTCAGTACTATAAAATGACAAGTATTTGTTTGTAATCATCATGTAGGAGGTTTAATAGCTGTAATATTCAGTTTCAGGCAGCTCACCATGTCATGTTCAGTAATTGTTTTGTTAATTATATGGTTGTTCAAGCTAGTATCATACTGTACATACATACATACATATAAATGTAAATATAAATATATTAAGAGTTGTGTTGGAACACAACTGAAACACACCTTTCAGCCATAGTTTGAATACACTAACTGCATCCTTATGGGTAGTAATAAAACGGTTGTTGTTGAACAAATTTTGGGATAGTATGCATTTGTTAGATATAAATAAGAGCATATTATATACAAATTTGATATATAGAATATATAATCAGCTAGATATATATATATATATATATATATATATATATATATATATATAATATATATACACTGCGCTCAAAAGTTTGGGTGTCAGTAAGACTGGTAATGTTTTTTAAAGAAGTCTCTTCTGTTCAACAAGCCTGCATTTATTTGATCCAAAAATACAGCAAAAAACAGTAATCTTGCTAAATGTTATTACAATATAAATTAATGGTTTCTATTTTAATATACTTTAAAATATAATTTATTTCTGTGATGCAAAGCTGAATTACTCCGTATAATGTTACATGATCCTTCAGAAATTATTTTAATATGCTGATTTATTATTAGAATTTTCAATGTTGGCAACAGTTGTGCTGCCAAATATTTATTTTTTGGAAACTGCGATACTTTTTTTCAGGATTCTTGATGAATAAAAAGCCAAAAAGAACAGCATTTATTCAAAATAAAAATATTTTCTAAAAATATTTTTGTAATATCTTTGCTATACACTCTTAACAAGTAAACCCATGTTGCTGAATTAAAGTTTTAATTTCTTTCAAAAAAAAGAAAGAATAAAAATGTACTGACCCCAAACTTTTGAACGGTAGTGTATATTGTTAGAAAAGATTTCTATTTTAAATAAATGCTCTTCTTTTTAACTTTTTATTCATCAAAAGAATCTGAAAAAAAAATATCACAGGTTCCAAAAGAACATTAAGCAGCACAACAGTTTCCAACACTGATAATAAATCAGCATTTTAGAATGATTTCTGATGGATCATGTGGCACTGAAGACTGGAGGAATGATGCTGAAAATTCATCTTTGCATCACAGAAATAAATTATATTGTAAAGTATATTAAAATAGAAAACAGTAATTTTAAATTGTAATAATATTTCACAAGATTACTGTTTTTTCTGTATTTTTGATCAAATAAATGCAGCCTTGGTGAGCATAAGAGGCTTCTTTAAAAAACATTACAACCCGATCTCACGAAAGTGCGTATAAATAGTACGCCAAATAAAAACGAAAACTCGTGGTATTGATACGCAAAAATGGACTTTGGCGTGTATATGATACGCGATGGGGTCGTTAGGGTTGTGGGGTAGATGCGTATCATATGCACGCCAACAAATTTCATATCATATGCACGCGAAAGCTACATATTATATGCACACTAAACACATGCGTATCATATGCACGCCAAAGTCCATTTTTGCGTATCAATACCACGAGTTTTCGTTTTTATTTGGCGTACTATTTATACGCATTTTCATGAGACCGGGCTCTGTATACATAATTTGTCTATGTGCATGTAGTGTTGTGATCAGTTTGTATACCTTGCATTCCATCAAAAGATGACCATCAATTTAAAAAGCATTCACTGATAACTGTCTGGAGCTATTGAAGCAATGTGGCAGTCAATCCACATGCATTTATTTTAAATGAGCACCTCAAGGTGACTTTTATGAGGAATCTTAGCGAAGCGTGTTATTGGTTCAACAATTTTGGCAATGTCACCATTGTGTCTCTCTCTGCTTTGAGCTCTCTCTATGAATGTTTCTGAAAGTGTGAATATGTGTACTGTTCTCTGACATTCCCATAAACATTTATTTCTTCTGTATTTCAACTAGATGATTCCAAACGCTTGTGTTCTAATGATAAATATACTACTAGCTAAATGTAGTAGTGTAAATCATGTAGATCTTAAAATGCTTGTATAATGAGTCTTGGGGCATTGTGTTTTTTTTTAATTGATTACAGTTCTGTGGTCACTGGTAATTAACCAGAAAGTAAATGCCATTAAAACGTAGATTCATTATGTCATAGGCCTTATTTAATCTTCATAGGCTTTATTTATCTTTGGAGATTTTGATCTTTAGATTAAAGCAAATAGGCATATATTTGCCTATAATAAAAGTATCAGGTTAAATGGCAAGCTTTGTTTGCTATTTTACTAGTCTACTAGACTATACTACCCTCACTGTATGGGTACTCTTTGGATAGTCTTGTAACAGATGTGAAGCAGTTTCAAGGTCAAAGAAGTCAATTGAAAATTAAATCCACTAATCTAAACTTGATACAAAATCAGGGTAAAAAGTAGAGGAGATTGAGTACCTAATGAACATTGCTTATGACCTTTCTAAGTGCATCTGTGGTTGAAGACAGACCTCAATGAGACCACAATGACCCATTAGCTTCCAAAATGAAAGAGGGGAGATTGAGATATCTCAGGTTGTTTTGCTTCTTAAGTAGGGATATTTTCTGAGATTTACTGTTCTCCCTTTCTGACAAATTCTCTTTATTTTTAGGTCTATTGAAGGACTCCTTTTATTTATCCAAAATAATGCAACATCTGTTCTACACTGGGAAAAAATACATTTTCTAAATCAGTATTGTTGTCTTGTTTTCCGAAAAAAAAATACACAGTAAAAATCTTAAGAGCAATGCTTTTACAATGTGAGAATAAATAAAATAAATACTAATGGAGTACCTTTTATAAGAAAATACTAGTTCAGTCTTTCTACTTTAAAATTTCATATTAGTTTAATGTAATATCTTCTGTTTCTTTGTGTTTTCTCATTAACTGTGAAATTTGCTAGCAATTTTTGAGTATAAGTTATTTTTACATCTTTTTTTGTGAGTGCTTTCAGTGTCTTTCTTTCAGTGTACTTAAAAATGCAAGATGTTATGACTTATTTTCAGAGAATGAATATTGATTTATTGTTGGTTTATTATTATTATTATTATCATCACATTTTCTTGAAAGGTTTGCTTAAAATGACAATTACGTAAGAAAAATAGATGTAAGATACATTTTCTAAAAAGTCTTATGCAATTTTACTCACATCATTTTGTCTAATATAATTAATTTTTTTCCCTGAAAACAGACAACAATCTTGATCAATAACATTCTTTATATTTATCCTCAAGCCATCTTTATAACCTTATTATATTATTATTTTACTATATTACACTACATTTTTTATAATATAATGTAATCTATTCTCTATATATACTGTCCTAGTGCTTAAATAAAATTCTGTACAGTAGCATTACTTATGTTGTCCTCTTTGGATCAATTGCTAGTGCTTGTATTCTTATTCGTAAGCTTCTAAATATATCTCCTAAATGAATAAACATAAATTAAATTATTTTTAAATCAATTTTACCAAGTATGTGTGAGTCTTTGTGAATCAAACACTGAATAATTATCTTATCAAAAGAAACCAAGAAGATTTGACGTGAGAGATTAATGACAGAGATGTGATACTGTTTTGTTTGATTTTTATTGTTATTTTGTAGAATCACACATGTGGCACACAGAGTTCGGGCTGACAGTTCCTGGTTGAAAGTCCTCGTCCTCTTTCTCAAAACTCTTCGTTGTAGTGTAAAGCTGTAAAATAGTGACCCATCCTTTAATATTTCTTGGTTATGAAACACATCATTTCGAATTTTCTAGCTGATCTTATAATATTATGTCAGAATATAGATTGCTTGAAATAAAATATTGGCACAAATATAATCCATGATATTCAATCCCTTTGGGAAACCATTTAAAGCAGGTTTATTCTGCAGAAGGGGAAAATGTGACCATAAAAGCCAGCTTAGATTTCTAATAAGACCTATTAGTACACATGGCTCGTCAGATCAAACCGCTGTGGGTTAGTCTGTGGTTTCTTGAGATGCTGTTAAAATTACAGTAAACACTTTGCTATGTAATTGTGCTGCTAATGTTGAATGAAGGCTACAACAATTTAATATACCTTCCTCCTCCTCCTCTTCCGGTGCTACCAAATTAGTCATAAAAGTCAAGATTGATGTTATCCAATCGGTAGAGTCGTCCATGGCTTCGTTCACCGCCTTCATGGGATCAGAGCTGATGTGCTGAATACCCCCTAAGAGCATGTTTTAGACAGGGCATCTTAAGACACATATTTCCATATGCTCAACATACATTAACTTACAGCCATCTAAACCAGCTCTAACAACAGCAAAAACCTCAAACCTGTCACAGTCTTTTATTAAAGCTCTACAAAACTGTGTAACATCTAGCTCAAAAACAATTACAAACAAAGTACACTAATATGGCCAGAATTATGTGGACACCTGAACACTCAAACCATATGTGGTTGAACATTTCAAAAGCATGGACTTTCAACAGGTAGTTCACTTCTTGTTGTTGTTATTGATGTTTGAATTGGACATTGTTACTTTTTTACATAGTGTTTATAGTCTAGAAATCATGTAATTGTAGTTTTTTTGTTGTTGTTGTAATTCTATACTAATGTAATTGTATCAAATATATTATTAACAGTCATGCACTTGCTTAACAGTAAACAAGTGTGCATCTGAGCATATTTATAGTATATGTATGTAATATGGGATTAAAATGTTTCTTTGGTTTTCTTACTCTTATATTGGATAGCTAAATAAATGTTTTCCAGATACAGTATATACACACATCTGGAAAATATCTGTTATATTAAATGTATGAATATCTCTCTCTCTCTTCTTCTCTCTCTATCTCGCTCTCTCTTCTTATTCTATCGTCTCTCTAACTCTCCTCTCGCGCTCTATCCTATCTATCATCGCTAGAATATAGTTTATATATATATATGATTTATTTTATGTATGCAAAATATTATAAATACATGGTTGATTTGCAGGTGGTATATCTATATATATCAATAGTTATATTTATACTATTATATATATTATAGACTATATTATAAGAGGATTATTATGAATTATAGGACAATACATTTATATAATAATATCATTTCTAGTCAAGATATATTTTATATGGACAGTAGAAAATACAAATTTTGATTTGGAGACAAGATGTATCTTGCATTTTCTCTCTATCATTTCTCTTCGGTTATTACATTTTTTTTAGCAGAGGTTATTCGTTGAGATTAGATATTCCATTTTCAGGGGTATATGTACCATCAGAAAGTCTGAAACCCCCTATTAAAAAAATGTTTGAAGGTGTGCTAAAGGGATTGTTCACCAAATAATGATATATTTTTTGTAATAATCATACTCACCTACTGTTATCTCATCTTACATCGCCACTCCATTTACGCACTTGCAAACCTGTATAAGTTCTATGTTGAAGACAAAAGAATATATTTTGTATATATATAAATCATTTTGAAGAACCAAACAGTTGTTGGTCCCCATTGATTTCCATATTAAGCAAAATAATTTTAGCCTATGGAAAGTAAGTGGGACCATCAACATGGGGTTGATATTAGCAGCATTCTTCAAAATATCTTTTTATGTTCAACATAAGAAAGAAACTTGCACAGGATTGGAACGACATTATAGGGTGCGTAAACGATTACAAAATTTTCATTTTTGGCTGAATTATCCCTTTAATTTTATGCTGTTTTGAGTGATTAAGTATTTCATTAAAAGCAGGTGTTCACATACTTTTGGTCATGTACTGTATGAAAGCTCTTCTTTCCGTGTAGGTGTATGTGTCTATCCACCCCACAATGGACCATTCTCAATATAGGTACAAACTGATGATTCAGATCTAGCAGTGGATACAAGGGGATTTTTTCCTCCTTTTTGTTTTTCTTTCCTGAACATCCACATGACCGAAAACAGCTAGGTGCGTGTATGTTTGCGTATACATATACAGCTACAAATATAAATGCCAAGTCAGTAAAACTTGTTTTCATTTAGGGAGACTTTTGGGTTTTCCTGCTTTCCACTGCCCATCGACAGGAATGCTCATCATCTTTCACACATCATCTTGTAGTGCCTGTCTGTCTGCAGTTATCAGCAGGCGAACAGCATGACCCGAGTCAAAGCCATTTTACCAGAAGCCATTATGCAGGGGTGACGTGACAGCATGCACAGACTCCAGACTCCTCAGACCTCCATTATAGCCTCTAAACACCCTCATGTTCACTACTGCTAGAATAAATTAGTATTTGATTATAAAATATTCTGGCGGCCAGCTACTATAATCTGTAGCAGTTATACATTTCTCAAGCATGTGTTAAACTCAGCTTGTAAAATTGCATTAGATGGGCAGTAAAGCTATTTTAGTTTCAAAATGTTGAGTTATAAATATATATATATAATAGGTTTTTTTGTCCAAAGAATTAAAATCCTTACACCGCTGTCTTCCATTGACCAAGTAAACAGATCTCGCACCACTGATGTACAGTGTTTTTCTGTGAAATCGACATGTGAATAACTTTTCTCCAGATTAAATTGGAGGTTATTGTCAATAGATTGTGCAAAAATTTTAAAGTGCACCCCCATCATTCACCTTGACATTGAAAAGGAGTTATTTCTCTTAAGAATGCTGCTTGAAGATGCCATTTAGGATGACTGAAATACATTTACAGTTAATTTTTTTTTTCTAGTACCTTGCAATGACCTTGGTTTAGTCATTTAATTAACTACTTCAAATTTGCTGCATAAGACCACTCGGTATGTGTAAGATGTAAGATGGCTTGCCTCTAAGGCTGCCTGCTTCCTTTAGTGTTTTCCTGACACGGTGTGGCTGAGGTCCTGTTAGGATGAGAGACACAGATGCAGAGGTGTGGGATAGTAACACACACATACTGTACACACACATGCTCTCACTGGGTCGTCCTCACTGAGCACGCTCAAAACTGTAGGCAGGATAATCAGGGAAATTTAACCACCATTATAAATAAAACACAATTATGGCACAAAATCACAGGGAAGGTGTGAAAATAGACATATCGTATTAATCCATGTCACAGTGATTACAAAAACACTTCGGCTGAGTGAAAATGAAACTGCAAACATTAACATTTTGCAAAATAATAAACAAGTAGAGGCAGGAGACATATAGTGTGAATGCGTTATGCAAGACACTGTATTATGGTTGCTTTTTTTTAGAGCATTTACTGGTTCATGGCAAATTAAATTGTCACACTCTCTCTTTTCTCACGTTTGCTTCTGGCTGCATTGAAATTCAAGCCTCATAATGTAATTGTGACATCTCCTTTACATAGAAATGCTAATGCAATACTGATGAATTCAGTGACATTTGTTTGATTAACTTTTTAACCTACTTTATGGAAATGCAGCATTGCCCTCTAAGCTCTCACACTCAAAACTGACAACATTTTACATTTTTGGGTGCTTGAGTGTGACGTGTAAACTCACAAGAAAGGGAAATTACAAATGAGATTTCTTTAATATCTCTAGACAGCAATAAGATTAAAATGAGAGCAAATGGAAAATTTTACTTATGCCTCCAGATTCTCATATACGTTTCCTTTAGAGGAATAACCTATAATCTTAAATGTGACCCCTCCAGCTGTGTCTCAGGCTGATCAGATTTGCCAAGATACCAAAATTTGCAAGATAATAATAATCAATAATCAATAATCTAGCATGCTATATATAACCCCAAATATGTTTATGTATGACATTTGTTTTCATTTTTTTTCCTACAAAGAAAAAAAATCTGAGATGACAGTTGATAGCTACATAACTGATAATTCCAAAAACAAAAAAAATCTCCTGAGCTATAACGGATATCTGAACCATAGACATTTTTTCTAGGGGCAATGCTGCTGAACCAATGAAATCAATATAAGAGACACAAAGCCATACAGATGAATGTTTAAGTAAAGATACAATGAGCTCAAACTGAATGAATGTCTTCACGTTTTATACATATCTCGAGGACAAAGTGCAGAGGGTTCACAGTGCACAAATGTGCTGGTTTCAGTCTTATCTATAGTAATATGTCTGCTCTTTTTATCAATGCAGAAATCATTTTCTTAATCTGGATTTTTTTTTTTTGTCCAAACATCCTTCTCTAGTATAATATAAGCATAAGATTTTTTTACCAAGTAAATATTTATTAAATATGTATGTGTGTAATTATTTTATTGGCAAATATTTTTTAAACCTCACTGTATTTTGTTATTTTTATGCATGCGTGGAGAAAAAGAATTATTAATAATTTGCCAGTTGGGTATGAAAAATAATGAAAAACAATACTGAACATTCTTAGCAAGAAAAGTATAATTTTTTTTGCAGGAATGTCATTGGTGGTTAAAAATCAATTTCTTAATGTACATGATAATATTCTGCATATTTGAAAATCTAGCTCTGCAGTTTGTCATGGCTATGATATGCTGACTATGATTTTGCCAAGTAGGACATGCTCCCAAATGAAAAATCGAAATGGTAGGTTGATCGTACTGTTGCTCTATCACCAACAAGAAATGAAAGGACATGCCCTACTTGGCAAAATCACAGAAAGCAGTATAATAGACAAACATAATGTTTGTTTCTGTTTATTACGGCTACCAATATTTTGTACTTTAGTTCAATTGTATAAATGTTCTGAGGAACTCTGATGCAGTTGCTTAGAAAGTGAGTATGTGAATCACTGATCTAAGTTGTTCTTAGAATTATACTGTTGCATTGACCAGTCATGTGACTGAGGCTCCAGGGCAAAAAAGAGGACACTAGACTATTCCACAGGCATGAGGGGAATGATTCCCAACAGAATCTCAGTCACAGCACTGGGGAACACAGTGGTCTTTGAATCTTGTCTTGAAAGTGAGTGAAGCTTCACCCTTCACTCACATCGCACAGTCCTCTGCGCTCGACTCCTCTTTTAATGACCACAGCTTTCCAACAGTAAAGGGAACTAGAGAAGTTTGTTACCAGTCATGAACTATGTATATATTATATGTTTATACACAGTGTTGATTTTAATGGCTTATTGTACATGTGCCATAATTTTCTGTTATCTGTGGCAGTGTCAGTTTAATCCTGATGTCTTTTACCTTTAGAAAAATCATTATTGTCATCACAATATTCTTGCCATTCAATGTAATTGGTGGAAATGCATGTTCTCCTGTGTTTTTTTTGTCTTTTTTATTTCCGTTTTACTGTTTTGTAAACCGGTGGCTCTCAGACTTCTGGTGCAAATTAGACAGCTAGCAAAATGAAGACAGACACGAGCATGAAATGTTGCCTGACATTCTTTCATCCAAAAAACACATTGATAAAAGCTACACAAGGTAAAAGAAATATGAATTATTTTTCATTTTATGGATATTTCTGTTTACTTTTGTGGGTTAGACCAGGTTTAGTACTGTGCTGGTTCGTCATGTACATTATAACATTTGGGTTCTGAAGCAAAACCAGTTGAGAACCACCCTTATAGACCACCTGAAGGCAAATGGTAAAGACTCTGTAAATGCAAGGCTGTGTTAAGATGGGCCAAAGCGCCAACTTCCTCCCCATGATTCCGCATCGCCATTTCTCCAGGCTTAGCTGTGCATTGAGAGGGAAATTAAAGTATATATTCCTTCTCCTGTAAAGAACGTGAGAAATCTGCAACATAGAATACTTCATTAATATTCTACAGGTGAAATATCATTGTTTTGCTCAATGCATTTAATGAAAAAAGAATCAAATCATTCTGCATGGCAAAGAGGAGTTGCCGTTCAATACCACACAGTTAATAAACGAAGTCACGCTTCAGTGCTTTCAAAGCATAGTTATCGATGTTAGAATAAAATTAATTGATTGAAGAGAATAATTTGAGGCTTATTGAAAGCAATATCGCAAAGTAGACACCAACACATGGAGGTTGGATATCATAGGGTGGAAGGGAGCAATTGGCACAAAGCTTATTGATGTCATGCTGGCTCAAATAAAATTATGGTTTAAAGTCTCTCAAATAATATACAGTCCACATTTTTTAATTAAAAAGTTTAGTATATTTTTGTTCTGAGAATTTCAGATTATTGTTAATATTTTCTCACGTCTTTGCTGCATGTGCATGATTTTTTTTGAAGCATTTTGCACTTAGAATAAAAATGGTGTTCATTCTCTTTATGTTATTGTAGTTCTGATGAAATCAGAGCTGCAAGCATTTTGATGATGCCATACTGTTTTACACCCGTCACGTCAAGCCCATACTATGATATGAGGTCTGATTTATGATGTTTATGATTAACTTAGCCTACATATTTTTTAATATAACGGGTAAGAATATATCTTTGTCTCTTGAGCTTAAATTAGATTCATGTTGCATTTCAATGTACAACAACATTTGGAACTACAAATTACTTAATTTGAAAACAATATTTGAAGCTATTATTATTATTATTTATCTTTTTTTAAATGTCTGGCCTTACAAATGCGTTATTTTGTAATGTGTATGTTTAATTTAGAGACCAAAATAAACCATTATTTTATGCACAGGAATATGAAAGATGAACACTTTTGTACATTCTGGTGACACAACACCTTTTTTTCTTTTTAAATATGCACTGTTAACTGTTGTTCCTTAAAAGCAAAAGCCTTATTTTAATTAACAGATCTAAATATTTAAACAGGATAAATATACTCGAAGAAAATTGGGTATTAAGATTTTCAAAGAATGTATCTTGAATTATAATTATTATTAGTTTTACCCCATTTGCAAATGTTTTTCTTGTTTTAATCAGAAATGTAAGAAAATTTAGTGAACTATGGTCAAAACAGGAGATTATACTCTTTGCTAGTGGTTTAGATGCATTCTTTCAAAACCAGTCTGACTTTGTTATTTTTTTAAATTTATAGTTATAAGTAAATTTATCTTGTTTGTAGGTGTTTAGATATTACTAATGGGAAGCAAGACAAAAATTCTGATTAATCTTTCTTTGTGGTGCATAGAGAAATATTAATGGCACAGTTGTACATTGGCACAGAGGTGATTGAAGTAAATGCAAAACCCAATCAGATGTCTGAAATCTGAAGCAATCACTTTTTTATTACCATAAAGCACAGTGCAATCTGCTTTCAAAGTGAACTTAGTTCCACAATTCACTCTGCCATTATGATAAAGTCAAAGGTGTAGTGTCACACTGAATGGAATGCATGACAGTCTAGAGGAAGTGATGTTGTGTTCATGACAGACAGATTACATGGTTCAGTAAATTTGCATGTCCGAATGAATGTTTGAGATGAGAGTGACAGTTGCTCCCTGTTCGCATGCAGGAAAACACACACGCACACACAAAAACTGGCATTAGCACTGAACTGCAGGCAGAGAGTCTTTACCAGGTGGTAAACAGGGGTCGTCACAGTATAATGTATGGGCTTTTTATTGGATGGCAACAGGATGACACATGGTGATGGACAGGGTGGAAAAAGGAGGGAAACTTATTAGAAATAAGTAAATGTAAATGTGACTCCTAATGTGGGGTGGTGCAATCATGTAGTGAACTACATGACAATGAAAGTCTAATGTTTCCTTTTTTGAAATACTTTCAAAAATGGGTTAATGTGTTTGTGTTCTAGAGCTTGTGATGGAATGAATTGTGAATGAGATGTGATCTCAATGACAGTGATAAATCCAGCTAAACAATTAAAAAAATTTAAACAGTTGAAGAGTTCAAAATGGTCATTATGGAACTACTGACACACGGAGGAACAGATGACTGCAACTTCAAGCAATTTAGCACCAAAACAGTCATTCTATCATCTTCCTCGCATCAACAATGGATTCTAATGTATCATCAGGTGGTAATACAAGGTAAAATAGTGTCCTACAAGGACTTTTCTCTGACTCCACATGAATGAAGCGGTGGCTGATAGCAGCCTGGCCAAAGGGACACCCTATCTATCCTTGTCACTGTCAATGCTATCAGGAACCAGTCAATATCCTCCCGCTCTTTTTAGAAGCCTCGCAAGTTTGCCCTGTGGCACTGCTGATAAACTTCCAGCAAGAAAACGAGCTCAGAGCTTTATCGCGTCGTAAAGACTCGTCCAAGCATCCAATTACACCTCATCTGAGTCCTGTTTTACTTTAAGCCAAGAGTTAATGAATAATATAAAGCCCTCAATCAGGTAGCCAATAAAATAATCGACTGCTGCGTCCAACCTATAATCTCTTCAGGAAAACTGTTCCAAAATAACTCTCCAACGAAGGGACCAAGATAAGAGAGCTGAACCTACCTTCAAGACCCTTGCTGTCGAGCAGGTCAAACATAATGACCGCCACGGCCGACCAGGTTACGATGAGAGCCAGCACGAGGATCCAGGCCATGGGGGAGTTGAACGTAGTGTGCAGGTCATCGGTTAAGGTGCGTTTGGACGAACGTGTGGGATGTGCGCTCAGGTCATTCTTAGCCTCGACTATGGTAGTCGTAGTAGTGGAGGACCGCGCTGTAGGGACAGATGGAGGTTCAGAAATGTATGAATGCAAACAAGACAGGTACAAAACAGGTTAAACCATAAGGAACCATTCTAATTGGTTCAAGCTGGTAATTTATGGTAAGTATCAGGTCCAGTTTCAGTTTGTAGTCACTGGTGGAGTTGACATCTTGGTTGTGTTAGAGCCCAAATGGTTAGTGTTTGAACCAATATCAAACCAGGTATGATGAACACTTTAAAGGAGTAGTTTACCATAAAATAGAAATTATGTCAGTTCCTCTTTATGTTTTGACTTTATTTGATCAAAATATTCATCATATAAATTGATTGCGCCACTTCAACAATATACCTGCAATATACAATTCATGGATTAATTTCATACTATCTTTGTTCTTCTTGGAGTTTAAAAGGTTTGGGTCTGATTGACTTTAATAGTAGTGAGAAAACAGATGAAAATGTTTAAAATAATGAGGGTGAGTAAATGCTGAGAATATTTTGTGTGAACTACTCGAATCAGATGATTGGCTACTATTAACTTCCTTAACCATCTGATATGTTGTTGCTCCCAGAAATAAGGCATCAGCTGTTGATAGTTTACAAACATAGTTTATTTTGTCTGCATAGAGCATCTACAGACAAAATAAAGGGTATTTTGTCTGCACATTTCAAACAGCGAGTAAAATGAGCCGCAGTGGCTGCAACTTTAATTTCTACAGTATTTTACACTAATTTCTGTGGGATGGAAACGATGCCTTGTTTTCTAATATGTTGGAGATAGTATGATTTTTCACAAACATATTGTCTGGAAACAAAGCTTTTGATCCTCAAATATATTCAGGGAATCTGTTTACTGTATGCACATAACATTAAAAGGTATCTAGTTCTGTCATGTTGCTCACTCTCTGTGCAGAAAGGACATAAGAGTTATGAAGACAAAGACAGCAGATGAATGTTTGCTTTTTGTCTTTATCAATGCATTGCCTGGCAGAGAGATTGAATTGAACTTGTTGTCTGTAGATAGGGCACACATCTGCAATGGCAATGCTTCATAGTTAAAACATCTCCAAGGCCACATGAGGAATGCTGGTGCTGTGCCATCTGTTGGCCAGAGCCCCTTTAAAAGCCTCTTTTCTAAATTGATATAAATTCTTGCAGCAGCTCAGTCTGAATTGCTGCTCAGAGTCCAAACATACACCACACATAACCTTTATATATGCCGCTACGCTTACGAGACCCCTTGATTGATCTTTGCCAATATTGCTGACTTAAATCATTGTAAATGATTGAGCAAGCCGTTGTGATTGTGTTTACGGAAATTAATTTGTGGATGATCCATTGTGAATCTGAGCCCAGATCAAGGCAGTGGTTCTTATTTCTGTTGCCCAGAGATCCAACGTTTTTCACTGGCTCCACTTTTGCTTGAACATAATGACGTGTCTGTGTGTTCAGGGGTTTCGTCTCACGCCGAAAGTGTCAGCTGAGACCACCTGTTGCAACTCTTCACATTTGTCCATGTTGTCAAATTTAGGATTACACGTCCCATCCAAATGCTGACTCAAGAAGCTTCCTGTAGACACCATATGCTTAGCTGCATCTGGTTTGGAGTAATGCTGCATCTTTCTGTATTAACATGACTTCGCCCTTGCAGATTGTCTACAAGCTTGAGTATCTGATTGTACAGAAACATAAGATCGCAGATAGTGTACACAAAAGGCTTAGGAGAAATCTTTCCATGGCAACACAGTGCGCAAATGCCACTTCAACTCGCGTTGCACTGTAAACCGAAAGTGGCGGAAGGTGGCACAGAAAATGGCCCTTTTCTCATTGCGTATTTTAATATGAGACCTTGTCCTCCTCAGATCCGTGTGTGGATATCCATGGAAACTAATCCCAGGTTAGTAAGTGAGAGCTGTTGAGACAATGAAGTCAGCATAAAAAGCACTCTGCACCGCTATTCCCTCAAGTGTCACTTTAAATATGATTTATTCAGGCTGATCTGAGAGACTTTTCACAGTTTAATCAGAATATCAAATGTACTTTTAAGTCTTTGCAGCATTAAGCCATTTCACGCAAGACTGGGGCTCATTTATGCAAGCCCTTGACGTCAATAATTGGCTTTTTTTTGGAATTCTATCTCAAGTTACTGATAATGACTCTAAAAAGGTTTCAACATTTTTAAACACACTCCTTTTTTGGTTTGGAAACTAACAGGGTTTAAATGTCTTGGGAACATCTTTGAGAATACCACATTTCTAAATCTAGGAGTTAAATGGCTCAACTATCAATGAATATGTTTTGAAAAAAAAACTGGAACTTTAAGTCACGTGAACCACTTTTGTGGCTCCTGAAAAGCTTCAGTCCCCATTGAAAGCTTACTGTAACTTTATTCCAAGTTTTCAAAAGTCATACTATAACTGTGAAACAGACTGGAGTTGTTGTTCACTGATTATCTTGACAGCTGCTGCTCTTGAGAGAAGTAGTGATGGTTGATTTGTAAATCAATCATTGTTTTAAGTCAAATCTTTTCAGTGAGTGATTTATTCATGAATCAATCTAGTCCAAATCTTAAACCAAAACCATTTACTCAGTGATCTCACTGCAATGACGTGAGAAGAATGTACTAGTAGCATGGACCTCTTTTATGGTGCATTTGTGTCCTTTTTAAAGCTTCAGTCACTGTTCATTGTAATTGTTCATTGTAATTTCTTCTGTGGAAGACAAATGGTGAAATCGTCATACGGGTTGGGGACGGCTTGAGGGTAAGTAAATTACTTCAAGAACTGTTTGAAATGTAAATTTAAAATACTTTTTAAATAAAAAATGTTGGGTGAACTATTCCTTTAAATATATTTCCTCTCTAGCTGATTGAACTGTATTTCAGTTGATAACACTAAAACCCGTAAAAAGCTGCAACAACATCAGAGGCCTGCTTCAAAGGACTACAGATTCCCATAGAGCCATATGATATGGTGTATTTTTAGCAGCTTTCAACCATAAAATTCCCCTGCAAAGCAGATGGTTGCTGTCTAAGAGACCGTTAACTTGACTAAGTTAAAGTACAATACTTGACTGTATACTGTTAGTAGCATAATTTACATTACATACACTAACATTTGTTTGAATTACACCTTATTGTTAAATGCACTTAGAAATATAACTGGAAAATGAATTTGACAGTACCTTCCATCTCTCTCATGCACTAACAGGCTGAAAACACAATCTCAAGAGTCAATTCCCCAGTCCGGAATAGTTTTCCGATCGAAAGCACCACAATGGCTCTCTGTGCCTTTCCTGTTAGAGTCCCAATAAAACCTGCGCTTGTGCCAGGGCCCCCTACAAGGAAGCAAAAACAAAATGGCACCTGTTGCTTAAATTGGCATAGGAAAAAAACTATACACTTCCAGCTGGGACCAAGTACCAGCAGGAAGGGAAAACAACAAGGCTAGGCTGTCAAAAGAGCAAATCAAGCCCTAGGTTGTCCTTATGTTTGTTACCAGCCCATGATGTGTGTGTGGGTCAGGAGACATGGGAGAGAGGGGAGGACGGGTTTCAAGGTTACCTTATCTGTGACTGGACTGTGTGGTTTATTCTTAGAGTCCCCGGCAGCAACGGCATTATGTTTTGCCTTTTTAGGCCAGGGGAGTTACCCCTGAAGAGGAGCTGGGCTGTCATCGCGTGAGTGTGCAGAAGGCAACCACACACATGAAAACGCATCTCTGAAATGTGTGTTTCGATCCATTTTAGCACCATTATCTGCTAATTTACATAATGAAATATTGCATGTTATATGTCAAAAGCATGATATACTGCATATAGATCTCTTTAATGGAGATTTTTAGCTAAGACTGGGAAGCAGTAGTGAAGCAAATGAATGCGTGTGAGAAACGGAGCCCTTGATAAACTCAGGTTAAGCTGTATATAGTGGCTTGTTAAATATTCATGCAAATCTAGCGATACCTTTTTCATAAACCATGCAAATGGAACATTTAGAAAGTTGACCTTTAAAGAGCAAATTGCATTTTATTCTTTCAGCTGTACCTTCTCCATATTTCAGGGAATAAGGAAACGCTTGAGATGTCAGAACATGAGTGTGCTTTTAGGATTGTATGAAATTGCTTGACAAGCACAGGTTTCGTTCTTATGTTAAAAGGTCTTATTGAAACAGGAAGTTGGGATGTCACTTATTTTTCAGAAATGGCCAATTGGCTTTAGTTGTGCTTAGCCTTTTTTTTTTTTTTTTGTAGACAGACATTCTCTTTCTTTGCTATTGCTAATATTTTATTGGACAAAACTTTGGATATAACCACAAGTGCTATAGGAGTTATCAGTATTTTTATTTATTTATTTTCGCAGAAAAATTTATATCTAGCTGTTAAAAGATTGTTTCTCAACTTCTAGTACAGTAGCACATAGGTAACATTAAAGGTTACACATGGAATATACAGGTGCATCTCAATAAATTAGAATGTCGTGGAAAAGTTCATTTATTTCAGTAATTCAACTCAAATTGTGAAACTTGTGTATTAAATAAATTCAATGCACACAGACTGAAGTAGTTTAAGTCTTGGTTCTTTTAATTGTGATGATTTTGGCTCACATTTAACAAAAACCCACCAATTCAACCAACATCAACAAATACCTTCAGCTCATCTGCATTTTTTGGTCTCTTGTTTCTCATTTTCCTCTTGACAATACCCCATAGATTCTGTATGGGGTTCAGCTCTGGTGAGTTTGCTGGCCAGTCAAGCACACCAACACATGGTCATTTAACCAACTTTTGGTGCTTTTGGCAGTGTGGGCAGGGGCCAAATCCTGCTGGAAAATGAAATCAGCATATTCAAAAAGCTGGTCAGCAGAAGGAAGCATGAAGTGCTCCAAAATTTCTTGGTAAACGGGTGCAGTGACTTTGGTTTTCAAAAAACACAATGGACCAACACCAGCAGATGACATTGCACCCCAAATCATCACAGACTGTGGAAACTTAACACTGGACTTCAAGCAACTTGGGCTATGAGCTTCTCCACCTTCCTCCAGACTCTAGGACCTTGGTTTCCAAATGAAATACAAAAATTGCTCTCATCTGAAAAGAGGACTTTGGACCACTGGGCAACAGTCCAGTTCTTCTTCTCCTTAGCCCAGGTAAGACGCCTCTGACGTTGTCTGTGGTTCAGGAGTGGCTTAACAAGAGGAATACGACAACTGTAGCCAAATTCCTTGACACGTCTGTGTGTGGTGGCTCTTGATGCCTTGACCCCAGCCTCAGTCCATTCCTTGTGAAGTTCACTCAAATTCTTGAATCGCAAAATTATTTTGCTTGACAATCCTCATAAGGCTGCGGTTCTCTTGGTTGGTTGTGCATCTTTTTCTTCCACACTTTTTCCTTTCACTCAACTTTCTGTCAACATGCTTGGATACAGCACTCTGTGAACAGCCAGCTTCTTTGGCAATGAATGTTTGTGGCTTACCCTCCTTGTGAAGGGTGTCAATGATTGTCTTCTGGACAACTGTCAGATCAGCAGTCTTCCCCATGATGTGTGTAGCCTAGTAGTGAACCAAAATGAGAGACCATTTTGAAGGCTAATGGAAACCTTTGCAGGTGTTTTGAGTTAATTAGCAAGTCACCATAATCTAATTTGTTGAGATAGTGAATTGGTGGGTTTTTGTTTAATGTGACCCAAAATCATCACAATTAAAACTACTTAAACTACTTCAGTCTGTGTGCATGAATTTATTTAATACACGAGTTTCACAATTTGAGCTGAATTACTGAAATAAATGAACTTTTCCACGACATTCTAATTTATTGAGATGCACCTGTATGCTACAATACTTCCATTTTGAGTTAATCTCCAATTGTAAAGCTAAATTTTGAGGAATGTTAAACACTAAAGTTACACTACACTTATATACACATACACACATATACTAAAATCTCAATCATCCCACAATAGCAGCAGTGGCCTCAGCCAATGGTTTGAGTTTATTGACTAAAAAAAGCCAAATAATAGGCAAAACATTACTACATTACCAATAAAAGTTTATATTTTTTCTTATTCCTTTTATTGGAAGACTCATATTCATGAAGACAAACTTGCATCTTTAGTCTCGTCCCTTTGGATCATAGTATACAACAGAAGCTTTGCATTTCTCACCCACTCATCTGCATTGCTGTCGTACCCTTTTGCAGGTCAAGATGAAACATGCAGGTCTGATGAAATCGGGTGCAATGAGGAGGAAAAATGACTGGCATTGTGATGCGAATCACAGGTGTTTTTTTTCGTATACTCGTGTGTTTGTGTGTGCGTGCGAAGCCCACGCTAGGAGAAGGTTGACGCAGACACATTCTGTCCTGTTTAGTGCACCGCTATGTCACCTCAGGGTTCAATCCTAGCTCGTCGTCTCTGAACAGCTATCACATAAAAGACACTGCAATGACATCTGTGACCTCCTTATCTCTCAATAGCAGGGTTTTATATCAGCCAGATTTACATCTAAAAGCTGCCTCTCTGAATAGCTTCTCAAGTCCCTGAAATGAGACAAGACTTTGCCAAGGGTCTGAATAAACTATCTGTATCTCTATCTATGGTGCAAAGGTGAGAAAAAAAGCATTGTGTTTTGCAGATGGCTCAATCAGCAGTGCTCTGAATGCCACATGCTAAAAGTGGAAGCTGGATAAATAGTCATTGCATTAAATAAGCAAAACAACCAATTGAAGATTAGGAACAGACATAGAAAAACAAATCAAGGTTTAGTTGTTTTTAAGGAAGGGAACTGAGAATAATTCAACAGTTTTGGTTCGGTTTCCTCTTAAAGATTCCAGTTTCCTCACTGTTTCATTAACTTTTCTTTTGTTTCACTAAAAAGGACAGACTTATAGAAGAAGTTTGTTTGGAAATCGTACTACACTGGTTGTGATACGTTATACACTAAAAAGAACCGACTCATAGGAGTCATTCATTTGGGGATCGAATTATATTGGTTGCACTGTATGTTTCGGATAGCTATCCGATCGTGAAAAGCCCAGGTGTAAATGCCCTCCGAAATACTTTTGAGACTGATTTAAATCCGATCGCTCAAACCACTTCAGGAGGTGGTCACAATCCAGACGAAACTGGACAAGTGTAAATGCTTCTGGTTGTTGAAACCACATAGGGGAATTTTACTCCTCCCAAAATGTAAAAAAAAAAATAATAATTTTTGAGAGCGTGTAATAGGCTATATGATATGTTATAGCCAGATATGACAGCACTAATGCAACACACATTGCAGTGGATGAGTAGCTGAGTATCTCTTCAGCAAGCCGTAAGCAAGCAAACTACCGCAAATGAAACTGAAACTAAGACGCAGACGCTCAACATAATAATCTTTATTAAAAGTAGTGAAACTATCTTTTCAGTGCTGATGCCGCACTCTCTCCTTTTGCAGTCATTGATCTTGAATTTAGCTGATAATGAATAAAATGCAGCCAATATCTGTTGCTTTTGATGATGTAAACTCGGATCAGATTTATATCCGTTTTGCGAAGACGAATTTATGTGGCCAAGTGTAAATGGAAATGTTTTAACAAATAAGATAGATATCCAATTTGCGAAAATGCATAAAGTGAACAGGTGTAAACTGGTCCATTAATTTGGGAATCGGACTACACTGGTTGCGCTGTATATTTTTGATCCACTAAAAACTAGTGACTCTGTTTGTAAATTGGACTCTACTAGTTGCACTGCTTGGTTTGTGATCTACTAAAAAGGACCTACTTGTTGGAGTTATTATTTGGAAAATTGGACTCTAATAGTTGTGCTACATGCTTTTGATCCACTAAAAAAGAACCAACTCCTAGGAGTCATTTGTTTGGAAATCGGACAGAAATCACCAAAAGTATCTCATAATCGGACAATATCATTTGTGTTGTAGACAGTGTTCTAGTCCCATCGAATAAGCAGTGCAGAAAACACATCATTGCCGTCATTTACTTCAGCTATTTTTATATCATTGGAACCTGTTCTGAATAAGAACTTGTTTTCAAGGGGTTGTAAAACGGCTGTAATGATTTAACAAAATCAGCAGTCCATGCAGAACTAAAAACTGCTGAGCGACATAATGCAGTCACAACCAATCAGAGGATCTCTGATGTAAAATATATTTCCATGTGGAGCTAGATGTTGGACCAATGAGGTTTTGTTGACTTGGATGCGGTAATAAAAACAAAAATTCAGATTTACTTTACAGATTTGTTGTTGGGTAATATTTTGGGAATGTGTCAAGGGTAACACAGTATCAGTGATATAAGGCGGATAACTAGTCAACAGCTTATAAAGCTTACTGTGTTTCTTTGAAAAGCTTTGTGAAAGATATGTAGATTTGTTTTGTTTTTTTACATCATCTCAGTCTTTGGTCTGTGAAATAAAAAAAAGGAATAAAAAAGGAACAACCATAAAAGAGCCGATAATTCTATAATGATGAAAAATCCGGCAAAGTAGCCAAATTCTTTCCATCCATGAATGATTTTAAAGAACTAATTTAGAAAAGAAATGGCTTTTTGTGAGCCATACAAATGCAGTTTCTGGAAAGAGAAAGCAATAAACCAGCAGGTTGTGAAACAAAAATGTGATGCATAAACTTGTCTATAAAAACAAAGCATTCACTTTTATAACATTCCCTGTATGACAACCAAGTATTTTACAGTTTGCAATTGTCAATCGAAACAACAACACACTATCTCCAAATCATTTAATTTCATTTAGTAGGTAAAACTAGCATTACTAACCTGGCATGATACAGATTTGGGCTGCCTCATTGGAAAAGAATCCTTCAGCACAGGGAGAAACTTAAAGAAGCTTTCGTCTCCCTAATAGATGTCAGGTTTTGTTCCCTCTCACATGGTGAGATCTGTAGCTGTTGGTGAGAGGAAGCAGACCCAGCAGTAAAGGATCGGACAAAACTGCATCTTAATGGGTAATTTAAAAGAACTGCTGATGAAGTCATTAATACTTAAAGACAGTCTGTCTGGAGTGCAATAGCAAGCAGTGCTAAATGACCATAATGGGAGGAGAGGTCAGACCCTGATTCAAAGGATTTTGAAGAACAGGAATTTGAGGGAAAAAAAGAACGAAAATAGGCCTAATGGGTTCTCTCATTGTATTTCACAGGGAGGGGTGTTATGGATGTTATGCGTGCATCAAACCCCTGTTATGCCATGCCAAACCCAATCATAATTTAGTCCTGTGCTCTAACCGGCCATCTGGATGCTCGCTGTACTAGACAACAGAGCCATAAACAAGGAAGTAAATAGGTAACAGAGCAAACTGAAACTGAGCTCCAAATCAGCATATTGGAATGATTTCTGAAAGATCGTGTGAAGACTGCTGTAAATTCATCTTTGCCATTGTCATTAATTCGGTTCATGGACTTCCGTTTATTCACCACCAGATGTCACACTTTCCATTACATTGACTCTCACACTACACAAAATTTTGCATGTCATCCCCGGACTACATTTCCCATCATCCATTGCAACTGATTGCACATTGCCAGTGATGCACTGCAGGCACACAGCTGTTCTAATACCTCTTTCCCATATAACCCCACCTCTAACCACTTCTCTGCTGAGTATTGTTAGCGTACCCTGTCCGAGTCCTCTGTGTTTTCATTGTTTGCCTTGCCTTCCTGTTTTTGCGGTTTTGATCTTGCCTGTTTTCTGGTTTTCCCTATTGTTCGCCCGTGATTCTGTCGCGTCGTGTGACCTACGCTAGCCCTCGGAATATCTTGTGTTTGCCCGCCATATACTCTGTTGCATTGTTTGACCCTGCCTGTTACCACGTCTCTCTATAAAAGAGTGCGATGATCCACAGTCTAACGTTCTTGTCAGCCCTGTTACAGAATACTCGGCCCAACAAGGATCCAGCAGCTCTTCTGAGGAACATTGGCCAGGTATGGACACCGCAAGGATTTTGTTTTTTTTAAACAAAAAGGGCCCCCTTAAACAGGGTCCACGATCACTGGAGAACTATATCAGAGAGGTTTTAGCCATCGCTCACTATTCTGATTTACCAGACTGTTTACTGATAGAGTTTTTCTGCGATGGCATAAATCAACCTCTGAGGGCTAAGCTTAGACGCTAGGGTCCACGTTCATCACTCGCTCAGTTAATGGATTATGCATTGTTAACTGTTGGATCTTTGTTTACTGTGGGTGCCGCGGAGGAAGAACGCGACACCGTGTCTGTGACTGAAATTGCGGCTCTACCATGCACGCTCACAAGATGGCGGCGACAGAGGAGCCTGATCGCAAAATGGCGGCCACTCTAGAGCACGCTCACAAGATGGCAGCGACAGCGGAGCACACTCACAAGATGGCGGACACAACAGCATCATAGTCAAGTCACAGTTGATCATCATGAGTCAAGTCAGGTCACAGTTGATCTTCATGAGTCATGTCTAGTCACAGCTGATTTTCATGAGGCAAGTCAGGTCACAGTTTATCGTCATGAGTCAAGTCAAGTTACAATTCATTATCATGAGTCAGGTCAGTCACAGTGTTCTTCCTGGTGCAGTCAAAGCCACAGCTAATCTTCAGGTAAGTCTAGTCAAGTGTCGTCGATCAAATCGAGTACAGTTTATGATCCTGAGTTTGGTCAAGTCACAGCTGATATTCATGAGTCTGGTCAGGTCACAGCTGATCTTCGTGAGTCAAGTCAAGTCGCAGTTGATCTTCATGAGTCAAGTCTAGTTACAGCTGATCTTCATGAGTCAAGTCAAGTCGCATTTGATCTTCATGAGTCCAGTCAAGTCGCAGCTGAGCTGCCAGAGCCTCGTTACATCACAGCTGATCTTCTAGAGTCTCGCCACATCAGACTGTCGTCCCGAGCCGCATGTTCTCAAGTCGTCCAGAGTCACGTCAGCCTCAGTTATTCATCCAGAACACATTGCACACCAGTGATCATAATGAGCTGTCACGTCCTGTTCTGTCACACCATGATTCAAGGTCCGCCTTTCGGTATACCAGTCTGGTACAGTGTGAGGGATGCATCCGCTGGATCTGCACGCACGCTGGTTATCCAAACCGCTCACTCAACCCTTCGTGTGGCGCCCCGCAGCAAACGCATTTCTGACTGTTCTGTCGGCCAGGAGGCCGTCCTAGGAACTCTTGCTAGTCATGTTCGGCCAGGAGCCGTTTCTATGAACCATGCGGCCTTGTTCCGGCAAGAGGCCGTCTATGAACTCTCTGTCTGTTTTGTTCCGGCCAAGGAGGCCGTCTGTGGACTCTCTGCCTGTCCTGTTCCGGTCAAGGAGGCCGGCTATGAACTCTCTGTCTGTCTTGTTCCGTCCAAGGAGGCCATCTGGGAACTCTTTGTCTGTCCTGTCACAGCTATAGAGGCCATTTGCGAACTCCCTGCTCGTCCTGTCACAGCTATGGAGGCCGTCGGGGAATCCTAATCCTGTCCTGTCCTGGCTATGGAGGCAGTTTGTGAATTCTTTGTGTGTCCCGACCCAGACAGGAGGCATTGCACCGGAACGCATCAGTCTTCTACAAAAACAATGTTCTCGTTTTGTGTCTGTCTCTGCTCTCTAGTTGTACAGTCTCCCCATGTCTACTGATCTGTGTGGTGTTACCGGGGGGGGTTTCCGTTCCCTATGCTCCGCAGGGTGGCTCTCTGTCCGCGTGGTGTGATCTACTGTCTGGTTCTGGTGGGCAATCTTGCTCGCCTTTGGTGGTCTCTGCCCACGCCGTGGTGGTCTACTGTGGAGTTCTGGTGGTCCTTCTGCTATGCCGTGTGGTTTCTACTGCCCCCAATGTGGTGGTCTACTGTCTGGCTCTTGGTCTTCTGCTATGACGTGGGGATATCGGTCCGTCTGCTATGCTTTGGTGGTAATCAGCGGTGCCGGTCTGCCTCAGTCCCTGGGTATCCCTATCCTGTGGACCTGGCCCTCCGTACTACCCTGTCGACCTCCGCGTCCACGCCCACCGAGCGTAGTGCTTTGGCGCGTCTGGAAGCCTCTCCTTGGGGGGGCTCTGTCACAAATTCGGTTCATGGACTTCCGTTTATTCACCACCAAATGTCACACTTTCCATTACATTGACTCTCACACTACACAAAATTTTGCATGTCATCCCCGGACTACATTTCCCATCATCCATTGCAACTGATTGCACACTGCCTGATTGCCACTCATTGCCACCGCTGTTTCTAATTACTCATTCAATATATAACACCCACTCGAACCACCGTTTCTTGCTGAGTATTGTTAGCCGTAACCCACTGCCGAGTGCCGATGTTGGGCCTTGCATCACAGGAAATAATACCATTAAAATTTTGTTTTACGATATTGCTGTTTTTACTCTATATTTTGTACTTTTTTTTTTGTTTTATTTCAGAGATTGACAGCCATAGTGACTGAACTGTTGTTCTGTGAACAAAAATGTTAATGTTCTTTAAAACTTCCACTGAAAAATAACATTTGGATGAGAAATTACATTCTCATATTTTTTTTTCGACCTTTAAAAATAATATATATATATAGTGAATTTGTTTCATAAATATAAACAGTATTTGCAAAGTAAACAAAATAGAGGCCTTTATTATGTGTGTTATATTTAACTGTGCTACATTAAGAAAGTGGAGTTTTTGACTTTTAATGAACGAAATGACAAATATGTAAGGTGGTCTAACAGTGACAAATAGTAGTTAAAATATCACAGGTCAAACTAGTTCATCCACAAAAGAACAGGGAATGGTGTTTAATTGATAGATGAGAGTCATGTGGATTACTTCTGGATTATTGTGATGTTTTTATCAGATGTTTGAACTCTCATTCTGATGGCACCCATTCACTACAGAGGTTCAGTAGTGCTACGTTTCTCCAAATCTGTTCCAATAAAGATACAAACTACTACTACATCTCGGATGGCCTGAGGATGAGTACATTTATTTTTTTTGTGGCTTTTTTGGCTGATCTATTCCTTTAAACCTGCATCACCCACATATGCACTATATTTCAACATGTCATTTTAAAAGTGAACCAATGTATTCATTTTATTAAGAATTCATACTCAAGTTAATTGAATTTATAAATATAATGGCCCTAATTTTACCCATATCACCATAATGTTTAGGAAGCCTGTTGAAGATTCAGCTACAGTCATTTTGGTCTAATCATAGAGCAGTTTAAGTAATTAGGTTGTAATGAATGACGTTTAATAGGAAAAAGTAACCTTTTTTATCTTTTCTCTGGGTTTCAATCTAGTAATGCTGGTCTCATCCACGGCACCAATCCATAAAAGCCCATCCTAAAAGCTAGCCGGATATTGATAGTGACTCAGCTGGAATTGCTCCTGCTGGCTAAATTGCAAACGTTCCATCATTGTAAAGTCCACAATATTATTGGAGTTGTATAAAGATTTGGCCATGCGACGTGCTCTTTGGCAACATATCCCTCTGAACTGAATGTGGCCCAATACTGTTGGATGTGTTCATGTGTAATTAGAGTTGACAGAGCTGCAGCATCCCATATTAAAGTGCTGAGATGGGCAACCCAACGCATCACTGATTCCCACTCAAGGAAAGTACAGTGGACACCTGAATGCCACACTTTCTTTGTTCAGATACCGTACCATCAATTAAAAACCCTGCATTGCAGACGTTCTTCTGGCATTCATTCGTTTTCAAAGCTCTCCGCTAAAAGGCGCCACTAAGTGCGTCACAATGAAAGTTCAACCAATCTCTCTCTCAAGTTTACTGGCAGCTAGCAGAGCTCGCTGGCAGCTATCAATAGAAGCAGATGTGGAGACCTCGGGATAGAAAATGTGCTGAAAAACACTAGGCTGTAAAGTCACACTTTAAACGTGTAGGATAATTGCAGAGGTTGTGTTAACGGCCTCATTCGGTGGTAATGTGTAATGTCTGGGCTGATGGGTCAGCTGTGTTTGTAAGGCGAACGCTTAACGAATACGAATAGAAAGTTGAGTTAATTGCACTGTGGTTGTTTAGACTTACAGCTTGACTGTTAACAGAATAACTCACTTAAATATAACAATTCTGTCATAACACTGTGTAAATTATTATTATTTTTTTAAGTAGTAAATGAAGATTATTCAGAATACATTTTACAAGAAAGTACAATTTCAGAACTCCGACATAAAATGTAAAAAAATTGTTGGTGAAAATTCAAAGTAAGTGTATTTACAAAACTCATATTGTTCTGAACCCATACGCAATTCTTTTTTCCTTCAGGAACACAAAAGTTGAACATTTGGACAATTGTAGTACAGTTTTTGCCAGAAAATTATAGTTAATACAAAAATGATTAAAAAATTGCCAAACTAATTTTTGTAAATAAAGTTGATTTGTTAGAGTACAAGAAAATACTATTTCAGTTTTTCTAATTAAAAGTTTCACATTTAGTTCAGTATTTGTTGCCAATTGTAATTAAGTTTACCAGCACTTTTTAAAACAGAAAATTGTTTCTATGTTAAGTAAATGACAGAATTGTCATTTTAGTGTGAACAATTCAACTTTTGAGTTATTCACCTCCTCTTGTCTGCTCTGTGGATTGCTTCACATAAACAGCAACTTGCATCCCTTGCAAACTTTGATCAAACAGTCTGTCGCAGTGCAACAAACAAACTGGGGGCAGGAAATTATCATCAATATCTGATGGCCTTCTGGAATGCAGGTTTTAAATGATTAAAACTGGTAGTGAGCTGCAGAAGCGCTGTGGTTTCCCTTACATAGCAGCAGTCATTGTGTGATGTGTTTATCTGATGCCAAGACACTGTTTGTGTGGTGAACACGATTCATCTGTTGTGCATGTGTGAAAATAACTTTTAATTCTGCTCCTTGCATTGCTGTTTCAAACTTTACTGGACAATTGTGTGTAGTATTTTCAAAAAGGAGCAAGTGGAATTCTGGCCCAGGTGGACATGTTAAGCTTTAAAGTAAGTATTTTAATGCAAAATAATATAATCAGCACATTTAAATTGGCATTTGACTGCCCTGACATAAATAGATGGCAGCGTTTAATGCAGAGTTGCTGAAATGTTATCCTACATCCACAAGGGGGCACTGAAATACTCAGAAGGGCCAATCACTGGCTTATTAAAAAATTAATTGAACAGCCCTTCTGCAGGCTGTTATTGAACACCTCATTATCGGAGCTTATGTAATCAGCTCTCAGTGTTACACTTATTAAGACATATCAACAGGTAGCGTGAAGCAAGACTACAACTGTTTGTTAACACTGGCTTTGTGAACTAATTACCTCTAATATACTGTACCTCGCTGCAATCACGCATACCCATAGTTGCTGACAAATAGAGTTACTTGAGGTAATATACAAGCCTGCAGAATGAGTGTTCAAGGGAAAGACAGAAAACAAAACAACAACAACAAAAAAGTTGTGGGACAGATTATTTATTTATTTATTGAAAAATGCTATATTATCTTCCAAAACAATCAATTAAATTAATTATATAGTATATAATCTGTATAATAAGTATCTATTATAGATCTCTATAATATATATATATCTATCTAATATATTATAATGTTATATATTATATTATCTATATATATGGTCAATCATGTAATTATTTTTGATAAAAAACACTGTGACATGAATTAAGTTAAATGATTTGACATTCTTTGCCTAGATGAACCCACTGCAACTCAAAAACATCTATTTAGCATGGCAACCATCTGGACGGGTAAGCTTTGATAAAATTCCTTTCTGTGAATAAAATGATAACATTGCGATTAAAACTGCTACAAAGATACTAGAGATTTCGATATGAGATGTGGAACAATTGAGCCACATGTTGTTTTGCAGTGAAGTCTGTCTATAAATGCATTCAAAGCCACATATAGCGACTGCCATATCAGTCTTGTAAATCTGTGAAATCCCAAAGTTCAACCTCACTAAAGCACAAAGCAGGAAAGTGCATCTGTTCTGGTGTCCAATTTAAAGTGATAGAAGTCAGGGCTCTGCAGTAGCTCATGAATTTTTAAAGGATCGATATCTCCCCATACAGCTGCTACAGATGCACAGTCCTCCTTAATTTCGTATTCTTTAATGGTTCACTCCAGTTTGCCCAATCTAGATTAAGATTTGAGAAAGCTATCAGATACAAACAGTGTGACACTTTCCGGCGGATAATTAAAATTTTGTGACGTGAATGAAATAAAATCAAATCTGAATCGAAGACAGCTATGTCTCAAAGTGTTATAATGACAAAGTGAACAAAGAATAAAAATGCATGCAAGAAAAACAAAATACTAGATTATTCATGGAATGTTAAAAAAGTAGTGTTTTCTGTCATGCGCTGTGGTTAATGGCTTTCATTTCCTCCGGATTTGTTTATAACAGTTTGCTTGCTTGACAATTGAGAAAACTTGGCAAATATGAGGACAAAACGGGATGGAAAACTCAGATAGGCCCTAAGTCATGTGGCATGGAACATTCACGCACAAATAATGCACTATCACTAATTCTATAGCTTTCCCAGGTACAAGTGAAATGAATCCAAGATTATACTGGACCAGAAGACAAGCACGACAGGAAGGTTTCACAGTTCCCTTTCATGGGAACTTCGAACTGCGTCCTCTAGGGGTCGCTATGGGGAACGCCTCGTCGTGACCCGTGTCTGAAGCATACATTGAAAAAACACCAACTCGTTGGACGGCGACAGCCATGACGTCACTACCGACGCAACTAGTACAAAATAGGCACCGGTAGCACACATCATTCACTTCTTCGTCTTCACTGACCGTTCTGTTTGAAGCGTGCATTTTCAAGGAAAAAGTAAGAGCTATCTATTTATTATGGTGAGCACTAGTAGAGCATTTAGAAGGTGTGTGCATCCGTGTCACCGCTATTTGACACCAGATGACACACAATCTATGTGTTGTTTGTTTAGGCGAAGAGCACGCACGCGATGTCCTCGAGGGGGCAATCGGCGTGCACTGCGAGTTTTTTCCAATGAAAAATCTCCGTTCTCGTTTGTCTCTCTTTTCATGTAAAGAGGGGCAGCCATCTGCTTCCAGCGGTTCGGGACCCTCCGCTGCTGAGGCACAGAGGAGAATGAACTCGTGGAGATCGCATGTGGATCTGGCCGATGAGTTTGAAGAGGGGCTTTCCCTCTCGCGCTCACTCGGGGGGGGGGGGCGAGATTTTGTTACAGCCAGGGATGATGTTATTTCTTTAAAATCTTCTGATCCAGGGGCCAGTGCTCTGGTGGGTTCAGCCCAGGAAGAGCAGGAAATTGATGATGAGAGCGAAGAAGCTGAGGCTGAGCCTTCCCAATCCTCCTGCCATGCGTATGATGAGCTCTTAGAGGTTATGGATCGAGCCACGGCAAGACTTGACTTGCCATGAAAGCGGACTAAGGAAGTGGCGTCGCGAATTCGTCTCGACGAACGTTATCTTTCTGGACATAACCCTCCAGCTCAGGTGAGCCTAACTTTCTTTCTGTTTTCCATACAGAGATTGAGAAGAAATGGAAGAGGCCGATTTTTCCTCACGCATCCATCGATTCCAGCATACAAGTTATGCCAATATCGAGGCGCTGCGCGAAAGCGGTTATGAGAAGATGACCCTATAGAGAGACGCTAGCCAGCTATCGCTCTATGGAGAGACATCATCCTCAAAAATCCCCCGTGCCATCCATGACCTCTTCAACTACATCTAAATGAATGGCAAGGCATACGAAGCAGCAGGTCAGGCTGTTGCTTCACTGCACACGATGGCGGTGCTCCAAGCATACCAGGCTGATCTGCTGAAAGACCTGGATAAAGGCGAGGGCCTTTCTTCTGATGAGATGGCTGAGTTACGCCGCACCACGGATCTTGCTCTTCGTGCTACTAATCAGGCTGCCTCTGCCATGGGCAGATCCATGGCGGCGATGGTAGTAACGGAGAGGAAGCTGTGGGTAAACCTGGCAGACATCGGGAAGAAAAAAAGGGGCTTTCTTCTCGATGCCCCGATTTCGCCCTCTGAACTTTTTGGTACATCCGTTGAGACGGTCGCCGAAAAGTTCAGGGAGGCGAAGGCGCGCTCAGCGGCCTTCAAACCTTCATTCCACGAAGGTCCAGGTCTGAGCCCGAACAACCCAGGGGTCCTGGCCCGTCTCGATTTGAGGATCAGAGACGAGCACAGAAGGCTAGTGTCGCGACTCGCGCTCCTCCTCCACCCGCGGGTAGGGGAAGGAGGAATCGCAGGTCAAAGGGAGGTAGGCAAGACCTAAGGGATGTGATACAGAACTGCGTCAGCGCTTTCGTCCGGATCAGAGTGATACTTGAGTATCCACTTATTTCCTTCTGGGGTTTTACATCTGCCCTTATCTTACCCTTCCTAATTCCCCTGTAACCACCATATCTCCTGCATAACAGTCTCCTTCTGGACCTAAGATGTTTTGGTTGGTTCTATGGTTAAATCATAATAACCACCTTACTGATGGTCCGGTCTAAAGGCTTCTCCGGACAGAGCCCCGACGTGGGAACCATGGTGGGTGAGTACGATCATTTCTAAATATCTGTATATAATATATGTATGTCTATGAAACTGGTGCGTGGTGTGTACCTTCTGCTAGTTCTTTGCAGTGTTTATCCGTGCTGGGTTCAGAAACCGGGTGATCGACTTGCAGTGTTTATTTCACTGTCGAGATATGTCCAGAAGGTAAGTAAGCCGGGTCTCGGTTTCATACTTCCTGGATCATGCGGCCATCACACAGGCTTCTGCGGGAGTAGTTTTGTGATTATCAGGCCCACGGTGTCACTGCAAAAAATTCCTGGAAGTCCGGGCTGGGGTTTTACGCTTTCATGCTACCCTGACTGTTCTACCGTATCCGGGTCGCCCTGAGGGGTTTTTCACGATCACCAGGATATCCCTTGAGGCAATCCCCTCACATTGAGGGTTATTGTGAGTATGATGCTTCCTTTGAGCGTTAATCCTCTCTGAGGAGATGGATTCCTCGCTCCATGGGCTGTCCCCGTGGTAGTATTGAGCAGTGCTCCCCTTTATCAAAGGGTTACCTGGAATGAGAGTCTGGCTAGACGGCAGTATGCTGACCCCTCTGATTTTTCATCATGCGGCAGGTCGAGCCCCGATCGTTTGAGAGTGGGTTTGTGCTCCCTCAGCAGTAAACTACTGCTAGCGTCCTGATTTGGAACATGCTGTAGGTCGAGCCCCCTTCTCGACTGAGAACTATGTGTGTTGCTCCCACAGCTAAGTAAACTATTTCTAGCTGTTCCAGTTTGGAACATGCTGCAAGTCGAGCCCCGTCTCGGTTTGAGAACTGGGTGTGTTGCTCCCTCAGTTAAGTAACTGCTAGCTGTTCCACCTTTGGAACTTGCTGTAGGTTGAGCTCCCTCTCGATTTAGAGCTGGATGTTTGCTCCCTCAGCTGCAGATTTACTGCTAGCAACTCCAGCATTATAGCCATAGACATAGCATTTGGGGATATGCTTTTTCTATCTATGGGCTGCTCTTTCAGGTGCCACGAGAACCCCTAGAACGGTAATCAAGTGTGTGCACGTTATGCTTTGCACACTTTATAAAATCCACATAGCTGGTAAGTGCGCACGTTATGCTTTGCCAACTTTTCTAAAATCCACTTAAGGGGTAAGTGTGCACGTTATGCTTTGCCCACTTTGCTAAAAATCCTGTATGGTAAGAGCTACGCGCAAGACTTCGTGCTCTTTTTGAGTGGTTTTAAACCCCGGTTCTGCCTTGGGCACCACTCCTTCTATGTATCCTCTGGATACCTACTTAACAGGGTGCTACTAAGGATCTGTTGAGACAGTTCCTTCACCACATGCAAAGAAAAAGCAAACGTGCGGTAGCCCCTGTGTGACAAGACTAGTATGATTCTAGGCTCTTAGGATTCCCTTAAAGGAATCTGGTTTCTGATTCCAAGCCTTGAGCTCTACTCCGGGCCCAGGAGTCTGGCCCTAACATGTCAGTTTTTTGGGTTATGTAGCCTAGGTCTTTGGCCGTAGGGAATAACGTCACTGACAGCCGTCTAAACATCCCAGGGGCAACTCCCATAGCAATAAGGTAGAGTTGGTACTTAGTGCTCGCCATGGTTCTGGCTTGCACTCCCCTCAGCATGGTGGCGTGGGTATACCGTTCCCATAGCGACCCATAGAGGATGCAGTTCGAAGTTCCACGAAAGGGAACGTTTCGGGTTACTTATGTAACAGGTACCTGAGTAGGGAACGAGACACTGGTCCTCTAGGTTTTTTGCCATGCTTCGGACGCAAGCTTCAGACAAAGTGGATGATGTGTGCTCCCGGCACCTATTTTATACTATAGTCGCACGGTAGTGACGTCATGGCTGGCGCCGGCCAACGAGTTGGTGTTTTTTCAATGTATGCTTCAGACACGGGTCACGACGAGGCGTTCCCCATAGCGACCCCTAGAGGACGCAGTGTCTCGTTCCCTACTCAGGGAACCATGGTTACATAAGTAACCTGAGACGTTTTGCCTGAAGTCATTACCTCCAGAAATTAAATACATGCTACTGCCACTCAAGATTGCTGGGAAAATTAAAGCATGTCATAAACATTGATAGAGAGACTGATTGTGCGTGTATTTCTTTGTGGGTGTGGGCTTGTGTTTGTGTTTATGTATGTCTATCATTTGCGATTGCATTGCTCAAACAACTTTAAGTATAAAGGCTAGGCCTATAGTCTACTATACTAGCAAGTGCCCATATATGCTTATATAAAGTGTGTATGGGCTAAACTGTTAAGTAGCCTAGGCTATACATTGCATATGCCTCTATGGAATACTTGATTCTGATTGGTCAATCGCGACATTCCGATATTTTCTAATATTTGCTGTCACCTGTAAATGCAGTAGGCCATATCAATCCTGATATTTCCCGATAACTGATATTGGAACTACTTTCATGTCTCGCGTCACATTGTTTCATAAAAACAATATTGCACCTCAGTTATTATCGACTGTAGGCTGCTAAAAGTAACCTCGGAGGACTTTGGTTTTATTAAAATTTATTTTAATAGTGTCGCAGTGTTCGTCTTGTTGCAATAGGCTCGTTAATTCCTGCGTAGTGGACTATTTTTTCTTAGCGGAAGCTAATATAGGCAATAGCTAATTATAAAGTTATTTCAACTTAAACCATTTTTTATGTTTACCTATTTTATTATTACATTTCTTTACACTGTAGACTTTGAAACCCGAGGGCGCCGTTTAAATTCAGACCTGGCATTTGGAAAATACTCGAATGAAGCAATTACAGCCCGTTATATATCTGCATCTTGCCCAGTGACCTCCAACACCACACCGTCATTATTTCCATATCGTGTTGTTCTCTCCCACTGAGAGAGGGAGCAGAGAGCTCATCCGGCGCATTGAGGGACATCCAGTCCTCATCTGCGCTCTGTTCAGCATCAGCACCAGCCGCTGCGTGAGAAACAAACCGAGTCGCATCCCCGCGGAGAGCAGCACCGCGTGCGCTTCATTCAATCTGGAGCGTCAGATGGTGCAAGATGCACCGCTTCTTTGTCCTCCTCTACACCCGGACTGTGCAAGTTACCGCTGGAATGGACCAATAGCCTAGTAGTTGAGGGACCCGTTTGAGCTGCACTGAAAGGTTCCTACAGGACGCGCGCTTGGATTATTGTCCTTCTCGTAAATTTCCTGCTGGACAGCTAAACACGCGCACCGCGGGCTTCCAGAGAAATCAAGCGAACCATTGCTGTTTAAAATGTGTTAATTCGGTTTTCTTTCTCGCGAGGGAGGAGCAATGAGAGCGTAAACAACACTGGGTGGCTTTGTTTCTGAGACACGGACCCGTGAAAGATCACACTGACATGTCTTTCAGTGCCGAATTTGGAGCTACCGTTGTTTCTCCACTAACTTAGGGAAGTGTTGTTCGTATCTCTTTGACTTTGCATAAGAGCTCAATTCTACTTTCCTAACAAACGCATGCAGTTTTCTTCATATCTTCTTCCTACATGGTGGAGCGCTTGGGATGCTTTCATCGGAAGGGCGTATTTGATTCGCGTCTATCCCTTTGGAGTGAAGAAAGACCCCTTTAAACCCGTTGCCTCGGCGTTATCTTGTGGAGTTACAGCGACCCACGTGGAAACACGGACTCGAAGGAGGGCAAAATGGGCTGTTGCAGTGGTAGATGTACGCTGGCATTTATATGTGGCATGCAGTTGGTAAGTGATAACGCTCAAATCATTTCTAAACCTGCAGTGATGGTGATAGTTTGTGGATTCGAACGTGCAACCTTCCGGTTAGCAGCCTAGATGTTGAACTGCATTTCAATCTAATAAGAAAACTGATATATTGGTGAACAGGCTTGAACCTGCATCCTTTCAGGTTGCTCACCTAGGTTTTTAATCTGAATTGGTTTCTGGATGCCTGTGCCTGGTTATTTGATGCGATTTTATACAGTTGTGGAATTAGGTTTGGTTCAAGGATGAAAGTCAGTCACTTGTAATGGAGCAAAAACTGTAGTGCCTTCCAGAAGTGAACTGGAGAACTCAAGAACCCAAGTGTCCAGCCCACAAGTGGTCAGTGATATGGCACTAAGATGTACGTGGCCGTGAGTAATCTTAGTGGAAATAATATGGGGCTATATGTGGAAACCCTGCCTCGTTATATTACACCGGAAGGATGATGGTGCTCATGAAGGCAGGGCTTGTGTCATTAGCCTGGGGCCACTATCATTTATGCTTATCTTCCCACTACCACGGGTCCTGACAGCCAATTAGGAGTTTTAAGTTAAAGAAGCAAAGCCAAGTCTCATTGACCTACTAAAGCAGAAAACAATTACTTATTGCATCTGCTAGAGCTTGAGAGGGTGATAACCATTAGGATGTTTTCTAATCTAGTCCCATTGGAAAAGATGATTTCAGTCTGGTGTTTGTACAGCAACATTGCGTTCTGTAAGAATTCACAGAGCTGAGTAATTTTACTATTCCCAGACTATCTCTGTGACACCTTTTGAATCACTCTTTCAGTTACAGTAATGGATAGTGGCCAGCGACGGTCTCACCATGCCAACCAGCTGGCATGGTGAATCATGTGTGCATGATAGATCACATGACAACTGGCAAGCGCAACTACACTAATCCAAATGGACGTTTGTAGGTTAAATAATCACGCAGGTTAGTAACCCCGAAGAATCAGCCGTAGTGGGTTTATTAATCAGACCTTACTCTGTGTTCATGACTAGAAGCTCGGGATGATGTCATAAGCGAGTCATTTGAGCGGGCTGATATCATAAGCTCACAAGTGTCTCTTGAGTAGCTGTTGTCTTATAATGCGATTTGGTATAGTTTAGGATTAGGGTAGGTTTTTTTGTGGTTTGATGTTAAAACTTTGAGGGGCGTTCATGTTTTGTTTTTTTTGTCCTCTCTGTTTCTCTGAACTTTTCCGATCCCATTTTCCCCATGTTTGCTTCTATTCGGAGAGAGAGTTCATTCTGAGCACAACTGGGATGCCCTCAGTTGGATGCTCTTAAGGGTTGGAAAAACATTCTTATATTGTTTTGTATTTGTTCCTCTTGTTCCTCTTGTTCCTCTTGTCAGTAACGTTCTTGCTCTTTATGAGGAAAAGAAGGGGGATTGTATAGAGATAAAAAGCCTTTTTATGTCCAAAGTCTGAAGTTGTGATGCCTTTGCAATTAAACTGAATTTTATCTCCATGTTATTGGTTACAGGTTAACATAAATGGCAAAAGCTCATATGTTGCTGGTTGCTGCCACATATGGTTTTATCATGGAGGTTGGGGGCAATTGACCCTTTGCAAAGAGCTTGATTGATAGGCGATCTGACCGATCATAATTCCGAATCTGTGATCTTGTTCGACAAATAAATCAGACAGGGGAGTAGATTAACTTCGGTGGACTTAAGCTTGAAAAATGTTGTGTATTGACGTCTTTCCGCAGTTGAAATAAAATACATTCTGATGTTCTTTCATGTTTATTTTGTGCTTTAAGTAAATATGAAAAGACGATTGGTTCTGAGGCGCTTCAGTGATCTGTCACGACTGAATAAAAAAAAAATATGACAAAATGTGATAGCTGTGACCATGTTTAATACCAGAAGTAACCTGCTCTGTGTTGTCTGCGTGTTGTGTCCACAATGTTTTTTTGTGAGAACTTGATGTGTAGTGTGAGAGTGGCATGGCTTGTCGGACAGTAACTAAGGAGGGCGGGTTTATGTGACACTCTTTATGAATTTATGCACTGATTATCACTTTAGGATTTCAGATCATAATTAATGTTGGGCCCTCTTAGACTTTTGCATTAATCACATATATTCCTGACAGCTAATCAGTAGCATAAAAGGTGGCAATAATACAGAAGATTATATATTAAAGCAATTAAATTACTACTTTAAAGAATGATTTGAGCTGATATTTCTTGTCACAATTTTCCCCAACCACTGTGTATTTTTATACCAAAAGATGTACAATAGATTGTCAGTAGTGCTGTCAGAAATATGAAGAAAAATGAATCCAACTGCCCTTATTTTTTTATTTGTGGTTATTTGTTTGTATATGGCCTCTTAAATAGAAAATTAAGATTTTTTTTTTAAGAAATAAAGAAAGAAAAAAATGTATTCTCTGGTTTGCACTGTGGATATATAGATTTAAAATGTGCAGATTAAATTAAGAGGAAATTAAGTCATTTGCTAGACCGCAAGAGCTCTTTTCTGAACCACAACAAAAACAGAATTACATGTCCTCGATTATGTAACTTAGAAATCATGATGTCTTTCTTTCTTTCTTTCTTTCTTTCTTTCCACTTACTGTGCATTTAACGTCTGCAAATTGTTTACAGATTAATCTGGCAAGAAATTGATGTAGCAGCTTGGCTTTCTGTGTGCATTAGTCGTCCATTTTGACCAGTGATGTAGGGCACCCATGTCACATCATGGCATGAGTTGCTATAAATAAAAAGTTTGTTACCCTTTTCTTCTGTTAGAATGGCTGTATAAAAACGAATCAAATGGAGCTAATGCACCCAGCTCTGCTAAATTACCAAGCAGACCGTTTTTTATTGCCTAAGGCTATAACACAGATAAAATGTCCATAGTTAAAGCATTTATAAGAGTTTTCTCTCTGGTGGTTTTTGTGTCTGGCAAGTATAAATGCCTGTGGTCCAACAGTCTGGCCTGGAGGCCCAACATTCTGACATGGAAGCAAAGAAAAGAATATTGTATACTCAAGGGATGTGTTTATTGAGATTGCTCAAAGATGCATTCATAGAAAGGACATCTGGTAAAATAGTTTGACTCTATTATGGCTGATAAAAAACTTGATATATCCGTTATCAAAGCGGTCCTCTTAGCTTCAGCCTCTGACAGCCTCCCTATGGACTGTCTGATGCATATTGTACGCAAAGATGAATACATCTGGTGAAATATGCCCGTTCCAATTGGCTGCCCACAAGGGAACTTCTGGGAACCAAGCGTGCACATGTTTTTTATCAGGCAGTCGGAAAGATTTGTTTACATGTTACCAGATTGCTGCTGATGTTGCAGGCTCATGGCATTGAAACTCCAAGTTATTCAAGAGTTTTGTTTTAGACATCTCCTGTTATGTCCTTGAGGGAAGGTCTGGGCATGTGGTTCACTCAAATTTTGCTCTAATTTCCTTGTTATCTTTCTACGTTTTTGTGGAAACTGAATCATCATTATTTGAATGTTTTACCATTTTGTTGCAGGCCAGTCTGTTGTTGTGGCTGCATCGATTTCAGATTTCTCTGCCCTGCACACCCTTATCAACAACAGTTGGTCATTTTACATGTTGGTCAGAAGGCTGTCTAAGTGCGCAGCTCTTGGCCAGAATAAACTACAATATGCAGTAGATTTAGTGTTGATAGTCTTTATGTAATCATAAATATTGTTAAACTATTTGCCGAGTCTGTTTCTAAATGTTTTGGTTGAATTATTTACATGATATGCTGATTAATCAAACTAATCGCAATTAATATAAATGTTTTCTAAAAAAAAATATATATATGAGGTGACTATCCCTTAAATGAGGATAATTCAAAGATGTTATTGTGGCACAAGAGTTGAATAGACATCACAGAAAGTGGCTTTAGAAGTCAGTAGTTTGTCATTGTTTGTTTTATTTCCATATCATTGAAGTCTATCACAGTCCACAGAAATCCATTATGCATTCGAGTTTGTCCATCTGTTCCTTATTTGTTTTGTGCTGTCGGCTCTCAGTGAGATTTGGCAAGTTTCTTGAGTCAGGGAGCATGATTAAATGTGTTCATTTTATGCATTATTTTTCTTGTAATTAATTGTAGTAGAGTAAGATGTTAAATTTATGTTTAATAAGCTACTGGAGGAGATGCTCTACATTCAACATTTATGATTGAACTTTAATCAGCTTCTGCATTTGTCATTTCCGATACATTTATGAAATCAGGTTCGGATCATGTTGTTCATTCATCTTATTTTTATCTTATTTGTTTATGCTGTTCCTCTGCACCTTGTACTGTCATAGGAAACAAATCATTCTCAGCCACAAATGTATGTTTACTCAAATAAACCCAAGATTGATTGTTAACTCAAATGTTACCTTGAGAGTAAAAATAGAATGTGTAAATTGAGAAAAAAGAGAAAGAATTAGCTGTTAGATTGTCATTGGCGAATAACAGATAGCCCAGATACTGGCAGACACCTGTTATTCTTGAGGTCATGAAGTGAGTTCATTTCTAAGCTCTCTTGAAATATTCTACACCTGGCGCAACACATTTCTATAATTGCTTTGTTTTCAAACTGGTATGAATGTCTGCTGTCATTTTTCCTCTTGGAACAGCACAAAGACAAAGGTTTAATTGTTGTTGTCCTTCATCGTAATCAGCTGTATGCAGGAGAAAGGCTTGTGCTCTTGCAATTAATTACTCTCCTGAATGCAGGTGATTTGCCAAACGTAAATTTTTTTTAGGTTAATGCCATGTATTATATTTGATTGAGTTCGCCCATAAGAATGTAAAAGTGCTGCGACAACTCTCGTTGTTTTTTTCTGGATTGGAAGTAAACAGGGTTCCTAACGTACAGACGGAAAGCACTTCGAACAGACCCTTTGCCAATCAAAACAATCGCATTGGCAGTGTATTGTTCTAAATTTGTGTACAATGCCTTTGCGACGTGACCTTGATTTCCCAAAACTGACAGATGGTTTAGGAAGCCGTTTTGCATAATGAGTTCAAATATTTACATATCTCATCAAAGCGTTGATGCCATAACTCTACCATGTATAAATGAATGTTTTTGTTCACCATGAATTTAAATTTGCTAATTAACTTGCGTTTTTAAAACATACTTTCTCTCTTAACACCTTTACACAATTAAAGATAGCTATCTTTTTCATGTTGCCTAAATCAGATTTTTGTGCAACATTTTGTTGATTGTTCCAAGCAATCTCATTGGATGTTAATCTTGATTCCTTGAATATTAAACATCATATATTTACATTTATGCATTTTGCTTTTTCTGGGAACCGAACCCAAGACCATTCACTAATGTTTGAGACTGCATATAAAACAAGAAAAAATCTTCTTGTTCTTATTGGCTGTTATTGTGACAGCAGTTTCACATTCTTATGTCGATGGAAACCTTTGGTGTTGTGCTTGGTGCAAATCCATTGATTTGTTATGCAAGTAGGACTGTTGAATCAGATCGCTTTGTTTGCTAATATTTTCATGAATTTGACAATAAAGAATCCCAGATTGACAAGCAGGATAGAGACAGAATAGCATAGCGAACAACCGAAGCTCTTTGGCTTTGTGACTGCGACTGAAGAGCTGCCTCTCAGGGAAAAGAAGTCCTTGATATTTGGCGAGTGAATTGAATTGGCTTCTCCACACCACAATCCAAATCTAAAAAGGCAGAAAGATTTAATGGCTTTTCAGATGTTATAAATCATTCCCAGCTTAACAAAACCAATAAACACAAGTGCTGCAAACATGCAGTGGGAATAAGTCTTTGCTGCAGGACATTTTTTAGACGTCTCTCCTTCTGTCGGCATTAAATTAACCTTTCTTTTCCCGCCCCGGATGCCTCTTTCGTAGTCGTGAGATTTCAGAACACAAAAGGTTACGGTGATGATACCTATGCTGTGCTGCACGCTATTTGCCAGCTTCCCGTTTGATTGAGGCGAGCCGTAAACATTAGCGGGGGAATGTCTCCTAGCAACAATAGGTATAAATGTTGGAATGTTGCCCTGTAGCTGAACATGGAGGATCCAGACTCCTCATAGTTGCCCTTTTGACCCGTCAAAGCCCAGAACAGTACAAGAAATGCATTATGTGTATCATGATGCCTTTTGACTGGTTTTGTTTTCTGAAGCTATTTGATTTGAATTTGCATTTTATGTTCTTGGCACATAATAAAGTGCACAAATCACATTAATGGTTATTTCGGGACAGGTTGCGGAGAATACAAATAGATTTAGAAAAAAATCTTTGGCTTTAGATCAGAAAGAAAAAAATCATTTCAACTTGCTTATCTAAAAGACTTTAAAGCTGAATTGTGCAGATTTTTAAAATTAATTTGTTAATTTTATTTGGTGTCCAGAACACAGTGCCGTGAAAAGGTTTTTGCCTCCTTCCTGTGTTTAAATTTTTTTTGCATATTTGTCACACTTAAAGCAGCACTATGTAACTTTCGGCACTCTAGCGGTTAATAAATAGAATTGCACACATCCCACGGAAGAATATTCCAACCGGAGCTACTTCTCTAAGTTTATGTCTATGGCGATTCACGCAGGTATGTGTTACTCTGCAGCGGTGATGACCCGACCAGGCTACAATAGTCCAAATATAAGTACTTATTATAAGTGTAGTGATTTGGAACAAGACAAAAACGTGGTTTGGAAGATGAATTCAGGATGTACTCGCTCATTATATACATTTTGCAAATTTTGAACACAGAAACAGTTACATAGTGCTGCTTTAAAAGATTCAAATCATCAAACAAATTTTAATATTACACAAAGATAATGCAAGTCAATACAAAATGCAGTTTTAAAATGAAGATTTCATTTATTAAGGGAAAAAAGCTGTCCAAACCTACGTGGCCCTACGTGAAAAATGAATTGCCCCTCCTGTTAAATCATGAAAGAACTGTGATAACCACATTATTTTAGAAAGCTAAGTTAAATTTCACTAGCCACACCCAGGCATGATTACTGCCAGACCTGTTGAATCAAGAAATCACTTAAATAGAACCTGTCTGACAAAGTGAAGCATGCTTAAAGAGCAACACATCATGCCACGATCTAAAGAAATTCAAGAACAGATTAGAATCAAAATAGTTGACATGTATCAGTCTGGAAAGGATTATAAAGCCATTTCTAAGGCTTTGGGACTCCAGCGAACCATGGTCAGAGCCATTATCCACAAATTGAGAAAACTTGGAACAATGGTGAACCTTCCCAGGAGTTGCCGGCCAACCAAAATTACTTCAAGAGCGCAATGATGACTCATCCAGGAGGTCATAAAAGAAACCAGAACAACATCTAAAGAACTGCAGGCCTCACTTGCAGGCCTCAATTAAGGTCAGTGTTCATGAATAAACAATAAGAAAGAGACTGGGCAAAAACGGCATCCATGGGAGAGGTCCAAGGCAAAAGTCATTGCTGACCAAAAAAACACAAAGGCTCGTCTCCCATTTGCCAAAAAATATCTTGATTATGCCCAAGACTTTTGGGCAAATATTCTGTGGACTGATGAGACAAAAGTTGAACTTTTTGGAAGGTGTGTGTCCCGTTACATCTGGTGTAAAACCAATACAGCATTTCATAAAAAGAACATCATACCAACAGTCAAACATGGTGGTGGTAGTGTGATGGTCTGGGGGACTTGCCATAATTGACTGAACCATGAATTCTGCACTCTATCAAAAAAATCCTGAAGGAGAATGTCCGGCAGTCAGTTTGTGACCTCTTTTTCTTATTTTTTTGTTTTTCTATTTTTTTTATTGTCAAGCGCACTTGGGTTTTGTAGCAGGACAATGATCCCAAACACACCAGCAAGTCCACCTTTGAATTGCTCAAGAAAAACAAAATTAAGGTTTAGGAGTGGCCAAATCAAAGTCCGGACTAAATCCGATTGAGCCGATGCTGTGGGGATTCTTAAAACAGTCCTTCATGCTTGAAAACACTCCACATGTGTGGCTGGAATTTAACACAATTTCTTTTTGCAAAAAGAGTGGCCAAAATTAATCCACAGTGTTGTGAAAATTCATTTCAGTATCACAAACGTTGATTGCAGTTGTTTGCTGCCCTACAGGTGGCACAACCAGTTATTAGATTTAGGGGGCAATATATATATTAGTGCTGTCAAATAATATCCATTCAAAAATAAAAGTTTTTGTGTACATAATATATGTGTATGTACTGTGCATATTTATTATGTATATATAAATACACACACATGCATGTGTTGTGTGTGTGTGTGGTGTGTGTGGTCTATTATTTACCTTATTTTTATATTTATAAAATGCGAAAAATTTATATTGGGGTATTAACTTTATACATGGTATATTTCAAAATATACTGTATAGTGAAGTATGTGATTTATATGATAACATAAAAATGTAGCACCCACATATTACATAAACAAAAATTTTCTTTTGGATGCGATCATCGTTGATAGTACTATTATATAATATTATATATATATATATATCTATATATATATAATATTATATTAATTATAAAACCATCCAAAATACATTTTCATTAACTAAAATATTACTGACATTTCCCAATATTAAAAACCCTAAAATTATTTTTTTTTCAGTAGTGGACAAACAGCAACATTTCTCATGTTGATGTAATAAATAGCTAAAACTACAATTAAAAATGAATAAATATAGACATTAAGCAAAGAAGCTAATTAAAATGACAAAAACACAATAAATTAAATAAAATGTCTGTAAGTCTTTTTTCAAAATATTAACAAAACTACAATATCTCAATAATACTAAAACAACACTGAACAGTTTATTTAGAATAGTGTTTAGCTTAATGTCATAATATTATATCTTTTCATTCATTCATTTTTGTTAATTTTACTGTGACTAAAATTACATCTAACTTAATTGAAACTAAATTAATGACATTTAATTTGGTGATGAAATGTAAACTTAAACCAAATATTCAAATGTTATATATTAATTTATGGATGTATGAACATTTTAACAAAAACATGCGAAAACTGATATTTAAAAAAAAAATCAAACCCATTTATTGCCATGAGGCAAATTTAATTTAATTGTCATCATGATGCGCTTTGATTAATCTCTTTTGATTACCATTTTTAATTAATTCAACATTTAATTGTTTTACAGGCTTAAGTTTTTTTTTTTTAAAGGCAGAAATTATACATTGCATCTGTAATGCATATTTCAATGTCAGTCTTTGAACACATTTGTGAATGCTATTGCATTCAAGCTGTGCAATCAGTTCCATTAATTAGTTTGTTAGACTGACAGCCTACCGATTCTCTGCTTGCTTGTCGTTGCTACTGTCATTCTTGTTAAAACCATCGAATTATTCACCACCACACCCAATGGTCCATGGCCACAGTTTGTATCCGGCCACTTTGCGAAAGTCGTTTTTACGGTAAAGTTACCTCACTTTGCATCTGGGAATGAAGCCATCATCTTTTGCGGTTTGGGTGTGTTTCAGCAAACTTTGTTAGAACATCTTCCCCCCTAATTCGGTTGCCTATAGTTTGTGATCTAATAATAAACAGACCCTTGAGTTATTGTCTGGAAATATGAATACCCATAATGCATTTGTATCACCTGTCTGATAAATCCTCTGCATTGTTGCCACAGTAGAAGCGTTTTTACCTCTGACTGCAGCGGTAGAGCCTAGAGGATGTGATCCCATGGGAATACAGACAAAAGTGCTTATGTGCTTCAGCAGAACGAAACGAGGCAGGCCAGTAGAATGGCTGTGAATAAAAGCATTTTTGTTGCATAGCTTTGTATGTGTGTTCAAGCATAGTTGAAGTAAAACAGAGTTTTTATCATCCATTCTATTCTCAGTTGCTGTTACTTCTATATGCAGTACAGCATGCGCATTTGTGTTTATATACAGATTTTATATACAATACATAACATTTTAATGTCACAGTCTTTTCCTGCTTCACTGCTTCATGTCAGCTGTAACCTGTTTCCATAGAGTGCAGATAATGTAGTTAAATTACAGTATTTTAGTGCATGATATCGTGACATCACCTCCCTTGGTGGTTTGTTGCTAAGAAGTGAAATGTGATCAAGCTGGAGTGATCTTCTGTTCGCTTCATATACCGACAAAACCTTCAATATGACACATTCATTTAGTATGGTCAGTTATAGAAAAAATGAATCATACCTACTGAACAGATTTGGATAAATTTAGCATTGCATCACTTACTCACCAATGGATCCTCTGCGGTGAATGGGTGCCGTCAGAATGAGAGTCCAAACAGCTGATTAAAAACAACACTATAATCCACAGCACAGCCATCCATTAACATCATTAAAGCAAAAATGGCATATTTTAATAAGCAAATCAATCATTAAGAGATGTCAACTTCAAATGGTTGCTTCTGGCTACAATATGAACCTGTAATCTGTAATATTGCTTTTTTTTTTGTCTGAATCAGGAGAGAAATATGCACATCAAGCCCCATTTACAAGGGAAAACAGTTTTGGATGTAATTTATTTAGATCACACGAAATTAATTGGGACTAGTTCATGTGGAATTCTTGGGGATTATTGTGAGTGGTTTTATCAGACATTTAGACTCTCATTTTGATGGCACCCATTCACTGCAGAGGATCCATTAGTGAGCAAGTGATAAAATTCTCCAAATCTGTTCCATACAAAGCTGAATTTTCAGCATGATTACTCCAGTCTTCAGTTTCACATGATCTGTCAGAAATCATTCTAAAAAGCTGAGTTAGTGCTCAAGAAACAATACTTATCATCAATGTTGAAAAACGTCTCAGGTTACATACGTAACCTGAGACGTTTCTCTTCAGGAACTCGAGCTGCGTCGATATTCGCTTTGGGAACGCCCTTGCGTGACCGGGTTCTGAAGCACGTATCAAATCCATCCAATGGAGCAGCGAGAAGTCATGAGCAGGGTGACGTAAGCACCAAAAATCATAAAAGCGCATCCGGCCGGGCGCAAAACAGCTTCGATGAAGTAGCGCCTGCAGGGATGCAGGAGTATGGCAAAGAGACGCAGCGTCACGTTCCCTCGGGGAACCATGGTTACATACGTAACCTAGAGACGTTCCCCTTCAGGAACTCGAGCTGCGTCGAGATTCGCTTTGGGAACGAGAATACCCACTGCGCCATACTACCAAGTCCCTGCCTGTGTGTGTATCTGATGAGCACATCACGAAGAGAGAACTTGGGAACCTGGGGGAGAAGCCAGGTCTAGGTTGTAAAAGCACAAATGTGCGAAGGAGGACCAGCCCAGCCGCAGCACACCTGTCTGCAGGCAACACCCAAGTTGAAAGCCTTGGGCCCGGCCGCCATCTACTTGGTCGAGTGCGCTCTGACCCCAGAGGCGACGGGAGGCACAGGAGGGACTCGTTAAGTAGTGAGAGAGCCTCGACCACACACCTACTCATATAGTCCTGCTTGGTCGAACGGAGATCCATTCCTTGGGGACCAAAACAAACAAACAAAAGCTGATCTGCCTTACGCCACGGGGCAGCTCTGTGTGCGTAAGCGTCCAGTGCTCGAACTGGACAGAGCAGATTAAGCCTTTCTTGGCCTACTTCCTGGTACGGAGGAGGACATAATGCCTTAAGTACTATGGGCCCTGGTAAAGAAGTGGGCACCTTAGGGACATACACGGCCCTCGGTAAAGGAATGCCCTAACCATGCCTAGAGCAAATTCCAGGCACGAAACAAAAAGTGCCTGAAGATCCCCAATCCTTTTCAGTGAGGAAATAGCGAGGAGAAAGATAGTCTTGAGCGTGAGCAACTTGACCGACACTTCTTCTAAGGGTTCAAAGGGGGCATTGCATAAGCCCTCCAGAACCACAGCCAGGTCCCATGAGGGCACCTCAGTGTGTTGTACCGGCCTCAGCCTCAGGGTGCCACGGAGGAAACGAGTGATAAGTGGGTGTCTTCCCAATGATTGACCACCCAGAAGGGCGTGATAAGCAGCTAAGGCCGCCACGTACACATTCAGAGTGGAGGGAGATAACCCTGCAGCGAATCGCTCCTGCAGAAACTCCAGAACTGTACCAATTGGGCAGTTGACTGGGTCCTGCAGTCGCTGTCCGCACCATGAAGCAAAAAGTTTCCACTTCAAGGCATACTGATTCCTTGTGGCGGGAGCTCTGGACTGGAGTATAATCTCAACAACATCAGTTGAGAGACCAGAAGCTACTAGCTGTGCCCCCTCAGGGGCCATGCCCACAGCTTCCATAACTCTGGGCGGGGGTGAAGAAAGGCGCCCCCCGCCTGAGAGAGGAGGTCCCTCCTGATCGGAATCTCCAGCGGAGAGCCGTCGAGGAGGGACACCAAGTCAGAACGGGGCTACTAGCAACAGACGGACCCCATCCAGACGTACCCTCTCCAGAACTCCCGGGAGCAAAGCGATCGGGGGAAAGGCGTACAGACGAAGCCTCGACCACGTCTGCACCATGGCATCCAGCCAAGTGGAGCTGGATGCGTGAGGGAGAACAAGAGCGGACAGTGTGTCGTTTCCTGCGACGCAAATAGATCCACTTCCGCCTGGCCAAATTCCCTACAAATGAGCTCCACCACCTCGGGGGGAACCTCCATCCCCCAGGCCTCAGCCCCTGCCTCGACAGGATATCTGCCCCCTGATTGAGATACCCAGGGATATAAACTGCTCTTAGAGAGATTTCTTAGAGCATTTCCAGGCAGTTGATGTGCCAAAAAGAGATGATGGCCGTCCCACAGACCCTGGGCAGAACGGCCACTCATGACTGCTCCCCAGCCCGTGAGAGAGGCATCCGTCGTTAGCGTTACGTGACGACAAGGAGCCCATATCAATGGGCTTTGGGACAGGAGCCAAGGTTTCTTCTACATGTCTAAGGCACTTAGGCACCTCCGCGTGACCTTGATCATGCAAAGCGGATTCCCCCTCGGGGAAAATCCTTTGGTTCTGAGCCACCACTGCAAGGGTCTCATGTACAGCAGGCCAAGAGTTATCACGTTGGATGCAGCTGTCATCAGCCCAAGCAGTCTGGAATTGTTTGACAGTGAGTGACTGGCCTTCTCTTACTCTCGTGACTGTCGTGAGGATTGACTCGATTCGAGCAGGAGACAGACGTACCTGCATCGAGGTTGAGTCCCACACCACGCCTAAATAAGTGGTTCTCTGTAGTGGAGAAAGAACACTCTTCTTGGCGTTTAGTCTTAACCCCAGCTCTCTCATATGGGCGAGGACGACATCTCGATGCCGAGCCGCCATCTGCTCCGATTGAGCTAGTATTAACCAATCGTCGATATAATTGAGTATGCAGATGCCCTGGAGTCGCAGTGGAGCCAGAGCAGCATCCACACACTTCGTGAAAGTGCGGGGTGAAAATGACAGGCCGAAGGGAAGAACTCGATATTGGTATGCTTCGCCCCCGAAAGCAAACCTCAGGAACTTCCAGTGTTGAGGGAGGATGGAAATATGGAAATAAGCGTCTATGTGATCTATCGTAACAAACCAGTCCTCGGACTGGATCTGAGATACTATCTGCTTGATAGTGAGCATCTTGAACCGAAGCCGTTTGATAGCGCGGTTCAGAAGACGGAGATCTAAGATCGGACGCAACCCCCCCATCCTTCTTCGGAATGATGAAGTAACGGCTGTAGAACCCGGACGCTCTCGAGAGAGGAGGAACACGTTCTATGGCCCCCTTCCTCAAGAGAGTATCTACTTCTTGTTCCATTACCAGAGCCTGATGGGCCCACTAGTGTGGGGATGACCCCCGTTGAGGCGGACGAGAACCGAACTGGATTATGTAACCTTTCTCTACAATATGCAGGACCCATTTTGAGGTTTTTGGTAGAAGTTTCCACGCTACCAGAAAATCTACTAAGGGAACCAGCCTCTCGAGGCTGGCCTCTGGTATTATTAGAGGAGCCAGTTCGGTGCCCTGAAGCGGATGACCGGCAGGGAACGACCGACCTGACTGCTGTAGCACCCTCACTTGAGGGGGCGAGCTCTCCCGTGCCGTACCGTTGCCAGGCGGCAGCTGGGAATTTCGCTCGTCAGAGCTCGCTGAGCCCTGAAGCACCGAGGTGGCAGGGGTTCAATGAACCTCCGTGAGGGCACTGAAGGAACAACCGACATGACTGCTGTAGCACCCTCACTTGAAGGGGGCGAGCTCTCCCGTGCCGTATCGTTGCCGGGCGGCAGCTGGGAATTTTGCTAGTCGGAGCTCACTGAGCCCTGAAGCAACAAGGTGGCAGGGGTATCAATGAACCCTCGTGATGGCAAGGAGAGGACTGGGCCGTTTTATACTGAGGTTGTTATCCTTTCCTACCCAGGTGGGCTGACCTCGGGACTGACAATGGTCGGACCGGTTTAGCCGAGTTCCTCTTAGGTACAAATTAAGGTCAGCAGATCCGTGTTTCGCGTCTAGAGACCTGAGAGCCATCGCCCTAATGACCCCCGTTTTATGTGGAGGGTGCGGGGTGCAACGCTCTGTTTTGAGAATGGTGATATGAGGAGCTTGAGCGCGGGGTGCTCCCCACCTCCTGCTCAGAGCACCACAACGAGCAGGTCAGATGGTATGCTGTAACACCGCCATGTGTTGCAAACATGCCCGCCAGCCTACATACCGCGGATAAGCTCTAAAACCAGATCGGCATTATTAAGGGCCTATCGGCCTGGTGGGAATCTTCGGGGCCTTCAGGGACGATGCTGGGGATGGGGAGAGATAGCTCGCAAGCGTTTGCTCCACCATTGGCATCGCCCCATATACCTTATCATTTAGCCCCATGATGTTCTTTGAATAATTTGATACTGTGGGGCTGTAATACGGGATGAGTGCGGTTTCTCCCACGATCTTGACACCTCAGCATGGAGATCAGGGAAACCGGAAGGCCCCTGTCGTGAAGGCTGTGATCTGAATTCAGAAAACGCTCGTCTAATTATTTTTAGGACGAGCGTCCTGTTTCTAGGCTGGCAAAACGATATTTTATTTTGGCGAATGCATGAAACACACCCCATAATCACGAATCACATCTCATACGCTAGGGACTGTGGTGGCGAGTCCACAGTATCCTCTGTCTCGACACTCATCACATCCAGTAGAAGATAGATGAAAAGCCGTATGGCACTATCTCCCTTGTTGTTTTTTTTTTTTTCCTCTTGGGGGGGGGGGGGGGGGGGGGGGGTGTTGGTGGGGAAACGCAGGCGGGCTTACGACACACTGAGCGAGAGCCGGGATCTAGGCGGGTCGAGGGACAGAGAACAGACGAGCCCGTCTCGGATCCCTCCGCTAAATCCACCCGCGATTCCCCACGACGGACTGTATACGCGGTGCATAGGCCAACAGCGGCGAATGCTGCGCGGCGATCGCGAGCCTGGCCACTTCCTAAACACAGCCAGGCGAGCAGCGGAGCAAATAATGCGCGAGAGGTAACTCACAGTGATGACAATACAGCGCTCGAACAGCTGACCGTGCATGCTCCGCTCCAAAACATACGACACACAAATCGTGTGTATCCCCGCCGCCAGATATCGTGGGCAGGGAGGAACACAAAGTTTGTAATGCCGTTCGCTCGCCATAGACTTTTTCATGATTGCTTGTGCGGACAGACAACAGTAAATAGACAGACACATACACAGAGAAGAGCAGAAGCTGGGTTGTGCTCTGCTGGATGCGCTTTTATACTTTCTGGTGCTTACGTCACCCCGCTCGTGACGTCTCGCTGCTCCATTGGACTGATTTGACACGTGCTTCAGAACGCGGTCACGCAAGGGCGTTCCCAAAGCGAATCTCGACGCAGCTCGAGTTCCTGAAGGGGAACTGTTGTACTGCTTAAGATTTTTTTTGTGGAAACTATGATACAGTTTTTTTTTTTTTCAGGATTCAATGAATAGAAAGTTGAAAACAGTATAAACTTTGAAATACAAAACTTTTGTAACTTTATAAATGTTTTTGTCACTTTTGATCAATTTAATGCAGAAATCCAAAATTTGGTTCTTAAATGTTTTTGTAAATTGATTGTAAGATAATGTATTAACTGTCTTGTTTAAAGCGTGCCGTCCTGTAATCCAAAAGGCTGTTTCCAGAGAACATATTGTTACAAGAAAAGCTTTTAGGATGAGTGCTTTTTGATGCCAGAGGAATCATAAATATTTAACCAAGCTGAAATCTAGGTTTAATGTTTCTTTGTTTGCCTTTACCTACAATGTATACGTAGGCCTACTGCTATCCATTTCTTGCTTGCTTTAATACAGTTTTAGTTTTGTAACTCAAGAGGATAGTTTAATCCTGTCATAATTTTTCACCAAGGAAGAAAGAAAGTCATACTCATTTGGAACAGCATATGGATGAATAAATGATGTCAGAATCTTATTTTTGGGTGAACTGTTCCTTTAAACTGATTGCATGTAGCTGTAACTGTAATATGAAGATAACATGTAATCCAATCCAAAGATGGCAACAATGCCAGCAGCTGCTTTACATGTCCAAGCAGAACAGCTACACACACCCTTTGATAACTAGTTGTTAACATCTCTCTGCTGACTGCCTGCAAATGTTACAATAATTTACGATCGATACTTAGAAGTGAGATTGGTCTTTATTTTCCATAAAGTGTTTTATGGGTGCCTGGAATGGCATTTTAGCTGGGTTCACGCCTCAGCATGGCACTTAGCCTGATTACGACTGTGCCTCTGCATATCGAAACATAAGAGATTTTCTTACACTGCCATGGCATGCCTGGTCAAAGACAGCTCCATGGCTGCAGGACCTGCGAGGGCTGTCCTGACGCGTGATCTGTCATTGTGGCGTTGCTCAGATGAAGAAGTGCTCCCGCTGATGGGGTGGGCTGTTCCACATCTCTTCTGGTCAGCTGAGAATCTGCAGGTCTGAAGGGTCAAAGCCCATATCTAGCACATACTATGCAGCCATCCTTCTTTATTTCGAACGCTATGTGAGCAACACCTGCTCTTTTTTTTTAACCTTTTTAAAGTTCAGTTTTTGAGTTGCATTTGAAGCAAACAGGATGTAGAATTGCAATGCAAATTTGAATGTAAGGAAGTAGAATTAAAATGTAATAAAATTTGAAGAAATTTCCAGTCCATACCTTTTCTAGTAAAGTTTTGAATAATGGGTTAGTTATTGTTTTTAAGTCATTATAATATATATTAGATATATATATATATATACAATATACTCTTGTTTAAGTTTTGTGTTTGTATTCTATTATTTTATTAACATTAATATAATATTAATGTATAGCGTTATTAATCATTTGAATGATAGATGAAGATTGATTTTATAATAATTTTGTTTGTATATAGTTATTTTATTACTTACAATTCGTAATTTAAACATGTAATTTATTGATGGATGGATTGATGGAATAGTAGATAAATTATGTTAGATCATTTACCTTGATTTTTAGTTGTTATTATAATAGGTGTATTATTATTTTATTATTTTTCTTGTTTGTTTTATTTTAAAATACATAAAATATCATATTTAATTTACATCACTATATATACAGTATAGAGAGAGAGAGGAGAGAGAGAGAGAGAGAGAGAATAATTCATTTAATTTTTATTGTTTTATTAAAAAATGTAATACGTGTAATTTTTGTGATTCTAATTCTTGTCAAATTCTTATTTAACATCCTGGGTGTGTCTATGGCTAATTTAATTCTACTTTCAGCTCATAAACTGAAAGTGTGTAAATTCTTAAATTTTGAATTTTGCTCAATTTTAACTGCCTTTCATACTGCACATGGCATTGTGGATCTAGTATCTTTTTTCAAACAAAATCACCTGTATGTCTCATGATAGTGACAAATTAAATCCCATGTCCACGTTTTAGGTGACATTATAGCCACAAAGATAGCCATGGTAAATGGCTCTATTGGGCTCTGGAATGCAGTGTAATTTCCTTCACTTCTTGAAGGAACCTATAGGGTTCCATCAAGGCTATTAGAGTGAGAGGAGCAGATGTGTGGTGTCCACATGAGGTGGTTTTGATGGAAGCAGGTTATGGAGACTGACGGCATTGTTAGCCAGGGCACACGGTGGCAGATCACATGTTTTAATGTGCCTCAGGCCATTGCCAATGGCTTCATATTACAGTGTGGAAATGTAATTACATTCTTAGAGCACAGGAAGAGAAGCATTTATGGAATACATTAGCTGTATTAGACACACTTTTTACCAGATAAATTAAAATGAGGTTTTGCTGATCTGCTGTCATTGGGCTTTCTTTGAAAAGTGGAACTGACAAATTGATTGTTATTGCTTTTGACTTCCCTCAATGATTGGAAGCACATCGCTGCAGTCCTCAAGGGAAGCTGGTGTGCTGTGTGGAGTTCAGACCGTTTTATTATTAACTAGCATAAGCTGGAATTCTTTGGTCAACTAGCTTTAATCAAACAGGCCATGTTGGTCGACTAGTGTCAACAGCTTAGCTAGTTAGCCATGCTGAGAGTCACTCCTCATACAGTAGTCTGTTCTTTAATTATTGTTTTCAGCCTTCATGACTGCTGCTACGCTTGGTAGGAGGTGTGCTTAGATTTTCAAACGCTATGGCAACACCCCAGGGTTCTAAGCTAGCCTATATTTTAAAGATATGCCATTTAGCACTCATTTAAACATTAAGGAATCCAGTCAAGACTAACCTCACAGTAGGGTTGCTTCTGCTGATTGCATACATATGTCTCTAAGATAGCATTATGATTTCTTTAACATCTCAGTTGTTTCATTAAAAGGAGAATTTTACTCAAATCCTGCTTCTCAGATTTTTCTTCTATTAAAATACCCTAGTAATCTCACATCCTTGTTGGAAAAACGGTTTAAACTAGCCTACACTGTTTTAAGATGGTTTTAACATTTTTTTAAGCTGGTGTACAGCTGGTTTCCCAGTCCGACCAGCGGAAAGTGTCCAAAACCCTCTTACACCAGCCAATATACCAGATTTTCCAGCTAAGATCAATAAACTAGCTTAGGCTGGTTTAAAGAGTTTTTTTCGGTGGGAATATGCTGTCTGCATTAACTCCCCCGAGCTATAATTGAACATCAGAACAATAAGTTTTTTCCTCCAGACAGGGTTTGATGCTTACTTTTATATTTTTCCCAAGGAGCATGTGTGCTCCTATTTTGAAAAAATGAGGTGCGCATAAATAACTTTACGGTCACAATAAAAATATATCAAGTAATTTGTTTTTTCTCAGGCGGGTACAAGGAGACGTTTACAGGTAAAATGGATTGGTTAATTTTAATACAAAAAGCACACTTTTTAAATATTTAAATTTGTTAATATTTCTGCGTCAAACTATTTATTTATTAATTATGAAATTACTACGATTTTAATCGTTTTTTAAAATACATATTAATATTTTTAAATAATTTCTACGCAACGCAGGACCTTTAAGCGCGAAACACACTGGGACTCTTATTTTGAAATGTCTTTGCTACTTGAGCTGCTCATTCAAACAAATGGAGATAAAATATGTGTTCTTACAACCATCAAAAGCATAAAATAAACATTCAATAAACAGCCGATCATAAGCATTTGCTGGGCTTAAATGCATGGCATTCATTTATTGTATTTTTTTAATGGAGCCATAAGCCTGTAGAATGCGCAAAGTGTAGAAACGTACACATTTATTTCATTAAATCATTGCCTTTACAAATTTAATAATCACATTAAGCCATATCACGATTTCTATTTCCCAACCTTTAATTTAGGACCTCTTAATTAAGACGTTTATCATACCATTTAAGATATGTAAGGCTTTTTATGACCCACGAGGACCTACTTTTTCTCACACACATTCTCCTAAATATTTTTTCCAGTTCGCGCACATCTATTTTTAGTCACAAATACAATTGAAATGCTCGCATTGTCGAGCTCTGCTGGGAAGAGTAGTTTAGCACTAGTAGCCCTATAACCAAACACACACACATGCATACTGTTTTCCAGTTGGAAATGTTTGCTTTGACCCTTTTTTTCATCCTCCTTCATCATTTGTTAGGTCATTTGGGGACGTCTCTTCTCAATACCCAAAACGGCCCATCTTAGAAAATCTCAAACAAACGATGATCGTGAGCCGGCCTGCCTGCGTGTTGGTGGCATTGTTCTGGGTGTCAGTAGTACCCAGTGGAAAAGTGATCGCTGTCTGCGACTCATAAATATAATTTCCTTGAAACCTGTGAGCCGTGTGCCGCTGTGGGGAGGTTCTGATTGCATTGGAGGTGACAGAGCCAGCGTCAGACTGCCTGTTTCAACGGAGTGACCTTGTGGGACTGGGGGAAGTGGTCAGGAATGATGGATTTCCTAGTGCTTATGATGCTTGTCTGTCGCCCCTTGAGAAAGATTCTGTAGAGTGAGGATTTCAAAGAAACAGCCTTTTTCATTTTATAGTAAAAACCGGCGGGCGAAAAAACTTAAAATGCCATGTCATTTTACACTCAGATTTATTGGGATTGAACTTTTTCTTCCGTGACGGGAAGTTAAACTGCCCATGTCACCGATAAAAGGCAAGACTGTGTGTTAGAAATAGAATTTGATGCATCTAAAAGGGTCATATCATAAGGAATCAAATTTATTCTTGATATTTTGAGATGTGATATAAACAAATATACACTATACATGTAAACTACAAAAGTTTGGGGTCAGGAAGATTTTAAAATGTTTTTTTTAGTTGTCTAATTTGCTCAACAATGTTGCATTTATTTGAGCAAAAATACAGTAAAAACTGTAATATTGTGAAATATTATTACAGTTTAAAATAAATGTTTTCTGTTTTAGTAGATTTTAGCCATTACTCAAGTCTTCAGTACCACATGATCTTTCAGAAATTTGTATAATATGATTTGGTGCTCAAGAAACATTTCTTATTATCATCAGTGTTGAAAGCTTAATATTTTTATGAAGATCATGTTACTTTTTTTCAAGATTCTTTTGATTTTGTTTTGAAGGTCAAAAGAACAGCATTTATTACAAATAGCATATTTTTTTAAACAACTAATGCATTCTTACGTATAATTAAAAAAAAAAAATAAAAAAAAAAAAAAACAAAAAAAAAAAATTACATGTATAATATTATACATCTTAAAGTTTCTGTGTTAATTATATTTAACAACTCCTGAATAGTTCATGTTTTCTTGTAGTGTGAATTTTCTGATTTATGTGTCTTAAATGTATGTTTCCACATTTGCATTTATTTGCATATATACATACTAAATAATTCCCCTCATTTTCTGCTAAGGTGTCACAAGGAACAACATAAGTCTGTATAATCACTGATACACACTCAAGCATTTTGTTGAGCATATGTGTGAGAAAGAGAGACTGAGGGAGAAAAACAGGTTTATAAAATAAGAAAAAATCGCTGTGCACACACACATAGATGTGTATATATATGCACTCATGTGAATGCGCACACCCCAGAAACGAGAGCTAGAAAGTATAATGGGCAAAAATTAATTAACGAGTGGCGGCTGAAGTTGCCGGGTATAGTCACAGAGCAAGGTGCTGAGCTGGCTAATGAGATGTGGAGGCAGCCGGTATTAAACAGCCAGGCTCTTTTAATAGGAAAGGTCAGGCATGTCAGCTGCCATTATTGTTCTGTGTGTCCTGCTGACGCTGTAGCCAGTCCAGCTAAATTGAGATCTCAACTTGCTAATAGCCTAGAACTTCACTAGTGGTATATTAAAGCCTGTACAAAAGTTTCCTTGTGGGTGAAGCGTAGTCATTTCCTGCTACAGACAGTAAAAAAGTTGAATTCGAATTTGATAAATTAGAATGAAAATTATGTTTTAGATACTGTTCAAATCTATCGGTCTTTCTGTCATTCTGACGTACTGTGTACTGTTTTTCTGTTGTACTAATGGACTTTCTATCATTCTGTCTGTCTGTATCTATAATTCTATCTGTTGTGCTATCCATGTATCATTCTTTCTGTCTGTATCTATAATTCTATCTGTTGTTCTATCCATGTATCATTCTGTCGATCTGTTTGTCTCTGTCATTCTGTCTATCATTCTGTCTGTCTGTCTGTCATTCGGTCTGTCTGTCTGTCATTCTGTCGGTCTGTCTGTCTGTCATTCTGTCGGTCTGTCTGTCTGTCATTCTGTCTGTCGTTCTGTCTGTCGGCATTCTGGCTACGTTCGTCGTCATTGTCTGTCACCTGCATTCTGTCTGTGTTTGGCTGTTCTGGTCATTCTGTCTATCGTTCTGTCTGGCTGTCTGTCGTTTCGTTCTTTCATTCTACCTGTCGTTTCATTCTATGTATGTTTTTATTGTTCTGTCATTCTAATGGACTTGCTATCATTCTATCCGTTCTTTCTATCATTCTGACGATCTGTTTGTCTCTGTCATTCTATCTTTCTATCGTTCTTTCATTCTTTCTTTCATTCTTTCTTTCTATCATAATAAAATAAAAATTTTAGTTTTATGGACCTTGCTGGAACAACACTTGATTTCCCAATTGATACAATATATAATGAATAGATTCCTTTATATATTAATTTTCTTATTTGATAATGATAATGCACTAGTGCCCTTTATATTTGTGGTCATACCTTGAGCCCAGAGATGGCATGGTTGGTATGGACACTTTGATGCTGTAAAAGTTTGTTGGTAATCACATATCGCTTTTATTTTTCTGGTTGGTGGGGCGATTCAGCTGGAGTGACAGTGATACCGGTGTGTTGTGTAAAGCAGAAGACATAACTCTAGTGGTGAATGCAGGGGTGGATACTCGCAGGGGACGCCACACATCAGTGTCGCACTGTCATTCTGTCCTAGTTTGTTGAGAATTAGACGTATATATATCCATCAGCAGATACATCTGTCGCTACTGTGCTGAAAAATTAACATACATACATCACCTTCTCAGGCCTTAAGAGTTTGTGAGAGAGAATAATGAATATCCCATGATGCTTTGGGTGTTTCACCTCACTTCTGAGAATATTACTGTGCAGGAAAAAAAGAAATTGTAGCCTTTGTGGAAAGCAGTCATAGTTTCCAGAGCATGCCATTTGTGAGTGATGTTTTGTAGGTGTCATTGTATTTTAGTCTTCTGTTATTATGCAATGTGGCATTTTTAATACTATACTTGTAAGTTAGAAAGAAAAATATTGTACTCTTCTGTGCATTAGAGCTTCCAGTGGAAGGTTGATAGTCTCTTGAGGTGAATTCACTAAACAGTTGTGCCACATTCAACACAAAACACTGTTAATTGCAAACCATCTGCATTCCAGTTGAGCAAGACACTAGTATTTAGATTTGTCATTATTTTAAGATCAAACATGCCTCAGGCTGATGATACACAGGGCAACTTTTTGAGCAATTTTGCCGGGCAACTATTTTTTGAGCAATGCTGCTTGGGCACTTTCCCATTGAGAATGGGTAATAAATTTCTATCTGGATAATTTAAATAAGTTGTGGGCCCTGTGTCTCACCTGGTTGCCCGTTAACCGCAACATTGCTCAAAACGTTGCCCTGTGTCAGCCTCATTTTATGTAAATTAGGCTGTAGATTACAAAGTCACAAAAAGTTGATAATTGTTTATGTGTAATTTGTTAAAAAAGAAGCATTAGAGTATGGCATCAAAATCTGTTGCTCATATTTGTTGTAGGGCCCAACTTGGTGGTTAATGCACTTTGGGGTGAATACAGTGTTTTCTTTTTGGCTGAGGACTGGCCCAAGGACTGGCTATGTATTTCAAACAGAGCCTTAAACTTGAGCTATTTTTGTGATTATCCTAGACGTTTCTGCCTTGCTTTATGAGAATGTGTATAGTGCGGTGTTTGTTTACCGTGTTTAACATAATTCTTTTGTATTTATCTATTCTATAAGCTAAAACAATGCAGTGTAGGCTAGTGTGATGACAGAATTTGTATTTTTGTGTGAACTATGCCACTAACATCATTTTTCAATAGGATTCTGCCCACAAACCTTAAACGGTCATTGTGTAATGTAGCATCACTCAACATTTTCTTAAGGACGCACTTGTAGATTATCGATCATCATTTTTAGGGCTTGACATTAATAGAGTCTTCACTTATGGGAAATATGTGCTGACCCTGGACGATGGACGTGAGTAATAGTGGAAAATGAGAATGAGGCCGATGCCCTTGTGACCCTCATTGGAGGGCTTGACAGGAGCAGGTCAATATTGTCTTCCTGTTTAATTTATTTAATTGCTTGACCTATGACATGAAAGGTCACAGCTGCTGCTTGAAGGTTTTATCAGTTCATTGACCAATTTTTAAATGTGTTTAATGGTGAGACCGCTTTTAGATATATATATATAAAATTTTATACAGGGTGAAATAAAGGGTTGAGTAGTCTTCTATTCTCTTGAGACTTCCTTGCCGGACAAAATCCCATTTGCCTCGTAAATTATCATTAGAGTTTCACTCTGCAATCTGTACACGTCTGTGCTAAGCAGCCCAAAAACGGGTTCATTGGCAATAGCACATCCTCCGGTCTTTCGTGACTGGTAATTAAGTGGTAACATTTCTGACACATTCATTACTAGACGGCCTACGGATGCCAGCGTTCGCTGCATTTTATAGGTCGTGACTGGTGTCAGACTGTCAGAAAACTGTTGATGGAGGAAAATTATCATGCATTTAGAGTACATGATTAAAAGACCACAAGGACTCATGAATGCAGGTTGCATTTAGAACAGCGACTCACTGGGGGACTGTGCAAGACTTTTTTTTTATCAGCAAAGAGTGCTTCCAGACATTTCAGAAGACAAAAAAAACAGATGGCAATTTTGTCGTAATTTTTCAGTCTTTCCCTAAATGACAGCCTGGAAACCATGTAAAAAATATTCTGACATTCAGAGTGCAAAGCTCCCTTTCCAGTCCTCCAATCTGAAACTAAACTGCAAAAACAGATTGATCAGAAATATTTTAATTTGCTGTTTTTTTTATTTTTTATTAATACTGTTATTAAGTAAGGATGCATTAAGTTGATCAAAAGCAGTGGTGGACAGTAACAAAGTAGTTTAACTTCGTTACTGTACTTAAGTAAATTTTTCAAGTATCTGTACTTTACTGGAGTAGTTTTATTTTGAGTAATTTTTACTTTTACTTCACTACATTCCAAAGCATAAGATCATACTTTTTACCTCACTACATTTCATAAAACTTATCGTTACTCCTTATAATATATCACGTGCTCCAAGACGCAGAAACGGTGTCTGATTCATGAACGAACTGATTCTTTTCAATGAACCCGTTAAATCGGTTCGCAAATCGCACCAAACGATTCATTCACGAATTGGAATGATCCGATTGCAGCTGTTCTCGAGTCGACAACTCACTGATTCAAATGATCCGTTTAGTGCGAGTCTCCAGTGAACTGAATTCACAAGTAAGAACCGGGAGATCTTGTGAGCGCGCGTGCGTCTGATGCTGCTAAAATAAGTTACTAATGTCGAATTTTAGGATTAATTATTGTAACTGAAAATCATATTTAGGTCAAAGCTGTCAGTTGTTTGTGAACTAAATCTGCTGTAAAGGGTGATCTGTTTAAACCCACTGAAATGCTTGAATGCAGACACATTAACATCAGAGTCTCTATGTTTTAGGTCAAAAAACATTAAAATAACACCGATTAAATAAAATAACTCATGCACGTTCATCTTCCCCGCTGCTGTAACGTTAGCAGTTTTACTAAAATGTGACATCTGTTTTATATTGTTTGTCAGCACACATAACCTAAGTTACTATGTATCTGGATCAGCTAGCCGAGTAGACAAATATAAATGTTTATTCATAACCATGCTGAAAATAAATCAATAATGTTAGCTGATGCTAACTGTCTAGCTAACGAGCTTGCTGGTGCTAAATTGAGGTAATTTTTTAAAAAATAAAGTCCAAATATTTTATTCAACCACCTAGATAGATTACATCTGAGGGAAAAAGAAAGGATGTGATGTTCATAACATGGTAACTACAGTAATTATCAAAATGGGAAGTGATGCCCTCTGGGGGCATTTGGCCAGGGGTGTTTTTACACCACAGACAAGGTTTGAGAAGAAAAAAATCATTATGAAAATCTAATTATATTTTCCTTTTTATATTCATTATTTCCTTATTGGTTATATTTTGGGAAAATCCCAGGTATTTTAAACAGTAGGATTATAAAAATATATATGCTAATATAAAATTAAATGATAAAAATAGCCAATATAAAACTGCAAAATAAACATTCATCTATCAGTACTTTTTACTTAAGTACATAAAAAATCAAGTACTTTTGTACTTTCACTCGAGTAAAAATGAAAAAGGAGAACTTTTACTGGAGTAATATATTATTATACGTATCTGTACTTTTACTATAGTACTTGATTTGTGTACTTCGTCCACAACTGATCAAAAGTGACAGTAAAAACAATTATAATGTTACAAAAGATTCTATTTAAGATGCTGTTTTTTTTAAACTCACATGCCCAAAATATTAAACACAACTGTTTTTAAACATTAATAATAATAAATTTATGAGCAGCGAATCCGCATATGTGACCCTGGACCACAAAGCCAATCTTAAGTCACTGGGGTATATTTTTAGCAATAGCCAAAAAAACATTGGGTCAAAATTATTGATTTTTCTTTTATTCCAAAAATCATTATGATATTAAATAAAGATCATGTTCCATGAACATATTTTGCAACTTTCCTACGGTAAATATATCAAAAACTATTTAAAGGCAAGTTCTCAGGATTTAGATTTTTTTGCACCCTCAGAGTCCATATATTCAAATAGTTGTATCTCAGCCAAAATATTGTCCTATCCTAACAAACCATGCATCAATGGAAAGCTATTTATTCAGCTTTAGCTGTTGTATAAATCTCAATTTTAAAAAATCGACTGTTATGACTGGTTTTGTGGTCCTGGGTCACATATTAGAATGATTTCTGAAGGATCATGTGTCACCGAAGACTGCAATAAACCACAGAAAATAAATTACATTTTAAAATATAATAAAAATAAAGCCGTTATTTTAAATTCTAATAATATTTAACTGTATTACTGTTTTTACAGTGCTTTTCATCAAATAAATGCAGTCTTGGTGACTTATTTCCAAAAACATTTAAAAAATCTAATAAAAGCTGAATCTATGTAAGCTACATTAAACTAAATAATATTTAAGTGGTGGATTGTGTGTTAAAATAAAAAAATGTTCCTCAAAAAATATTTGCTTTAGTGCGTCAAATAGATATCGACTCTCTGACCATGTCGGCCCATGTGTGAAGCAGAGCAGCTTTGCTATGGGTCTGTGACATTCATCAATATAAAGCAAACATGGTGAACACAGAGACCTTCTGAACTCAGGTCAGTCTGCAGAACCTCACAGCAGCCTTTACTCTTCCCAGATAGATCACTCAGACCCTGCCAGGTAAACAAGATGCACCATCATCCCAGAATGAAAGGTGACAGGCTGCAAAAGATATTGGCTGATGTGTAAAAGCAGTGGTTCTCGAACTTTTCAGGCCAAGTACAACCTTCGACTGAGTCGGCATCCAGTACCACCGAGTGTGTTATATATATATATATATACAGTATATATAATATATATATATATAGTGTATATATATATATAATTATTATTATTATTTTTTTTAAATAATTATTTATATTAAGTGTACAGTTTGAGGAGAGTAGGTTATAGAGAATGTGATGATTGGAGAGAGAGAGAGACTGGAAGTGATGCAGGTAGAACAGGAGCGAAGAAGATTGGGGGTCAAACTGAAGTGGCGGAAAGAGGGAATAAGTTGGTAGAGAGAAAATGTGTGTACAAATGAGAGGCCAGGCAAAGGAGATGGAAACTATAGATGAGGGAGATTGAGACAGGACAATCAGTGAGAAAGAGCAAGAGCTCTGAGCAGCCAGGATAAGCTCAGCACAGCTCATGAGTTGATAGCACTTGACTGCTTGAGGGTGGCTGGAAATAAGACAAACTGTCCCTTGCTGTCAAGCCTTCAGGACTGATTGATCTGTTATCTCTCTGCACAATTCATCTCCCACTTGCATTATTACCATGTGTGTGTGTGTGTGTGTGTGTGCCAGAGAGAGTGAGCAAGTAAAAGAGGGACTTTGTAAGCAAGACCATCTCTACTTGAAAGGTGTACTGAGTGCAAAGACTCGTGTGAATTTCTTTGTCATCTGTGTTTATTAAAATGAGTTATGTCTGCATTTCACTACTGTACAGATCAGTGTTGCTCTGAAACTGTACTTTGCCAAGCTATAAACTCCTCATTGAATTGAAAGTAGCTAAACTGCAGTCAAGCTAGTTTCAAAAAGGTTACAAGACAAGACATAAACAAAAAATATAGGTAATATACTGTAAATTACTAAATAAAATGAAATTTATCTGGACTGGCAAAAGGTGATTTTCAGCTCATTACTCCAGTATTCCCCCCCCCCCCCCAGTGTAAATAGATCCTTCAGAAATCATTCTAATATGCTGATTTAGTGCTCAAAAACATTTCTTACTATTATCAGTGTTGAAAACATTAACGATAAATGATTCATCAAAATGAGCATGGGACTCAAATGCGTGACTCAAATGAGTGAGTTATATTGGAAAAAGTAGCTTGTCATGAAAAGCCAAGAGAGCTGTTGTCATGCTACTGCTACAATAAATGTAGTTATGTTTGTGGTGTTGCAAATTTTAGTAGGCCAACAGATTCTCCAAACCGTGCAGGGCTGTAGCAACCATGATGATAACTAGAGTGGACAAGTTCTAAGAAATTTCTAAGTATTTCTCCCCTACATTTTAAGTTATCGTTTTATTTTGCTTTGCCTGAAGGCAAAAATTAGCCAAGCAGGAGCTTCTACATGCCAGTTGCAAACGCAGTGCACTGAATGAGTGAGCAAATAAGTTGTTATTCTACTCTGGTTATCACCTGCTCATCTGCCTGTCAGAAAAACAGATATTGGACAAACATCATGCTATTAATATTCATGAGTCAAATGCTTAATTTTCCAAATGTATATTATTTGAGCTGAATTGCGGTTTATTTTTACAGTTGCATTACATTTCCTTTTTCCCAAATTCCTTATTTACTTATTATTATTAGTAATTATTACTATGATTACTTTGAGAAGTATTCTACTGTATAATAGTAATGTATTTCTGTCACAATTTCTTCAATTTAAACACAGCTTTTATTTTGATAGGTTGTCGTGCAGACAATTTTTTCTCAAAAGAAATGGTAAAATGCTCATGAACTGAAACTCTCAGAACCGCTCTGGAGATTAAGTTTATGTGTTCATGTCCTCATATAATGAGATGACACATGCGTTACTCGTACTTTAATTATGCACGTTTGTAGACAAAACTGCGCCATTCCGTTTATATAGACCGTCGCAATCTGCAGACTTCATGTTTAAATAGTCTTTTTGTGGTTTAATATTCAAGAAAGTAGTCCATATCGGGATTTGATTAATTGTACAACCCTACTTTTAATTTATTCATTCAAAATTTGCTAAATTCTATGACATCATGCATTATACAGTAAATGCAATTTTTGTGATTGGATTCTGCGATTCTCTCCGTTTTCTGCATCACCAACATCTTCTGACTATACACTGCCTTACGGAAACTAATAATCAAGCAGGACTGATAATATCATCCAGGGCTACAGTATGACGTGGTTGAGTTGCTTCTACCTAGCAAAATGAGCTTTTGTCAATATTGCCTTTAACCTTATGGATGGTTCACATAATTTTAGCTTTGATTTTATGACCTTTTATTGTCATTTCAGAAGGAGCATGCAGACAAAAGGTTGATGCTCGGCTCTGCTAATTTAATGTCAAATCTTTACGGTAAAATCTCGGTCAAAACACCGCCTGTTTGCTGTTCAACACTAATCAGACCGTATCCTGGACCTCATCAAGGTTAACTGCTCAAGACAGACCGATTTGTTACGCAAACTGACAGTCAACAGTCGTTGCTCGTCTGCTCTTATGAAAAATCCATACGTCAACAATAGCCACTGTGCTGTAAACACAGTGAAACCCAAACGTTGACTCAGCTCAATCATCCATTAAAATAATGAAATGCTGTAATTTAATTACACCTTTGTGCATCTGCGGATCCATTATTTCTTTGTTTTGGTTCGTCGGTAGAGGAAGTTGCAGGCGGTGCATTTTAGTCTCGTACCATAAGGCTCTTCTGAGGTGTGTGTGTGTGTGTGTGTGTGTGTGTGTGTGTGGTGGCTAGCTTTATAGCAATATCTTAAGTACTGTGAGACTTAAAGTGCCGGGCTTGTATAAGATAGATGGAATTGGCTGATAAATTGCATTAGACGAAAAGCATAGAGTGTCTCCTGCCAGATGCACTGGCCGCTGAGAGGGTCACGGTGTACTGGATGCTATGATGGTATACATTCATACAAGACATTCTGTCATCAGCATCCCCGCTCGAGAGTCCTCTACCTCTCTTCTCTATTAAAAAATCCCGGCCTCCTCTACTGCTCAACAAGGTCTATTTGAATATAGCTGAATCATATTATTTACTGATTTAGCATATGCTCTAGTAATGCACATCCAATTAGATGGCAATAGCCATCATATTTTATGCTGTATTTTGATGGCGTGATGTAAAAGTCGCTTTTAGCCGAAGATGATTTATTATAGGCTGTGTTCAGAATAGAGTATTACAATTTCTGCAGTGTTTAGTACACGTACTGTGCACCGTATGCACATTTTCTGAATATGTAGAATACTTGGATGACCTACATGTCAGCAAAATGTGTTGAATACAGTATACAGTATCCCACAATGCAGTGCAGTCAGTTTGACTAGTCATTTCCAGTGTGATGAATAACCTGGAAGTAATTGTATTTATATGTCACTTTTTTAAATGTACACCATTCAAAGTTTGGGGTATGATTTTTTTTATATTTTTGATGTAAGTAACTTATACTTGCCTGGGCTGCATTTATTTGATAAAAAAAATACAGTAAAAAAAATTCTTCAACATAATCCTTCAGAAGTCTTTCTAATTTCTTGGTGTTCAAGAAACATTTCCTATTATCAATGCTGAAAACAGTTGTTTCGTTCACGTGAAGGTCATATGCGCCAAGGTCACGAGTAGACGGTATGCAACAGGGAGGCAATCAGCGCTCGTGTGCTCGCACACCTGCCCTTTCCAGAACAAGAATGGGACAGCTTGATTTTTATTATCCATCTCCCTTTTCATCATGCAATTGTGGCTCCAGCCGTCAGAGAGAAATTACTCTGATTATTTTCAGCATATGGGGAAATAAGACCCAATTTCCCACCTCAATCTTCGAGATGATTTGAAGTGTAACCAGTCTGTCACACTGGACAGATAGATAGACGCATCAGGCCCTGATTAAGGTCCACCATCAAGCAAAGAGTTTTTTTTTAAAAAAAAAGTTTTTTTTTATTATATCAATCTTCATTTATTTAGACTGCATGAGCTTGGTTTTTTTGTTCACGTCCTTAGAGGATGAGGTTATTAAATGCAAATCGTCAAGTTAACACTTGCCATTTTCAGTGATTTAACAATAGCTCTGCTTTGGATTTCAAGGTTGTATAATCACAACAAGTGTTTTCCCTTAATTGACACAGAGAATCAAAGCTTGACTCTTGGATGTCTGTTTCAGTCTTAAATCTAACAACTCTTTGTGCCAGGTATTGAACGTAACCTTTGATTTGTGTTTACTATTCCCTAAAGTTCTTTATTACGGTAATCACATGCCTTTAAAAGATGCTGCAGGTTGATTGAATATGTTGTGAACATCAGTGCATCCCTAGTAAAAAAGTAATATATTAAAAAAACATTTCATACTAAGTATAGTTCAAATCAATTAACATATTTACTGACATATCGCTCAAGACTTACTGATACAAAATTTATAATGAAACTTTATTTGGAGTGATACTTATGCACAATGCACATTTCTTAATATTAAGCCTAAAATGTGTTTTAATGTCACTATTGTTGAGGATTGTATGATCTTTGAATAATATCGGTTTAAATGCAAGATATTTAAAGTGTACCTAAAGTATACTTGCAATAGTTCAATTTTAACACGATCAAATATACTTCAGTGTATCTTTAATTGGACTTCAGCGCTACTTCTGCATAATTAAAGTGAATTAAATACAAAATGAGTCGCTCCAATTCAGCAGACTTTAAGTATACCAGTTTTTAGGGTATTTTATTAACTACATAAATATGTAAATGTATTTGGCGTATACTGAACATGAAATGAAAAATGTATGGGAAGGAGGTGTGTGTATGTGTGTGTGTATATATATTATCATTTGCTAATGAAAATAAGACTAGGAAATAGCTATAGCATTTTGTTGAATTCTGAATAAGATAATTAAATTGATAACTCATTTGTTAAGGTCAAATGAAAAAAAAAAAAAATCTTACATTAAATCTTATGTCTTCATTGTGTTAAAAGCTGACATTTATCTAAATATATTTCATAAAAAAGGAAAATTCTGCATTTTAGAATTTAACTTGGGGCCTAAGCCAGTCTTGAAAAACTAATTTAAAATTTTATTTTAGATAGATAGATAGACAGACAGACCGACAGATTATTAATAGGTGACTCGCCTGCAAATGTGGCACTTATATTTGTTTATTCTAACAGTTATTTCTGTTAGTGCTATTACTGCGGGTCAAATGCTAAAAAAAATGTTTTTTAAGTTTACAATAACTGCTCTATTTTTGCCCTGTTTTTTCACTTCATCAAGTTATTAAAATTAAGTTATTATATATATATAATTATATTACTTGCATTTTTTATTATTTATAAAATTAGTTTGTTGCACCATAAAAAAATTTAAATTAGCCATTTTAGTGAAATGAAAAAGTTTGTTGAATTGTTACAGCTTCTAAAAAGTCATGTACCCAGCACACTTTCAAACATTTAAATTCCCAACTAATTAGGCCAAATAGTTGTAAAAGATGTTGTTTTTAATCATGTTTTATGCTCTTCTCTGATTTGAGGAGGTACGTGCATCGCTTTTAGAAAATCAAGAGTCAAGTGAAATGTTCCTTTCCATCCCGACTGTTTCAGCATGCAAATTAGCATTTGCCTGTGAACCAACAACATCCGAGAAAAATTGATGACCTCGGTACAAGCATTACGTCTGAAACACCTCATTAGCTGCTTTCCTCTCGATAGAGTCTAGACTGTATTTGGGTTATGGAATCCAGACTCGGTTGTGGGGCTGTTTTTTTTCTTTCTATAAAAGGCCCAAATAGCTGTAATTATCTGGAAGAGTCATTAGCTTGGTGTTTATCTGGGTAAAAGCGATGCTTTCATAAATATCCGCAATATATGAGTGATATTTGTCCTTCTCTCTGTTTGTGCCACAGGCTTCGTTTCCTGTTTCACTCAACAGAGATAGAAATCAAACATGGAAAGTTCAACCTGTTTGCAGTGGCCCTCTTTCCTCTCGCACGGCCGTCACCGTTATTAATGCCCTCTGATGTAAATGACTGATAGTCTGGAGTTGCACTGCCCCTGAAGTACGCTGCAACGGAGTATCGGCCACTTAATTCTGCTGCTATGCCATGCTTTTAAGAGGGGAGATAAGCCAAGAGCGGCCAATTTCCTTCTGGGATGGGCACGCTTTATTGATGGAGTGGACCACGCTAATGTTTTTAGCCTTCTGGGTGTCCATCTGTGAGCATTTTTCCAGTGTCATCACCACTCTGTTTAAGTAGCTCCAATGGCTTCTTCGGGCAAAGGGGAGATAATGCAGGCTATTTGTCATGCAGGAATTCAATTTTGAGCCCACCATTCTCCTCATAAAAGAGTTACCAATCCATATATCAAGCATTTAGTTGTCTGTTTTCATGAGCGGGAAATCATTTGTATGCATTTTATTTATTTATCGTACAGGTCGGATGGCCGGCGGGGGATGGGGCGTTGCGTTCGCCCGTAGGGAGGAGGAGAAAGATAGTCAAGGCTAACAATTAATTAATATGGCAATGTCAGAGAGAGAAAGAGGAAGGAGAGTGGAATGCTGGACTGTAGTCTGTTGACTTTCTCTATGTACCTCAATATGAATTGGTCTGCTTAAAACATGGTTATTTGGACAGAGATTTGAATTAATTCGTAATCAGAATATATTGATTGTGGATCTGTTTTGATTCTATTAGTACACTTAATATGGTTCTTTTAGTACTTTTGTAGAATATTTGAAAAAGTCTCGCAACACAGTAACAGTGGTTGGTTTATTTGAAGTTGTATATGAAATTAGTAATAAAAGTAATAAAAGGCAAAAATGTCAGAAAAAAATTATCTTAAAAAAAATAAAAAAATAATAAATAATTGTATAATTTAAATGTATCTCAAAAATATTTTCTAAAAAGATATATTATTTAATTCATATTAATTATATATGTTGAATGTTTAATAATATTACTTTATTTTAATTTAGTAATAATTTTTCATATTGTACATTATATTGTGATGCATAAATTAAAACAAGGGAGTAGTTTTTTTTTAAATAAAATTGTGTAGAATTTTATATCTGCCAGTAATTGTCATCTTATCGTTATTGGCAAGAATTTTTATGTTAGCTAATAGTAGATTCAGTAGTGTTGTAAAAATGTTTTTTTAAAGATTTATTTTTGCCATTTTCACCTTTATTACGATAGGACAGATCATAACTGTCAGGAAGCGAAGAGGGAGAAAGAGGGGGTGGGATCGGGAAAGGTCCTCGAGTCAGGATTCGAACTTGGGACAACAGCGCTGTATATCGGCGCGCTGCCCACATAGCTATCAGTGCCGACGGGGGTTTTTTTTTTATAACAATTTTTGATAACTGCTAGTGAAACTGGAAGTCATGAATGTTATTAAATTCTTTTACAATTTTTTCCTTTTTTAATGGAACCATTTCTTTTTTTAGAATACACTTCTCAACCCCAATGATTACTATTAAATGTCAAATTGTTGTGAGGAAGCATATTTGTCGTCACCCATGGGTTATTTTCTCCTGGATCTTGTTTTACTCACCATTTGCGTTCTAATGAGCTCTGTTGTTAATGTACACTCGGCCCTCCACTGGGGAGCGTGACCTCCAGTTGCCTGCGCTTTATGTTATATGATTAACGAGAGCGTGATTCCGCCAGATCAAACGAGCGGTCAAAAACAGCTTTTGATGAAAACACTTTTGATGGAGGGCCGATGTTAATAGCGTCCGGTGTTTCATGTGGCTCTCATGAGGACTTCAGATCTAGGTACACAAGTGCACTTTGCTGCTGCTTGAAGCCTTGGACGTACTCTTGTGCATTTAGAGGACTAGCTAGCTGTGTGCAGCTGTGGTCCAGTCAAGGTCATGCGACTGAGGTGTGTTTCATGCATGTCTGACAGTAATTAATTGTGGTGGCCTTCTCTTCCTGTCCTCTCTCAGCTGCCGCTTCCTATAGATTTCAACAGAGTTGGCTGACATTAGAAAGCCACAGATGTGCTAACTTGCCAATATATTTCATATTACTTGATAGAGCATCATGCCGAATTGCATCGATCGCTGTTCGTCTTTCCTGTTTTCCCCACTGTAATGGAATGGCAGATGAGATGATTTACATTTTTAAAGTTACTTTTATCTCATGAGCGATTACCATCTATTTTCCTGCCAATAAAATACATCACAGCAGAGGAAGACTTCATCTAATGACAAACCCCCTAATGCTATTTAAATGACACTGATTAAGGGGAAGTGTGCTTGTTCAACTGTGATTGTCAGTTTTGGTTTTGGTGATACGTTCCTCACCATCTGGACTATCAGTAGGAACTAACTATAAAAAGTAATAGGTGCAGAATTTCCAGTTAAAAGTACTTTGTATAAAAATACAGCTACCTGGTGGGATTATAACTCACATTAAAGTGCATCAGGCACTTTTTTCAATCTTGGCCCTAAACAAGGAAATTATATATATATATTTTTCTCTCTGTAATCTTGCATTGTCGCTAGAAGATTAATAAAAATGAATCAACATTTTTATTGTGCACTTATTGCATATGAGATTTTCTAAGATTCCAAAAAAGTATTATGATATTAAAAAAGTTACAAAGTTCCCGGAATTAGCATAGGTAAAATTAAAAAAAAGATTAAAAAAACATACAAATAAAAATGTAAATAAATAATTAAATTTTGTTAATAAGTTATTATTAACATTTTTTCATATACTTTAATTAAAAAAAAAAAGTATGTAGATAGATTTTTTTTTTCTGGAAACTTTGTAACCAGAATTTAGATTTTATTAGTACTGTTACTGTTTTTTTTTTAAATACTTTTGTGGAATATTAAAAAGTCTCATATGCCATAAGTGCACAGTGAAATTTTTGATTAATTTCAGGTTGGATATGAAATAAGTAACTTATCATAATGATTTGTAAGTGTTTTTGATTTACTAGAAAGATCCTGCTCATAAGAATCTTTGAGAATCAGACAACACTGGTCGTGTTTCACACTGTAGATTCTAGGGATGCACAATAAATATGTACCTAATTTATATATTTTTTAAATTTAATTTTACCTAGGCCATCAGACCAATTCAATTTTAATAATTTTTAGAAGATTCAGTTGAAACCACTTTGCTTAAAATAATTTTTTAACAAGAGAACAAAGACTGTTAGCCAGTGGGGTAAGAAAAAAATGTAACACAAGACGTGTTCTCTGAGTACAAGTCCTATTATCTTACACCATTTTGCTTTTCAAGTAAATTGATCTTGTTTTAAGGATAGTTTAGATGTTTTTACTGTAAAACAAGATAAAATACTGATTTAAAATGACTGTGCAGTGAAACCAGAGAATGTTTTCAAGCAGTTGGAGTATCGTTTTCTGTACTGACATAAACAGCAAGTCCGGCATATCCCGGAGCCTGTCTCATTTTCAAATTGTCCTCACTTGGCTCTTGGTTTGAAGCTCTGCGTGAGAGAATTAAGGACTGAAATCAATTTGAGCACTGCCATTTCCCCCTCAAGTGGCTTATTAAAACATTACGCCACTGCCTGAGATTATTGATTCCAATCAAATCTGTTAGCTTCATTAGCTGATAGTTTCGCCCGTTCAGCCGGATGAAAGATCGGTGGAAATGGCAGCTGATGTTATGATTTAGTTGTTTTAGATCACATTACGTTTTTACATTTAAATGCCAGTGAGGCTTTGTGTATAGAAATAGTAGCATATTTTCTCAGACAGGGGTTTTTGAGATAGCAAAGCAAAAGCTTTTTAGATGATTAGGGGTTGGATAGAAAGAGAGCGAGCAGGAGCCAGAGACCTGTGCAATGCATTTAATCTCATAAAGTAATGCGCTGTACTCACATTCAGCAATCCGCTCATCATGGTGGGCTGAAGTAGCTGACACTGTGACACGTGGAGGTAGAAATCACAGTAGCAATAACTTTGTTCTGATCTTTGTGCATTGCTGGCTCAACATGAGAAAGCATGGATACACGCTTTGCTTTCCTCAGGAGCTGGTAGTACTAGTCTTATTTGGTGCATAAATATGAGTCTTTCTTTTTTGACTGTCCGTATCTTTTTTCCATGTTGTTGATTGTAGACACTGTTAGATATAATAGTACTGTGGTGGTACAATGGCACAGTAGGCACGTTTCCATTACAGATTTGCGCAAAACTTTGGCGATATTTCATAAATGTTGATAAAAATGTATTGCGAAATGACGGCATTTCCATTAACCGGTGTTATGCGACTAAAACGTATCAACTCCGGTGGCCGCGTTGGAGCCGTAATGCACCGCAGACATGTGCAGTGTAAATTGTCTAAGCATTAATGGCATGGAAAGCCCCTTATACTTGAGAGAGCGCCCATGTATGAAGTGTTTCTTGGAGGTTATAGTACATTGAAGAAATGATCATATGACTTTTTACATACGCCATGTCACCTGTAAATGTGAAAAAAAGAGTTTCCATTGCAGTTTTTCGAATTGCCTGAAAAACCACCTCATGCGAGCGTAAAAACCTTTTTTGCGATATATGGGAGTTTTTGCGAAATTGTCACATTTCCATTAGGTGTATTTTCAATTTGCACTTTCAATTTGAACAATTTGAAGGGTAATGGAAACGCAGCTAGTGATGGTAATACTCAAGACGGTTTGCTGGTCCATCTTGGCCTCCAGGTCTGGTCTGGTTTGCTGGTTTTTGAGGAGTTTTGTGCAAGTATCAGCTTGATAGGCTGGACGTCTAGCTAGCCAACCAGCTAAACACTAGCTTGGCCAGGCTGTGAAAGCAGCTAGATTAACATAAACTGAGCTAAGACCAGAAAACCATCTCAAGCCAGCTTATATGTGACCCTGGACCACAAAGCCAGCTTATATGTGACCCTGGACCACAAAACAGTCTAAGGGTAATTTTTTTCTGAAAGCTGAATAAATAAGCTTCCATTGATGTATGGTTTGTTAGGATAGTACAATATTTGGTCAAGATACAACTATTTAAAAATCTTGAATCTGAGGGGCGCAAAAACAATCTAAATATTGAGAAAATCTTTGAAAGTTGTTCAAATGAAGTTCTTAGCAATGCAGTTCTTAGCTGAATTTTCAACAACCATTACTATACAGTCTTCAGTGTATCAAGATCATTTAGAATTCATTATAATATGCCAATTTCTTATTATTGTTGATGTTGAAAACAGTTCAAAAGAACAGCATTTATTTGTAACTATTTAAAGGGGTCATATGACGTTGCTAAAAATAACATTATGTTGTGTATTTGGTGTAATGCAATGCGTTTATGCGGTTTAAGGTTAAAAAAAAAACATTATTTTCAACATAATGTACATTATTGTTTCTCCTTTATGCTCCGCCTTTCTGAAACGCATCGATTTTTACAAAGGTCATCGTTCTAAAAAGCGAGGTGTACACTGATTGGCCAGCTATCCAGTGCATTGTGATTGGCCGAATACCTCAAGCGTGTGACAGAAATGTTACACCCCTTAACATACTGTGATGCCGTGTCCCGGCACGACGAGACAAAACCAATAAAACCCATTACAAACGAGGCATTTGTTGCATCCAGTGGGGACATAATTACTGATTATAATGACTTATACTGTGCTTTTACACATTGCGTTGCATCGAGTATCGTGCGCGAAATCATAAAACCAGTCTGCATTTGTGATCGGAGAAATGACAAACGACAAGCGCTACTCTACACTGTTTAAAACTCGCGTTTGAATCGTCAGTGGCAAATTATTTAAATATAAAAAACGTACTTACAGCTGGGAGTCAGAGTAGTGCCAGAATGTCCTTGCAAAGTTGGAACTGCCCCACTTTATAGAACAGCCTTTGAGCACAGACCCATTGTATGCTACTCTGCAGGTTCAGGAAACAGTCCTCCATAAAATGCGTCACACAGCGTCACACACTGCGGGCTTGAGTGAGCGGAAGCCGGCGGGATTGAGTGAGCGGCGGCCTGCGGATTCGACGAAGGGCTTGCGGCAACCACATGTGCTGACCCCGGGCTGGACTCTGCTTCGTCCACGGTGAAAGCCGATCCGGCGATCCACAGCGTGAAGTTGAAGTATTTCCTCAGCGACCAGCACGGATCAGCTCCAGGCATGACAAAGCAGATATCGTCCTCTTTTGGAAGACCAAACAAAGTAGTTTCGCTTTCACAACGAAACACACAGCATCTCCACAACATGGCGCCGGCAGCAACAACAATACTACAGCGAGAATAAAAGTTACGCCTTCTTTCTTTGCGTGAACATTTGGGCGGCGTTATGCAAATCTTCCCACACAGTGACGTAGATATGTGGGGGCGTGTTTAAACAAGGCGTTTTACGAGGGCGTGAACAAGTCTTAACTTTTATAAAGAATATCTCTTTGATTTGAGACTTTAGTCTTTGCAACTTTACAGATCTTCTTTATGCACCAAGAGCTTGTGAAACTCCGAAGAGAAAGGAAAATTTGAAATTGCATCATATGACCCCTTTAAAAGTCTTTACTGATCACTTTAATGCATCCTCCTTACTTAATACAACTACACATTTCTTAACAGAGCTAAAAAAAAACACCATAGCTGTAGTTATGGCACCATAAGTGTTACAGATTTAATTATATTGGTAAAGGTCAAGGGCTCTAACGAAGTGATCAGTTAATATAAGATAATCATCTCATGAACAATACTTAACTGCAACCACAAGGGAAATGGAATATGCTTGCATGCACAATGACTGGGTGGAATTACACAACAATTAGCATTTGAACAATGATTGGCAAGTTTAAAATGCCACACAGCTGTAATTAAAATGCAACAAAAGCCGAGACTCTAGAGTCCTGTTTGTGTTCGGCATCACTTTACTCTTGGCTAAGTTCACGGCTCTCTTTCCTATGTATTATTTTACGCCACCTTGTACCTCAGCAAAATGAGAAGGATATATGTCCTCTCCTCTAACATTACCTGAAGAAAATTACTTGGGAGGTGACGAAAGGAATACTCTATTTCTTCATCTTATTTTCTGTCCACTTTTTTTGATTGAATTTGGAGGGAATTTCAAGTATACTGATAGCCTTGTGTTGTTTGTGCAGACTACAGATAGAAACCAGTCAATGCGTTTCCCTGAAAACATGGTGTTGTTTTTTTGAATGACACTGTTCAAGCCACGTTATTTTGCCTCTCTTTTGATTCTTTTTGGCATTTAAGGGGCAAAATTGTGGACCGGCTGGCTGCCTTAATGTTCCATCTGATCGATGACAGGGTCAGATGATTGATGAATCAAGCAATCAGCGACTCTCTCCCGTGGACTCGTAGACGACGCAGACGATCAATTCCTCTCCCAATGGAGTGATATCATTAAGCCTCAGGAAGTTTCGATAGCAGCCTCTGCAGGATCCTCTGGCCCAGACTTAGGAATATATTTGACCTAGGAACAGGCTGTTAACTTTTCCAAAGTCAAGACACAATAGCGATACTTTGCCAGGGCCCCAGGGTACAATATAACTTTTTTTTGTGTGTGTGCAATTTTCAGACCCAGGGTTCCTAAGCACTTTTGTGGAAAATGCAACCATTTTCAGGGCTTTTTCGTAATTAAAGTCGACAGCCACTTTACTATATATTTTTTCCTTTTTTCACTTAATCCATTGTGCTTTTTTCATTCTCTCTTAGAAAAGGTCAGGGAATCATCGGAAAAGGTGCCCCTAAATCCCAGGTGTACACAGGGATCAGAGATGAGCTACCATAATCTCCTCTCCTTTATGACAACAGACGTTTTTCTGCTTTGATATCAGATAGGGGTTGACCTTTGTATGTCCGTCTATGTCACTTGCGGTCAAAGCTAGTGTCAGAGGTTTCTCGTTCATCTCATGAATAATGGAAAAGGAGCAACAAAATCTGCTTTGAAACTTTATTTGTGCGAGTATATTACAATTTAAAAGTTTGGGATCAGTAAGATTTTCTTTTCTTTTTTTTTTTTGAAAGAGAGAGAAAGAAAGAAATATTTTTAATTTAGCAAGGATGAATAAATGAGCAAAAAGACACTAAATTAATTATAATTTATAATGCTACAAAAATGTATTTTAAATAAATTATGTTCTTTCAAACTTTGTTCATCAAAGAAACTTGGGGGTAAATTTTCCATCACTGTATCCACAAAAATATTAGGCAGCACAACTGTTTTCAACATTGATAATATTTAGAAAGGTTTCTTAAGCACCAAATTGGAATCATGTGACACTGAATACTGGAGTGATGATGGTACAAATTCAGCTTTGCCATCACAGGAATATTTATTAGATAATGTATATTAAAATGGAAAACCGTTTCTAAAATAGAAACATATTTCACAACATTATAGTACTGTAATGTTCAAATAAATGTAGCTTTGGTGAACTTGAGACTTCTTTCAAAAATGGAAAAATGTTACAGACTTCAGACGCAAACTTAAAAACAGTTCAAGAAAAAATATTTTTCAAAGTTGTAAAATAAATAGTTGTAAAAATTCATGTTAAATACAATGTTACTTGCTGTTACTTTAGTTTTAATTGTAACCACTTTCTGAATGAAAATTGTTTCTGTACCAACATTTTCTCAGTGTTCTGTATATGCCTAAAGTTAAAATTAACTTTAAGGAGATGCACACACTTGAAGTGTGCTTTCTCTTCTAGAAAAACATTGACGACCCATCCTGCTTGCATGGCGTATCCAAATATTTATGCAATCAAATGCTCTCTGGATTGAAAAGTAGCAAATTGCAGTTCATGGGTGTGATGTATTCATAATGCTAATGGGTATACAACATCTTGTTTCAATAGAAACACGTCAACACTGGAAGGAAGTCATTGCTTGGGGTCTTCAAATACTATACATATAGGGTCTATAATTCTTACAAATGCAGAAAAGTTTGCCAGATCTCTCTTGAAACTAGATGTAATATAGTTCATACTATATTAGAAATTGTATAGTTTGACATATTTGGTTAAAAACTGTTTCCTAACCTTCTGCTCAGTTCGTGGCCTGTTTTGTTCTCATGATCAAAGCGATGCACTGCACAGTAGCGTCTTTTTCTTCTGAAATGCTTCCCTAACAGAAGGGACTTGCTACTCAGTTGACACCCAGATGCCACAACAAAGACATGATACAAAACCAAGACCTCTCACTCAGCCTGCCATTCATTTATGTGAGAATCTGGAAAAACAGGGTGACTCATCATTCATATTCCCATCTTGAAGTAAGGCTGAATTTATGCGTTTGATGAAATAAGATTAGCATTAAACAAGTGAGAGATCTATCTTATGCCATATGCCATATATAGCTGTCTTTACTAATTTTAAAATTAAAAATAGACACAAATGAAACAAGTCTTGATATAGAGTATGCGCATGGGTAGAGCTTTAATAAATATGGATAACATGGACTTGGAAGAATTTGATGAGAAATGTTTGAGTTCAGATCTTTGTCATGTCTGAGCACATTTCAGATGTTGAGATTGACACATTTGAGTCTTTTTTTCTCAGGAGAAAAAACAGTCTCCATTTTCTCTCCAGTTTGATCTCTTTTCAGTCTAGAAGAAACAGTTGAGATCCTATATAAGAGGTGCTTTTTGGGTGTCTGTGTGGGAACATGGTTTGTCCCCCGTCTCTGCTGAATGGTACAGGCCATCTCCATCACCACATGTTCTTCCCCAGAGGGTGCCTGTCATCAGAAAGCATGTGGGCTTGTGGCAACGTGACCTTAGTAATACCCTGGCTGTTGAACATGCCTGCCTTTCGCAGGAGATTTACATACGTATGGATGAGTCTGATGAATATTCACATCGTTTGCCCCACTGCACTCAATGTCTTGACCCAAATGATGCTCTATGGGTGAATCCAGAGGAACTGCACACATTGTTGTATCATTGATCATAACCGTTGTATGCAGCTCAAGCGATTGCTTGTGATATAATTTTATTGGCTATAATAATTGGTGTAATAGTTAAGGTCTTTTGCTTAAGGCTTATAAAAAATGTTATTTAAATTTTTTTTTAAGAACTTTATGAATTTTATTTTAGGCTGCATCAATATTTTAGGTTCAGATTTAGTTGAATGTGTATTTATACACACTACTTTTCAAAAATTTGAAGTCTGTAAACTTTTGTATTTTTTTTTTCTTATGCTCACCAAGCCTGCATTTATTTAATCACTTTTATATATATATATTACATGATCGTTTTTTTTAATTTGAAAAATAAAAAGTTCAAACAGCATTTAGGAATTTCATTTTGAAATAGAAACCGTTTCAACGTTATAAATGTAAATTCTCACTGAAGTTCTCACTTTTAATCAATTTAATGCGTCCTTGGTAAATAAAATAAAATCAAAGAATAAATCAATAAAAGCTGAATTCAAAATAAGTATAAAAGAGTATTTTAAAAAAATACACAACAACTTACGGTAGTATTTCAGGATTCACTACCATGTTCATATACTATTAGATTCTTAGTATTATACTGTATAAGGTAAAGTTATACAACCTTAGTAAGTTTGGTCCTAACATGTATTGGTAATCAACTAGGTTTTTTTATTCACTACGACAGTTGTGTGTGTTTTTTTTTAAAATATTATTTATTTATTTTTCTTTTAGGGTAAAACGGTTTTTCCATGATGTAGCCGATAATGTAAGAAAAATTAATTTAAAATTTAAATTAATTTAAATAAACTGTTAAAATAGTATGAAAAAAATCAATGGATAAACATAAGGTGTGACATGCAAAATATTGTCCCACCAATGATATAATGTCACTGGTCCAAAACACAGTTGAACAAAACTTACTTTTTAAATTTTAAAAATAAACCAGGTTGTTTGTTTAAAAAAAATGGTTTAAATTGATATAACTTTAAAATATAAGAAATTACTGTGTGTAAGATTGTTTGTTTTAGTAGAATCCACTAATATTTGATTAGCACTAATAACACACCAATCAAGCAGTGAAAATCTGTTTATTATTGTTGACCAGCCGAAGTGAGAAATTTGATATTTATTTAGTGATAAAATCCCTGTGATGTATGTGGCAGATGAGTCAGTCAGCACTGCTGTGGTGTGCGTTATTATTAGCTAAATATTTTATCTCCACACCTACTCCACAGCCTGTTAATCAGCAAATGTATTTGCACATAATTCTCAAAAACACTGGAAATGCTTTTACTGGCCCTGTGATTGGGAATCTAATGCCTCAGATGAAGGCAAAAGCACAGACGGTGTGCATGTCTTGTATTTGTATCTAATTTTTACACCGACCCCTGAGCTTGGCCTCGCGTATTCAAAATCAGTAGTTTATTTTAAAGGAGTCATATGATGCTATTTTTAAAGATCATTATTTTGTGTATTTGGTGTAACAGAATATGTTGACATGCTTTAATGTTCAAAAAACACATTATTTTTCAAATACTGTACATTATTGTAGGTCCTCTATGCCCCGCCTCTCTCAAACAGGCTGAAAGGGCAACAGAGTCGCGTGACTGACACCGTGATGATGCAGTACACAAGCCGCAGTTAAGACAGCTGACGTGCTATGATTTCTGACAGGCTGTTCACTCTCCTGTGATGTGACCCTGTTCCCCTCACACACACACACACAACGCTTTAGCCCGTCTGCCGCTGTGTGCGCGAACACTAACTCCGCATTTGAACAGTCAATAGCAAATACTTAAACTAGTAACAAAACATACTTGCAGTCTCTGATTCATAAAGTCGGAATTGACCCTTTTTTTTTTTTAAATAGCCTTTGTGCACAGCCAGCCTTGTACTCTTCTAGGTTCAAAAAACTATCGTCCATAAAATACGTTGCACAAATTCGAACATCTGGGTTGTGCTGTTCTGTTGTAAATAAATCTTAACCAATGATTCCTAATTGCATCTACTTCTGGAAGGCCAAATAAAGTGCTTTTTGCTTTCGCACTAAAACACAGCGTCTTCGTTCGCCTCTGACATGGCTATGGCTGGCATCACCAAACACACTGCTGCTGTTCCCGAAACCACGCCTTCTTTCTTTGCATGCACATTTGGGCGGCATTATGCTAATATTGCCACATATTGATGTAGATATGTGGGGGCGTGTTAGAACGAGCCATTTTAGGTAGGCGTGGCTGACTCTTAACTTTTATAAAGACTAACTATTTGGATTTGAGACTTTAGTCTTTACAAATTTATAGATCTTCTTTATGCACCAAGAGCTTGTAACACTCCAAAGAGAAAGGAAAACTTGAAATCGCATCATATGACCCCCTTTAAGACATTGCCAAATATTGTTAATACTTGTTCCCCTGATACAGGGAAAAAACTACACCAATACAGTGGCCCCAAAATGTATTTGGACACTTAAGCCACATTTAAAAATGTATGAGTGTTATTGTATTAGGTAACAAAATATCAGATTGGAGTTATTGAGCGTATCAGTTCTCCAGATAACTTTTGTGATGGACTTTTGACTCTGCCAATATAAAACGTCTTTGTGCTTTTCAAAATCGGATGAAGGCATGAAGCTCAACAGGTTCTGGTGTTTGTTACACGGTGACTCCATGGTCTCTAAAGCCTTCAAAACAGGTTTCTCTGACCTGTAATACTTCCTTTTAAATTCCATGAGCGGAATTTATTATGTCACTCTTTGTGACAGCACAGCTTTTGGACTTTTAAATAACTGGCACAAACGTGAAGAAACTGTCAGTCACTGAAACTTGGTAATGCTGCTATTTACCAGCAGTTCTCTGACAGAATCGCTTAAATGAGAACTGGCACTTTCCTCAAACACACCCAGTGAGAAGTGAAATAAATAAAGCATCAAGCAATTATGAAGCCTGAAAATAAAGATGACAGTTTGAGGTCAGCCAATTAGAGGGCTTCTCCACTGAAGTCAACTTATGGTTACTTTTTTTTTATACCTCCTAGCTATAGAGGTCACTGTCCCAGGGACGGTTGAAACATTTCATGCATTTGTGTCATTTATGTAGCATCACATGCAGTAGATTTTATGTCAAGGATCTATTTTTAATATTGCTTCAGTGGTCGTGCGGTAGGACCTGAAGGATATATGACATTTGGATTGAATTTCCATGCATCTCTAGAGTTCTTACTGTACCCTGACTAGTTCATATTTTACATATTTATTAGTAAAGCCATTGTGGCAGCTCTGACAGTGGGCCTTCTCCGCATGCAGGCAGCTTCCACCCCGCTCAGTTGACATTTGAGTTCACTGCTGGGTCTATTCCCGTACCAGTCTCCATCATCTTTCCGGCCCTCGGGCAACAGCTCTTTCGCCAGCCTCATTTATATGCAAACGAATATTAAAATAGATTACCATCATTAACACCGCTGTATCTTGATGAATTTTATTCAGTTGCTCTCCTCCTCCCACCCCTAGAGCCATCCATACTAAGGGAATTAACGTTCGCCACTTGGTTCCTTGAAAACCTCTGGGTGGGAAACAAGAAGCTCTTCTTCACTGGACTGTATTAATGAGGCTTTCAAATATGGGTGTGAAAAGTCTTTAATATTTAGTTTCTGAAGTAATTCATGGCATGAAGTCAATGGCTGCTTCCAAATTTGCATACTGCTCAGACTACATAGTATGTGAGATTTAGAGTACAGTTGACATGCAATAGAAACCTGTTTTTTAAAAATTTATCTTATTGATTTTATTGTGAACGATTCATTCATTCTCATAATTTTTAATTAAAATATAACATAATCTTCCTGTGAATTTACACAGATTTCTCTCTGGTGACGTATGCCAGACTTCTGCCATCAGTTTGTCCACTTAAACTCCACCCCTTTTTTCTGTTGTTGATTTGCTTCTGTCCAATCAACATCCGATGGATAGAACCAGAACCATTTTTTCGATAATCTCTTTCACGCAAATGTATGACACAATACAAAAGTAGATCTCTACTTCAGTTACTTTGCGACTTTAAAGTATGCATCTGTTTTGGCTAATATTACCATTATATTGGCTAATATTACCCACAACCCCCTGTGTTACAAGACAGCACTTAAACTTTTCAGCTAGGATAATTAAATCTAAATATATTCTTAATATCTGGTTACAGCGGGACCTGTCGTTATATGGCAGAGTCCTCCTATCAAAGGCAGAAGGTCTTTCTCATTTTGTATATCCGTCTTTATCTTTATTTGTTGAGAACAAAATTGCCAAAGAAGTCAACAATATTTTTTTAGATTTGGAAAAAGAGGTGCTCTCTAATTGCAGAGCAGAAGGAGGTATTGATTTTTTAGATTTTTCTGACATTTTTTAAATAAATTGGCTTAAAAGATGTCTTGCCAATCCAAGATCCATTTGGTACTTTATCCCCAACCAAATTTTTTGAAAAATTGGTAGCCTTTCCTTTATTTTAAACTGCAACTATTTACCTTCTAAGCTACCTATTACCTTGTCCAAATTTCATCAGCAATGTCTCCTTGCTTGGAAACTGTGTTATGTTCATAGTTTTTCACCTCATAAAACACTGTTATGGAATAACAGTGATATCACTGTCAGAAATAAATCTTTATTTTTCCCCAGGTGGTTCCAAAATAATATTAATGGTATCCTCTCCTTATTTGATGACTCTGGTAACCTTTTTACTTATGAGCAATTTATAACTTACCACAATTTCCCGATTCCTCCAAAAGAGTTTAATACAGTGGTTAAAGCAATCTCACCTGGGTTAATTCATCTTGTTAAAAGCCACTCCCTATATAATCAAAGAAGAACAGTCACAATACAATCTACTTTGTTCTTGGATGGAATTGATTTTTAAACAAGAAATGTACCAATAGACATGTACGCCAAATCTTTCAATTCAAGAAAAACATTTCTCCAAGAGGAAAGTTCTATTGGAGATCTTTGGTAGAAGATATAGATTGGAGAATGGCCTGGCTTTTACCTGGAAAATATTGTATTTCCAATAAAGCTAAAGAAATACATTTCAAAATATTACATAAAATATATCCTGTAAACTCTAATATTTTTAAATATCTGGACATTGACAGTTCATGTGCTTTTGCATTTGCACATTTGTTTTATGATTGCCCAATATCCAAGCAATTTTGGTCTGACCTTGGCTCCTATATATTCGATTCGGCCAATGTTACTTATTCTTTCAGTCTAAAAGATATCATTTTTTATTGTATTGATGATAAAAATAGACCCCTAGAGTATATTGTTAATTTCTTTATTTTATATGGCAAATTCTTTATTCATGAACAAAAGTTTGCAAATAATATTCCATCCTTATCCCCATTTTAAAACTGAATTAATATCACTTCTGAAATCTCTTAGTTATATAAATAACAAAAAATCCCTAAGATTTATAAAATATTATGAAGAAATGTTTAAAGAAATTACATGTATTTAAAAGCTTTCCCTGTATATTAATGTGTGTATGTTATTGTTTCAATAGTGGTAATGTATGCATTCTTGTGTCTCCTTGTCTTGTCATCCTTGTTTTTCATTGTTTTTTTGTATAACATTTTAGTTTTCTCTCTCTTTGTTTTATTATATGTATTTGTATGTAATTCCTTGACAATGTTCTTATGTTATTGAGCATTAAAAAAAAATAAAAATAAAAAACCTGTGTTACAGAGAAGGTTGAGTTTATGATGGTGTTTTTTTTCTCTCAAAGTACATACTTTAAGTGCATACAACTTGCTTTCTTTACCACCTTCTAAAAATCATCTTTTATTGGAATGTATGATTTATAGGATTATTGGAGTACATTTTACAAGAAAAATGTGCTATTTGTTTTTCTCACACTTCCGCTACAAATCACGTTTCATTCAATGTGTTGCTGTTTATTTGTAATTGTTTGTGAAACTTACTAGAGTGAAAATTGATTCCAAAATTAATTTTTCAGTGTTAGTACACATGCTAGTTCCCATATAGCATTCAAAGAACAGGTCTTTGTTGTATTTGTTCAGTTGATGAAAAGATGAAAAACAAAATCTAGCTCTGACATTTTTTCGTTGTTTGTCTTGGAGCAAAAACTTCATTTTGTGAAATTTAATATTAATGTCCGCCATTTCCTCCATGGTCACTTTATCTTTGCTCTGTGGGTGTAAAGCACCATTGCTTTAGTGGAGTGCTTTTCTTTTGCTGCCGTTCAGACCTTTGTGAGGATTCTGGTCAAAGAGCAACAGGCCAAGAATTTGAAACGGCCCATTGTGCGATGTAGATAATGAACAGCATTTGTCAAGCTTAGCTACACATTCTGACAGCTGCTGCAGAATCCCTCCACTGTATGAACGGCATGCTTAAACACATTATTGTCTCTGTTACACGCTGGGGCTGACACTGGAACTCATCATCATTGTCTATTACATAAAACACAGTTACTCGTCAAATGTCCAACCTGCGTCATTCAGCATGGAATTCCAAGATTTGTGCGAATGGCGAGTCTGGTAATGAACACATTTAGACAGCTCTGTATAAGTTAATAACCTCATGCATTTTCAATAACCTCTTACTGGATGCATGTAAATGTTGGCATTCGTTGCATTGGTTTGGAGGCTCTCTGTGCACTTGATGTGCTTCTATTTGCACCATTTCCTTCGATGACATAATGAAGCCCGTGAATTGGAGTTGTCTGTTTATTTCTCCTGAGATGGACTATGAACAAAATTGACAATCCAAAGCATGAATGTGTTTGCTTAGTGTAAGAATGAATATGTTAAACATTATATTCCAATATTCTTCCATGCAGATAGATAGTTTCATAATGAGACCTGTGCAAACCTTTTCATTTAATATAATGGATGATGAGCTGTTTCTCAAACTACACCAGATACTGTATGCCCATTAAGTCATCATTAAGTCATTATACTTACATACTTTTATCTGGAACCATTGAACTGTGTTGGATTCATCTTGTCTTGTCTTCATGTACACCTCCACAGGCTGTGCCCTCAGCTAAAGACAAACAAAGGAAGTGCATAATGATGTACATCAACTCAAACTGATGGCTTCCTGTCACTGTAGTTAGTAGTGGAGGAACGCAGCTCTTAACTACCATCACCTGTTCACTCTTTCACTCTCCAAATGAAGCACTTGCAGCTGATGATCCTTCCTTCCTTCCTTCCATCATTTTTCCCCTTTTACTGCATTTATTGTGAAATAATGTTTTATCTTACTTTTTCTTCCATCCCTCCATCCTTTTGTTCCTTCCTTCCTTCCTTCCTTTATCCAGTTGTTCCCAATTTTATTCAGTTATTGTAAAATATTGTCTATTTTCCTTTCCATAGATTCCCCCTTTTTAACTTTTATATATTTTAACTTTTTCCTCCCTTCGTTCCTTCCTTCCTTCATTCTATACATCAAAGAACCTAGGGGAAAAATGGATCCCAGTTTCCACAAAAATATTAAGCGGCATAACTGTTTTCAACATTGATAATTATAAATAATTTCTTGGGCACCAAATCAGCATATTAAATTGATTTTTGAAGGATCACGTGACACTGAAGACTGGAGTAATAATGCTGAAAATGTAGCTTTCCCATCACAGGAATACATTACATTTTAAAATATATTCAAATAGAAAACAGTGTGAAATAATGTTATTTCTTCATTGCTTTCTTCCTTCAGATTTCCCCCTCTAATGCAGTTATTAAAAAATGTTTTCTTTTCCTTTAGAGTTCCTATTTTAATGCAGTTATTGTAGAATAATTTCATGGTCAGTGATGTATGATGCGTTTATGTGCGTTTATCAGCTTTGGTATGCATACAATCTTGCAAATATTTCATTGATACAGTACACCCACTTGAATTTTTGCATAAACGTGTCCATTGTACATAACATGCAGGGGAAAACAGCAGGGGTCCTTGAATGTGTTTCATTGTCACTGTGCATTTTAGATTTCTTCACATTACTGTACAAAGGTGGTTTTATATGCTCTTTGATAACTAATAATTATTTATTTACAGTAGTTGGCTCTGTTTGAGAATATTCTTTGAGGCGATGAAAAGAAATAGACCTTCAAGAGAAAGCATCATATTAATTTGGAATCATAAATGTGTCTGTTTCTGTAGTTCCAGTTATACTTCATCCAGATCCACTGTTTAAACGTAAATGAGATGCAATGGCACTTTTGGAAAAGCAATTCTCACCACCGTTACTGCCTGAAACTAAGACCACTTGAACGTGGTGTTCATGAAACAGTGTCATGCATTGTCATGGCTGGCTGGTTGCATGATGTTTGACAGAAGCAGACACAGTTGTGAAAGTACGTCTAGAGCGCCGCACACTAATCAAGCATGTTGCAATGTTTGCAAATGCAAATACTTGTATTCCGTACCCATATTAGCAGTTTACACTTACTTTTTAAATGTCTCTGCACCTCAAAATCCAACGTCTGTTTAGTCTGCTCCAACTGAATTTGTAATAGTTTAATTAACCATTCAATTCTGCTGTTATTTTTGCAGTCTCATCTCTGCAGAGCAACATTAAAATCACTGGCGGAGGCAGCAGATGGAATTGGATTACTGACGGACAATGGAGGCAGGCCAAGATGCGCCTTCCCTCTGCCGTGCTGCATGGGAGCCTTCTTCATTAGCCCGTGCTCATTCTGTAGTTAATGCTCTGTGGCGCTAACACTGGGAAATGCTATAACTCGGCCAGCTTCGTTTGAATGCGCTGTGAAGCTCTCTATTCAACCTGCCCCTGCTGATTGATTAGCTTTTGTCTCTCTGATTAAAGGCTCCTCGTGTCCCTGTGCACCGAAAGAAATATATAAATGGGGGGAAAGGGAGAGAGAAGCGAAGCGAGAGAGAGGCAAGCGAAAGCACAAGGTTGGGAGAATGAGATTCAGCTTTGTCACAGGGAGAATGAACTTTAATCTCAATCACGGACTGAAAGCATGCGCTATAGCGGCTAATCGCTAATGGGATGCTTCTGCTGCCAAGTAATAATCATGAAAAAACATTATGTGCACATAAGGAAGGGAAAATATCATTACAGGAATTGGTTATGCTGACCTTTGGATTCGATATTCATTATGGAATCGGTTTAGTGATGCTTTTAGCTTGACACTCTCACTGCTCACCACAGTTAAGGGGTGTTGTTACCAAAAAACAAGACAAAAATTATCCTCGGCTGTGGTATAATGGTAGCGCATATGGTCTCGAGTGGCTTATTGCTTCTATAAAATGATGCCAACTGCAATATGTACAATAAATAATTGCGTGTATTAATATTAATAATCACACTAAAAAAATCTTCCGCCAAGTTATACTGTTCATTATGCTAACTGTAGGCTGTTTACCATTTTAATAGCTTGAAGCAATTTTCTCAGAGCTCAAACTGACAAAACATGGAGCTAGCAAGGTCAATGGTTCAATTCCCACATACTGGTATAATGATTACATTGAATGCACTGTAAGTTATAAAAGTGTTTACCAAATACATAAATGTAAATTGTAGAAACATGCTGTATTTAATGTAGAATTGAGTTGATGTCTGGTCCAATGCTTGGGGTCAGTATATTTTTTAAGAAATTAGTTTTTATTCAGCAAAGAGACATTAAATTGATCAAAAGATTTACATTGTTACAAAACAAGATATTTTGTCTGAAATATATGTATTTTTAATGTTTATCATGGAAAAAAAATTATTTTTCTGGATTCAACATTATTGATAATATTTGATTTCTGAAGATAATGTGACACTAAGGACTGGAGTATTGTCAGCTAAGAATTCAATTTTGCCATCACAGGAATAAATTAAATTTTAAAATATATTCAAATAGAAAGCAGTTATTTGAAATGTAATAATATTTCATAATATTACTGTTTTTTACAGTCATGGTAAGCATATTCAACTTTCAAAAACTTCTTTCAAAAGTAATCTTACCAACTCCTCACTTTTGAACAGTATGTGTCAGCTTATTCAGTAGCTTTGAATGTTTCAGAGATTTTAAAGCTTCACTATGAGTGTTATGATTTTTTTTATAGATACATACACGTGCATACTATTCTGAAGTACTGAATGTCTGAGAGGATGTTCCTCTCATATTTATAGATCTAATTACTCGTGTGTAAAAATTACTTGATAAATCTCTCATTCCGAGCACAGCTGCCCCACAATGCTGTTTACATTACTTTTTATATAAAAGGGAGGCCCAAGGGCCACATTAATGATGATCTTACCCCCCACCTCAAACAAGAGCCTGCAGCCTGTTCATAAAACCCCTCAAGCTTTTTTGCCCCCATTGGACGTGCATGTTAATGCTAGGGCTCTTTTGGGAATTCTGTCAATAAGCGCAGGTGTCCACAAAAGCCTAATAGAAGAGAACTGTGAATTTTTGTGCCATTAAGATGTGTTTTAAAGCCACTGTCAACACACCATCTTTCACCGAACAACATAATGTAGCATAATTAGCCATATTTGCATTTTGCAACCTCTTCGCAGGCAGGGCAGATTGCATTTTTTGCTGGTATATGGGCTTCCTTCAACACCATGGCACTGTGGTTTATTAGTGGATTTCAGGGGTGGCTGTAGTTTTTCACAAGGCTTTGCAAAAGCAATGGAACCGCTGAGTTGGGTCAATCAATCGTTATGCTTTTTTTCCGTGTGCTTGTGCAGGACTATGGGCGAGCTGTTCTTCTGAGAATACGGTGTAATACATGCCTCATCTGACAAGAAGAGCTTTTGATAATGAATGTGTTATGGGTTGAGCATAGTGCTATCATGCTCTCTGGCTCATGTTTACGCTGTTTTATATGGATAAATTGTTTTCCATGGATAATGGAAAACAGCCTATTAAATGAGTACTCCTGCCAAAATTGTTTCGTTTGTCATTATGAATTAATCCAGTTGGCATTTCAAATGTGTATTTTCGTTTTTCTTAGGAGCACAAAAGGAGAATGTTTGATGATTTGTACTGGTCGCTCTATTCCATGCTAGAATGAAGACTCCAAAATGCCAAAATTAGACCATGTGACTTTATACCTTTATATTATAAGTTTTCTGAAGCACACCATGGGAGTAAATCAAATTGAGTCATTATTTACTAATAATCTTCCCTCCAGTAAGCTGTTATCCACGGTGACTGGATGGAGTGAGTTGAACTTGAGAACCTGATTCATGAACCAATCATTCAGACCAGTATTGCCAAAAAGATTGGTCAATTTATTGACTCTTAAAAATTATTTGTTCACAAGTTGGGCATTGCTACTTCTCCCATGAATTCTCATGAACATTCAAAGGAGACCTAGATCAGATTTTTTGTTACAACTTAAATTTCAGTTTCTTCACACAAAGCTATTGTGCAACTTGAGAGGACTTACAATATAGCACATGAGTCTTATTGAAGGGATACTTTTATGGTACTTTTGTGTCCTTTTCAGAAGACTGAAAACCTCAGTTCCCATGCATTGTAATTGCATAGAATAGAGCAACCGGTATAATTAGTTCAAGTTTCAGAAAGTCTGTATGTTTGGAACAACATGAGGGTGAGTAAATAACAGAATTTTCATTTGTGAACTATTCCTTTAAGAAAACAGATGGTAATGCATTTGTCTTTTCATCCTTCTGTTTCATACTAGAAATATGGAGGACAGTGAAAATAAACAAGAGCTAGAGCAAGGGGAAATCACATGCCATGATTCATAAAACACACCGAAACCAGATAATTATTTGGTGCCATTGAAGGCTGAATGGGAAGGCAGAACATTATTGTGGTTAAAAAAAAAAAGTAGATGCCACTTGGAAAGGGAGCCATTTTTATTCTGACACAAAACTAATCTCATCTGCACCCTAGAGCTGTGACGATTCTTAATCTAGAGACTTGTGTGAAGTGTGGTGGTGTTGCTTGGTGTTGTCAGTACAATACCTTTCATTATGATCGATGACATAAGTGTTTGGGACAGGCACGCTTACCAGATGTTCGCTAGCAGAAGCTCAAAGAAAACACCCAGACAACAGAAGACACGTCCCTTGGGGAGATCATGGAGGGGGTCACAACCTGGTCATCACTGGGCAAAACTGAACAGTATGCACAGATTAATAGACTCCTGAGCTTTGTTCATGGGTGAACAAATTTATAGCATGAACTATTGCTCAGTTACAAACAGCAGTGTTTCCTGGACTGTTATTAAACCTACAGCGCCATGGCAAATTATGTTTTCATTTGATTGACACTGCCATCTAAACTGAATGTGATAAGATACAATGACAGAGTTTGAATCAGTCTGACAAATCCTTCACTGAATGAATCACTTTGTCAGAGTGGTTACTGAATTAACTTCTGATTAACTGAACCACAGGACTTTTATTTTTATTCATGTGCCATAGCAAGAACTGTTTTGTTCAAGGTTTGTAATACTTAAATTAGTATTATTACTCCTCATATGATAGTTTAAGTTTGACTCGCAAGGCCTCCAGTATTTATGCTGTATTTATTAGTTGTATTTATTACTTGTTCTTGGAGCTTTTTTATTAACAGAAACTGGGAGTGTTGATATAATAAATTAGTGAACCATGATTTATTTTGTGTTTCCAGAATATTCAAGATTCTAATTCTGCGTGAATACTTTTTCAAAAAATCTATAGAATTATTTAGCATTTTTATATTTAGAATAATTCTTAATTAATAAAAATAATGTACCAATAATATTTTCAAAATTATTAAATATAAATTAAAAAATTTTTTAAATCCTTGGGACCCCCGTGGGTCACCGGTCTTCTGGTTTAGATCCATAGGTTTTTTTTAAATAATTTTTTTAAATAATGTATTATTTTTGTATTTTTATTGTTTCAATTAATTTGAATAATTGTTCATTTAGTCAATGTTATAATTAAACAAATCTCAATTAATAGCAAATTTTTATGTTTTTCTCAGCAAAACTTGAAATATTTTATTTATATGATCCAGTGGGTGGGCTGTAGGGTTGAACAGGGTCTCCCCTGCTGCAGAAATAGCACTGAATAGGAAACACTTAAATACAGCATCTTGGTGCGACTCTTAAGTCATTTGATATTCATGCTGCTATTGAACGCTCTGAAGCCTCTATTGATGTTCACTTGAGTAGATGTTTGAAAATGCGACCGCTGAAAACTCGAATGTCATTGTGACCTCGATAGCTTTATTTAACAACCTGCATCCTGAATCTTTGCTCTTTACTATCCCCCATTACATCACAAGGAAAAGCAAGTAATTCAATGGCGTGATTCTTGTTTGGTTTCCTTCCCAGAAAAGACCTTGAGCATCTGAGGTTGTTAAACAGAGCTTCTTGTGAATGCAGCTGAAGACACGGGGGCTATTAGCATTAGCTTTATGAGGCTGGCTGCTTGTAGGTCCTTTGGGGATGAAGCCGTGACCCCGTCCTGGTCTGCTTTTGGAAGTGCCATAGCTTGTGGTATTGACATCAGTGTCATGTCCAATCAGTGGCTGAGATTGGAGCACCCAGAGCTGCGAGGCTGGACTTGCCAGCTTTAATTTCCAAGTCGTCTCTGGTTTTTGCGAAAGGGTGGGGGGTTTGACTCCGGAGAGCGGCACGTCTCTGTCCTAATTAATCGCCTGTGTGACAGGGGTATTCCTCTGGCTGCATGTAGAATGTGCTTTCACATGTGGCCCCGCGGCCCATCGTCTCACCCTGCCTTCCAGCTGACATCAGAGCACTGTCATAACAGCAACCCCTGAAGCTGGCTTAAAAGGAAATCTGTTTATGCCTTTATGCAAATAAATGCTTGCATGTCAATGTATTGTCCCCGTCTTTGCTTTGTAAATCAGTATCTTTTCCTCTGTGTTTGGTTTCTAGATCAGCATTCTGGAGAGACAGATATTTGATTTCCTTGGATACCAATGGGCTCCGATCCTCACAAACTTCATCCATATCATCACAGTGATTCTAGGCCTCTTTGGGACAGTACAGCTCAGACCGCGATATGTGACCGGGGTGAGTTTCCACATATTTTCATATTCAGGTTGTGACATATATTGTCTTTCCTCCCTGTAGTTTATGCTGTCATTTTGTTTTAATCTTATACCACTGGTGTCATAAAAGTGTCTCACTTTGAATTTTTTGCCAGGCACAATGCAACATAACAATAAGCAACAAATATAAGTTTTTGTCCTAACCTTTTGCTACCATGATAAGCAACAAGACATTTTGACAGTTGTTTGGTTTCAGTCTTGTTGCATTGGCTAGCCTTGCCCACTGTGGAATCTCATTGGTCTAAAATCCTGCTCCATATATGCACTTACGCATCAGATATGTTCTGATTGGATGTGATTGTTTTTACACATTGACTATGGACTAAATTGTTACAATGGTGCATTTTCTCCTCGATTCGGTTTGCTAAATTTAAAAAAAGACCAACATTTGTTAATAAAAATCACATCTCTGCTTAAGCCATCCCCCCCGCTTAAACCAGCCTAAATTGAATTTCTGGACTCCAAAATAAGACCAGCAATCCAGTTTAGGCTAGTTTAAGATGGATCATCAATGCTCAATGAGTTTATAATAGCTTTCTATATGGCTTTAAGATGGTCTCCCAGTCTGGCCAGGCTGGTTTTTAGCTGCTCTTGCTAGTCTTAGAGCCTGGCTAAACTGTTGTTTAGATGGGTGGTTAGTTGTCTATCAGACTGACCAGCTGAAAAGTGCCCAAAACCCTTGCAAAACCAGGCAAGGTAACAAACCAGCCTAAGAGACCAACTAAGACCAGTTTTTGCTGGTTTTAAAATGTATTTCTTCAGCAGGGATATGAGTAAACTCTTCCTTTATTGGTCAGAATGTTTAGGATGGATCAACAAAGCTCAATGTGTTTATTGCAGCTTTCTCTCTGTTCATAGAAATTGTTTTCTATTCCTTATGGTCCAATCTTTCAAACCAAGTGATTGCTGTGTTAAATTTTAACTAAACAAATGAACTAAGGTACAAAATGTATCAGAAACAAATGATTCAAGTGACAGTTTTATGCATGATCTCTATTGGTGTCCAGTCCATCAATCAATTCATACCTAATATGTGACCCTGGACCCCAAAACCAGTCATAAGTGTACATTTTTTTAAATTGAGATTTTCCATTGATGTATGGTTTGTTTAGGATAGGACAATATTTGGCCGAGATACACTATTGCAACTAGGCCAATATTTGGCCGAGTACAACTATTTGAAAAATCTAGAAACTCGTTTGCAATAAAATCTAATATTGAGAAAATGGCCTTTAAAGTTGTCCAAATTAAGTCATTAGCAATGCATATTACTAATCAAAAATTAAATTTTGATATATTTACAGTAGGAAATTAAAGTATTTTCATGGAACATGATCTTTACTTAATATCCTAATGATTTTTGGCATAAAAGAAAAATTTATAATTTTGACACAACAATGTATTGTTGTTTGGGCTAGTTCTATCTACAATATATCCTGTGTACTATGCTATGCTGGTTTGTGGTGGTCCAGGTCACCTATCTATATAAGGGAGAACAGTTTGCCCTGTACCAACATTTAGGCATGATGAATTAGACTGCTTGTTGTGACAGCGTTTCTCTACAGTCAAGTACAACGGACATTAAACACCCTGGTCAGCATAACAGAGAGATATCAATGTACTGACGGACCGGGTCATTGCCTCAAATGTGACTCGGGCCATGTCACCCAGCTGAGATGAAGCAGATTGCCTTTTTAGTGTTATGTGTCTCCCTTTGGAATAAACAATGCTTGATTTTTCAGTCTAGGAGCAGTGGCCTGGCCAGAGAGAGATGGAGAGAGCCTCCTACAGAGATAAATTGCTCACATTCGAACATTACTCTTGCTTTTATCCGTTTTGGGGATGCTGTCAGGCCAGATACATTTTTATTCTAATTCAACTTGGCACGTTCCAGTGGCTGGCAAAGGGCCAAATGAGGTTCCACCTACATGCCGACATCTTCTGTATCTAATGTCCTGACAACATGTCAGATTTCAAGATGGCAAAATTCCGAGTCTCAACGGTCTGGTGCGCTCCATTTGCGAGCGTGTGTTCTTGGGGGAAAGGTTAGGCCGAAACAGCCCTCGCTGAAGAAACGTTCATAGCCTCCTCCTGCTAGATCAACTCGGAATGTGTGCTGGAGATATCAAGCAGGATTATGAGACTTTATTGAAGTCAATCACTCCGTCTAGACCCCCTTTTGCTCTAATATGCGGAGGAGGCTCATTCTTATACAGCAGTGCGTGGAAGGCAGGAGATACTTCAACCATGCTGTAGTTGGAAGACAAGAGTGATGTGTTGATCTTTGGCCCTAGCCTGAGGCGCTCACCGGTTTTTGCGTATAGAACTGCAAATCTGTGAATAAATAACAGCTATGTTGCGAGTGAAACAGCCGAAGAGGGTCAACCCTCTCATACAAGGGCAGCCTTAATAAATGGCTGCAATGATGCTCAACTTTGTTGGAGATCATATCAATTACCACAGCAATCATTTAATGTCCATGCTGGTTTTAGCTGGTCAAGTGAGTGTTCAGCTGGTTTTAGCTGGTTGGTCAACTGGGCTCCCAGCCTGACCAGCTAAGAAGTGGTCAAAATCTCTCTAAAACCAGCCTGAAAACCAGCTATGACCAGGCTGGAAGACCAGCTACACCAAGCCAACCAGCTTGTTTGCACTTAAGATTGAGCAGTAGCATTGTTGCAACTATAGCTAAGCTTATTAACTACCTTTCTCAGTATCAAGGTGGTAGTGTCATTAGTTTATTGGTAATTTAACGTTTCATTAGTAAAGCTGTTTTAATGACTTTTATTGACTGGAGTTGCTGGGTAGCATTGACAGACTCTTCATTACGTTTTCCCTGACAATATATTAGAAATCAAGTTGGGTGTCCATTTGTTGGTTGTATAGAGCTGATTACCAATTAGCAAATGAACAAATGTGTATTAGATCAAATTACATATGAGTATTTGTAATATTCCATATTTATTAAAACTATGAAGTAGCTTAAATGTAAGACGCTACTTTCACCATGTAGCTTGTAGCTAGCTAGTCATCTTCTCTAAATGATAGCTTTCAATTTACCGTAGCCAATAAATTGGTGGAAGTTGAATCCGTAGCTTTGCTAGCTACATTTTCCTTAGCTTTGCTTACGATTTGCAGCTTTCCCAACACTGGTAGAGAGAAGAAAATTCATGAGTTGCGGTTTCAGTCAAATTGGTCATGCACCACAGGAAGATTGAATTCGAATGACAGGAAAATAAGTTTACTAAATTGTCAGTCTACTGAATATCTGTCTGTCTTGCTAAACACCTTCGCACTTGAAACCTTTAAAAACATTTTTCAAAAGGTTTTATTAAGCCAATATTCAAAGTTTGACAAACTTTGATTTTGTAGCTAAAGTTATTTTATTTTATCAATTGATTTGAATTTAAGATTGTTTTAATACCATTTTCTTTAATTTCGTTTTCTGTGGTATTTACTGTACCACCGTTAAAATTAAAGCATTGAATAAAAATATTTAAAAAGTTCAAATCTGATTGGTGCACAACCCTAAAATCGAGTTGGTACATTTGTAAAGGAAGGTTGTAGTGTCTTTGCACATGCTCAATTTATCAAATCTAAGTCCATATTGATCTATCTATTAGAGCCACTTTTGGGAAGCTACTCAAAATTCATGTCGCCAACTGCTCATTTTCAAGCGCTAAAGGCCGTGGTTTTTCCACTCAAGTCCCATCAGGTAATTCAAATTGATTTTGCATTTCCCCTCGCTCAGTATTTCATTTACACTCACCTGTCTCACTTTGAATTGGATTAAATAAGTGTTATTTTATCTAAAGATCACTGCCTGCCTAACAGACCTCGGAGTTCTCACGTGGCATACCTCTCACATTTTAATCAGTAAAAACAAACTACGAGCTGCGAATGCTCATGAGCGAATACCCTCGTCTTTTGAACAAATTAATTTAACGTAATGTTGGTTACTACATTCCCTAATGATCCGAAACAGGATGAGACCTGTGTTTATTTAACCAAAATTTGCTTTATTTTTAAAGACACCCCCCTGCGCCGGCTGCGATTTTGCTGGGGAATCTGTTTCATTGTTTTATAATCACATCCCGCTATTTCAATAAGTGTTAGCTCATGAACCAGGGAGCGAGCCACCCTCACAAACTCCCACACAGAGTTCCTGCTTCCACTGCGAAATGCATCGTCTGCCTGCACCGCTTCTTTGGCAGATTCCAGATTTGTGGAGGCTGAATGTTTTAAGGAACACCCATCGGAGAATTAATTACAGAGAAAATCTCCCACTTACGCCTTTATGGGCCAATTAACCACACATATGCAAATATATATTTGGTTAGTTGGTTGTTGGGGGGGTCTACGGTTAAAATAGGTCTTTCAAACACCCTCTTCCTGTTTCTTTCACAGTATGCAGTCTGGTTGGTGCTGTGGGTCGCCTGGAACGTCTTCATCATCTGTTTCTATTTGGAAGTGGGTGACCTTTCAAAGGTAACATCTGATTTCGTATTTCTTTTGCGGTGTGTAATCCCTCAGCTTGGCTATAAGTGTTTTCTGTTTATGTCTAAGCTTTTAAAGAGTGGCTTTTTAATAAATATGTTGCAGATCATCAACTTGCATTAGTAGTAAGGTCAGGAAAAGCATTTATTGGTTCTTTTGTCAGTGTTTCAGTGTCACAGCTGGGTCTAAAATCCTATTTAGAGCTGGAAGCAGTGCTTGGACGGAGAGTTTTAAGCTATTAGAGCCTAGTCTTCCAACAGGTGACTAATCAAATAGTGATTAGTTTATCTAGATTAAATTTTTTTCCCCTTTGTACTATAATTCTTCTAGTTTAAAAATTGTAGGTGCATATGTGCTATGCTTTTTCATTGTAAAATCCTCTCATACACAATCAGATTGACATCTTTGGCCATCTCGTGCTGTTTGTTGCTTGCATTTTTAAGATGGCATCAACTTTAAGAAATGCATCTTGAGACCCCTGCATTCTCTTCCATTCTGTTGCATCCGTCTAGCTGTTTTTAAGGGCAAGATAGTGTTGTAACCTTGCAACTGTATAGCAACTCACAACAACTTAAGGCTGGAATGCACTACATGACTTTTAAAATGAACAGATTTTAAAACACTAGACATCACGACACTAAATGAGTGCGGATACACACACTACCGAGTTAAAGTCGTGCCGATCACAACAAACTCACACAGAAAAGTGTGAAAAAGTGGTTCCAATCTGCAGGGATGCACCCGAATTTCGGCAACTGAGCATCAACTTATCCAAACGTAAAGCAGAGCAAAAGTTGCATGTGTAGTCCAGCCTTTAGCCAACTCATAGCAATGTGCAATGCTCAAGAAAACACAGCAACCGCATATAACAACTGACAACATTTAGAACATAGATATGTATAGCTGCCCTATTCGACCGCTCCAGATAGTGACGTGTTCCGCCATTACCGCCGGGAACGGTTACTTGCCATCATTCACCATAATAATCAATAATAGCAAAGATATACATGGATATAATTGCGTTTATAGTGCACACAGTCCACAACTAGCGATCGAGGTTCGCAGACCGGTCCTAAATGGAGGGATGGCTGTTTATGTATCCCGGCATAGTAACAGTCGCTAATGAGGCATCTACATATACAGTATATATCTATGATTGAGAAGACGTTAGCAACCACATATGTCGCAACACAATGAAAACCTCTAAAAACACCCCAGCCATATCATAGATACGCAATAAAAACCATTCAGAACACCAGCAGCGCAGTGGCAACCAGTCAAAACACCTTAGCAAACGCATATGTAACAAATCAATGACACCCATTCAGAACACCCCAGCAACCACATAGAAACACAGTAACAACCATTCTAAACACCCCAGCAACCGTAAACATAGAAACACAATAACAACCATTCAGAACACCCCAGCAACCACATAGAAACACAATAACAACATCAGAATACCATAACCGTAAACATAGAAACACATAACAACCTCTCACGAACACCATAGTGACTGCATAGGAAAGCAATAAAAAACATCAGAAACATCTTTGCCCCACCCCAAGCAACAAATAGAAACACCAATTAAACAACTACTCGGAGCAACCAGCAATGGATAGAAACACAATAACAACTGTCAGAACACCCAGCAACCGTAAAATTAGCAAAGCCAATGACAAACATACAGAACACCCCGCAATGCATAGAACACCAATGACAACAATAGAAAACCCCAGCACCGCATGCAAGCAATGACAAACAGATAAGAACATCTAGCAGAACATAGCAAGGATTAAAGCCACTCAGCACACTAGCAACGATGGCAATGCAATGACATCTCAGAACACCCTAGTGACTGCATAGCAATGTAGTAACAACTACTCACAATGGCATAGCAACTACATAGTGATGTGTTGGCGCCCATCCACAACTATCTTAGCGGTGAGTTTTACACAGGAAGACACCACTCACTTTTTCCCCCAAAATTGTAAACATCTAGTTCTTGCATGTAAGATATTTTTCTCTCCCCTCTATCTTCCCATCTTTGCTTCTTTCATTTCAGCGAATAATTTATTAAATAGTCCATCGTCTGCTCATGTGTGTAGAAATAGCGAGCAAATATGTAATTAAAATGTCAAATACTGTACCCAATTAAGTGACAAACCAGTCATGAAACTTGATTACCAGATCCATGGAGCACTTCATATGTATTACTTTTTTATCCCGATTCTACATCAGCAGACGAGACTCCCACTTTCATTCTGATTTCAGTTCAGTGTCCGTCCAGGGCTTTCAGGCCATTGGTCATGTGACAGCAGGCCAAAGATTATCACTGCCCTAGTCAGTATGCAAAGCATACTCATACATCATTGGTCATAAGATTTGTGAAGCATTGCAGGGCAAGTGTGCTGATGTTTTATAAGGTGGACAGAAGTGATGTAGTGTATCGCTGATGAAAAAAACGCAGAGGCAAATGTCTGCACTCCTTTCCTCGGGCACAGATCTGTAATGGAGATTGATCCTTTAATCTTTAAATCACCTAGAAATGTCTGGCAGTCAATCTGGTCTTCTGGTTGATACGTCATTAACGTGCAATCTTATCAAGCATCTCAGATGACAGAATGAACATTTCACTTTAGATCTGTTGGTGCTTTGCAAGAAACGGTGTCAAAGATGTCAGACAGATCACCGGCTCCAGCTATCATTTCTCTCTTATAGCCTCTCACGCCATCAGGTTCTGATGTGTCACACATCACGGTTTTTATATTAGCGAAGCCATGGCTTACAAGATCAGGATAGCAAAGAGGGTTATATTAGGTTGGATTCCTTGTTGTATGCCTCCGTATCTTTTTTTATTTCATTTTTGGACTTTTTGATGAGAGCATAACTTTGCATTATGTGCACGGTATCTGCACCTTGAGTCCTAGTTTAGAAAAATTCCCACGGTAAAGGATGTTAATAGGGATTAGAAAAAGGAAGGTAAGGAAAAGGGGGGAAAAGGCTTCATTTTAAAACAAAAATAGCCGTGAGAGAGATGTGAGTGAGGATTAGCAAAAGCATTCCGTGGAATAATTTGTGGGATATTGTCATTACATCCAAGACCATATCGCAAGGCCAAGCCTGTTGTGAGAATAGAATAGATCTCCATAGAAAACTCGATACACATCTATGAAAGTAAATGATTTTAAATATAGCAAAGATAACTGGACTCCATTACATAAATCCAATGAGAGATGTGCAAAGCAAAACACTGAAATTTCATCATCTTTTACTGTTTGGAACCATTAATTTGTTGCTCAGTTAAAGGGATAGTTCACCAAAAACTTAAACTTCTGTCATCATTAACGCACTCTCGTGTCATTCCAAAGGTTAGAATTTAGTATATTTCATATAATTTTAGTACTATTTATATTATAGTATTTACTAATATTTTGAATTATTTTTATTTTAGTTTGGTTTTTATTTGAATTTTAATTCAGGTTTTAATGAATTTTGTTTTCTTTGTTTTTGTTTTCTATATTTGCTTTTGTCATTTTTATTGTTTCTTTGTTATTTTAAATATTTCTACTTAGCTTTCATGCCCTACTCAGTTCACAGAAAAATTTAAATTCTGTCATTATTTATTCATTCTTGTGTTTTTCATACCAATTTGTTAGACTTTAGATATTTAATAAATTGTTGGATTATTTAGTTTAGTATTTATTACTATTTTGAATTCTTTAATTTTTATATTTTTGGTTTTTATTTTTCATTTTGATTTAATGATTTTGATATGTTTGCTTTGTTGCTTTTGACATTTTTTATTTGCAAATATTTCTATTTAGCTTTTTATTTTAGTTTACTTATGTATTATAGCTTATTTTTTCAGTTAGGTAACATTTCTAATTTTCTTTTTCATTTTTTTAAGTTAAAGTTTTTCATGTAATATTTATTTCAGATTTATTTCAATGAATGAAAATGATTTAAAAACATTTTAGTTGACAGTGACAATGCTGATCCAAACAACATTGAACCCTCTTGACTTCCATCGAACGGACAAATACAAATTCTTCAAAATAAGTTTTTTGTGATCTTTTGAAGGTAAAGAATTTTCAGTTTTGGGTGAACTATCCCTTTTTATTTATAGTGATCAGATTCTTTTCAGTGCTCGTGTTCACAGAACAAGCCTCAAAATGCCACCCATAAACTGAAGTCCAGTTGATGTGGTGCAGCTTCGGTGCTGTTGGTCCGCTGGATTGGCAGTCCTGATGTGTGCTTCTGAAGCTCGTCGTCAGAGGGCCTGGCAGCCTGTCACAGCTACAGCTTTGTGGGAAAAACCGAGAGCCTCCACAACCCTCTCGAGGGCCTCTCCGTGAGTCTTCATTGCCGTTCAACGCCCTCTTCGTTTTTTAACTGGAGAATTCGCACAGCTTCACATCCCACAAGGGATCTTGTCAGTCGTTGTCAGCTGGAGAAGAAAGTCACTTCGGTCTCCTTGATGTCTTTACGGTCTCTTTCGGAATAGAGAGAACTTGAAGAGGCAAACAAACGGAGTTCGTGGATCTGCCTCACAGAATCTGCTCCCTAAGTCATCAACACGGCTTTAATTAGTTAGAGAAGTTATAGGATATTATTTAGCATAATTTATTTCCTTGTGACAGTGCAGCTCATGATTAATTAATGTGCATGTAATGTCTTTAACCAGGGGAGAATCCGCTGAGACCCGCAAAGGCAATTAGATTTAGATCACACAGAAACAAATGAAGATAAATACAAGAGACAATTCCCAGTCTCTCATTTTTTTAGGTCACACAGGACACATATAATTCAAGACTCACTCAGTTACTTATATCAGTAGGACGTAAAGGTGCAGGAATAGACATGTTAGATCTGTCGCAAAACCTAGTGAGCTGCCTACAGTGACAGCATTTTAAGACATCATAGAGCGCGACATGAACACGGGTCCAAAAGGTACCTAAACTAATTGTGCTGCCTAAAAATTCTAGGGCATTGCATTTTAATGCAATCCCAGAATGTCTTTTGATAAGCTCTGTGGGGGAAAAAATCCAAGATGGCAGCTGAAATGATAATAAAAAAAACTAATAATAAATAAGTTAAATCTAATTTAAAAACACTGTTTTACCCGATATTGTGTGCTATGTATTTTTCTGCATGATATAGTATTGTGTTCTGCTTTGTGTCTTGACAGGCCCTTTGTGTCTTGACAGGCCGATTGTTAGCTTTTTTTCTAACAAATGCTAATCGCAGGTTTGTCTGCTAACTCTAGAATCGAAGACTCGGGAATAGATTAGAAACATTGGGTTCCTGTGAGGAGGGCGATTTGTGTGCCAAAGAGTTGCTGATTTGGATTTTATTTTTTTTATGTAGGGCTGGCACAATAAATGCATGTGATTGTCAGTGCATCTTGTCAGTAAGCCGGTTCTGTAATCCGTGTACTCTCCCTGTGCTTAGATGAAGAAGCATTTACTACACAGAAGACTTAGTTCCACTGACAAGATACGAAAAAAACAAAAAAGCAGGCGATATCATAGATATAATACACGCGATATTATGGAAATTGCGCTGCCATTTAATAACCGTTAAATAAAATGTTTTTACTCCAACCTCACCTATTGTACAGAGGTTTGAAATAAATCAAATATTTCATAGTAGTCTAAGCAGTGATAAAGGCTCGGTTGATAGAATTGCATTATTATATTTTTAATTATAATGAACATTTATAATAATAATTTATACGAACTCAGAAAAATCATATATTGTCTTAGTCCTGTGTTATTAGTCACGTTGCAATCAATGAAAGCAGGTAAATGTTCGGTTTAGTCAGCTTAATGTTCAGGAATTTCCTGGATTTCTTCGCGGGTGCATTTGGTTTCAGAGGCACCTCTGGCCTCGGTTGGAGCTTTACTACTGATACAGAACCGTGCTGCAATGAAAGATGCGCATGACAGTCGCAGCTTTTGCCTAATATCGACTGCGATATCATTGCGATTTATAGGGACTTAGTGCACCCTAGTTTTATTTTTGGTTTCATTTTTATTTTAGAGTTAGATTTTAAAGGTGTGTTTTATTTCATTTAATTTACTAAATTGATCAAAAGTGACATTAGTAATGTTACAAAAGATTTTAATTGCAAATAAATGGTATACAGTATTTGAAACTTCTTTCATTCAATATATATATATATTTTAAATATATTAAAATTGTAATAGTCTTTAGTACTAGTATTTTTTGATCAATAAATGCAGTCATAAAGAGAAGAATTGTCAAATGCATTGAAAAATTGAATGCAAATTGCCTCAAACTTTGAATAATAGTGTGGTGTTAGGGATAGAGTTAGATAGAAAAAATACTATATATAATTTCCAACCATGACTGACATTTGAGGTAGTTGGCCCAATGTATGTGTGCAAGCATTACCTGTTTATCCACATATTTTTATAAATCTAAATGTGAATATTCAGGAGGTTATTGTCTGTCACAAACCCCCTCTCTATCTCCAAGTCCACATGTGCATGTTTGGAATGGGATTTGGGAGCCATTACTTGAGGATAGTGGTGCTGAGCAAAAGTGACAGCAGGGATTTTGAGGAGGTGGCCAAAGTAAATAGCACAGCAGCCTCCATCCAGTCCACTAGTTTATAAGCAAACACAGACAGTCTGGCGAGAGATGGGATTTGCCTATTGCACCTCGCTTTGCAATCTCAAAGATGCTCCCATCCCCACTGCCTCATCCCTGAGGGTAGATTGCACACTTTCCTTGCTGCTTTTATATCGAGTTTAGTAAGCTCTGTTGTATATTCTGAGTACCTGCGTTCATATTGTCTGTTACATTTAAGAGTCCTTTTAAAGAAAACATGAAGCCTACTGCTAGAAAATTCTAGGAATTAAAGCTAACATAGTTCTAATCTTAAACAAGGCATTGCAAAATGTTTCTCAAAACCCAACTTTAAATTTAAGTATGTTATTTAAATATACAGTATAATTGCCGCTTTTCTTTACTCATATACAACTTTTTTTTTAAATTAGCATTTTAACTAGCAAGGTACATTAACCGTTCCATATTCTATATATATATATATTATAGATTTATTATATATAAAAAATTTCTAAATAAAAGAAATGGTTCTTTGAACTTTCTATAATCAAAAGACATACTGAAAAGAACGTTTTACACTACAATATAAGAGCCAAGTGTTTTAAAATGACTAATAAGAAGAGTTATTGAGCAGCATCAACATCAGACACGGTTTTGAAGGATCATGTGACTCTGAAAACTGTGTAATGGCTGCTAAAAATTCAGTTCCCTTTCAGTCGGTCACTCTCAACGTCACGTCGGAGGACCGACGAAATTGGGATCTCGCTTAGAGGGACCAATCAACTTCGAGTGTAAACTAAACGAGCCAATGCATGGCATGCGATTATTGCATCCAGCTGATGCTGATCACAGCGTGAGTATAAGTAGGCAGAAGGTGCAGCACATATTCAGGTTTTCGCTGAGGAGCCGAGCGATCACATCGTTCGGCTCCTGACTACTCTACTGAGAGAAGATTGAATGAGTTCAGCGCGCTCTTGGAGAGCTCTTCGAGTTGGCGGACGGCGCTTCAGCGGTGGAGGTTTCCCGTGTCGAGTGGGTTGCACACATCAGGCTGCACTACCCCCTGTTGGTGTTGCAAATGATCATCTCCCCTGTGCGCCTCAGCACGCTAAAAGAGCTTTTTCCCCTAAAAGAGCAATTTCGGGTACGTCTTTCTAAAGACGACGTTGCTTGGCAAAATTGACGTTACGTCTTTATAAAGACGATGTGGGTCTGGCTATGACAACGTATCAACCGGGCGTTCTGGATGCGGTCGTTAGCTGGCGCTGGGTGATGGTCACGTTCGCTGCCTCTCGTGCCTGGGCATGAAGCACACTGAGGTGGCGTATGTGGATGGCTCATGCATCCATTGCGGGGGTATGACCATCTCGGAGTTGCGGACCTGACTCCGTTACCTGCAAAGGGGCGGAGTGCCCGTGCCACTGCCCAGATCTAGGGTTCCCTCTGGTGGCAGACGGGGAATGTTTTTGCTTCTGACATTCGATGATCCAGTTCAACCGTACTAAAAAGCAAAAATTACTCTAGACAAACATATGTGTCTTTTTTTATTGCTGAAGTGTTGAAATGTCTTCTTCTGCATTCTACTGTAAGGACGTAAATGTACTTTCCCTTCAGCCGGAGGCTTATTCATTTCACTTCTGGTGTGAAAAGCTTTTATATTTGCCAAAAATAGAACTTTTTTATTTTAAAAACAAACAAGCAAGCCCTGTCCAGATTTAAAAAGTAACGCAAAAGTAACGTAACGCATTACTTTCCATAAAAAGTAACTAAGTAATGTAATTATTTACTTTTTTATGGAGTAACGCAATATTTGAATGCATTACTTTTAAAAGTAACTTTCCCCACCACTGTATATGTTTAAAAATATAGAGAGCGAGCGCGAGGAAAGCGAGATAGATGCTCTGGCCGTAAACTGGAGCGGTAACGGAAACTGCTCGATTGTTCTCGTTAAATTCCTTTCCCCCGAGCTCTCGCGCATGCCGGTCTTCCGTTCTGTAGGAGAAGAGACGGAGGCTGATGCGCTCGCCTGGCTGGGCTCTACGCATTGGCTGAACGGAGACCTCTGGTGTTTTTTTAGCTTATATTTTTAGCAGCGGAGGTCGGACTCGTACTGCATCGCGCGTGGTTCATCTGCAGTGCTGCTGCGCGCTGGAGAACGCTCGAGCTCAGCATACTGAACGTGCCCGCTGCAACGGCGAGTGCGCTCGAGCAAACACGCAGTTCTGTCTGTTTGCGGAGCGCTGGATATCTCATCTAGGCTTTCTTAAGTCCATTTTTGTTTTTTGGAAATGGCCAGTCCCGGAGACGATTCGGCTTCAAATGCCCAGCTGGATCAAGCTGAGTCTGCTGACGCTACGCCAGAACCAGCGTTTCGAGAAGCTCAGAAATGGATCGAGGTGAGCTACCCGTCCATGCATGCGCGCAGAGGTGGAAGTAACCATTTCTTTCGCATCATTTAAAGGTTTGTTTCGGCATTCATATAAAGAGGTTACATTACGCTCTGAACAGCTTATAAATATTACACCGTCACCTGTTGTGAGCGTGTGGCGAGTCTTTGGTTACAACAGCGCGGGGGTCATGTGCGCGGGATTCGGGCGCTGTAATCGGACTAGCGGCTTTGATGGCTCACCGATTTTTTTTTTTCACTCACTCACAGCATCAGCCTATTTTAAATTTGCTGCTAGATTTTAGAATACAGATCGAGTGGACGCTTTTCCAAACAAAATATGGTTAATTTTGAAGAGATGCAGAAACAGAAGGATGCACTCATAATAGTCTGCGAGCGGACACGCCCCCATTTGCTAAGATTCCAGTTGTTGTGGAAGCCAGGAGACACGCCCCCTTTGTCCTACAGACCACGCCCCTTCCCCGAGCGAGACCTGTCATCAGGGCAGCGCACAAGCTTGTTTACGGAGCATTTGTGGCATATAAAGTATTTATTTGACCCGATTCACTGTCTAGTGTGACATGTGAATGTAGGACTATTTCATCCCCAGAGATGTTAAAGGGGTCATATGATGTTGTTAAAAAGAACATTATTTTGTGTATTTGGTGTAATGAAATGTGTTTATGCGGTTTAAGGTTAAAACTTTTTTTTTTTCACATACTGTACATTATTGTTCTCCTCTATCCCGCATTTCTGAAACGTGTCGATTTTACAAAGCTCATCGGTCTGAAAGCGAGGTTTGCTGTGATTGGCCAGCTATACAGTGCGTTGTGATGGCCGAATACCTCAAGCGTGTGACGGAAATGTTACGCCCCTACCATACTGTGAGCGACGAGACAAAAACACATAAAACCATTATAAACGAGGCATTTGTTGCATCCAGTGGGAAATAATTAGAATTTAATGAGTTTATTACCGTCTTTTACGCGGTTGCGTTGCATCGCGCGCATAAAAATTTAAAACCATGTCTGCATTTGTGATCGGAGAAAAAACAAACAACAAGCCTACTCTACACTGCACAAAACTCGCGTTTGAATCGTCAGTGCAAATTCTTTAAATATAAAAAACGTATCTACAGTCTGTGAGTCAGAACAGCCGGAATTCTAGTCTACTCTCCCAGAATCAGGAAAAGGTCCTCCATAAAATGCACTGCACACAAATTAATATTTGGGTTGAAATGTTCTGGAACAATGTTGTAAATACAACTTAACCACTGATTTCTAGTCGTGTCCTCTTTTGGAAAGCAAAACAAAGTAGTTTCGCTTTCACAACTTGAGTGAGCGGAGGCCGGCTAGAGTGAGCAGAGGAGGCGGATTCGACGAAGGAGCGTCCGGGGGACTTGCGGCGACCACATGTGACGACCCCTGGCTGGACTCCACTTCGTCCACGGTGAAAGCCGATCCGGCGCA